>JAODAL010000318.1:0-338361 GCA_025379985.1 Phyllomedusa bahiana | reverse complement strand
TTGACTGATTTGGAAAAAAAAATTTTGTAACTTATGGTGGAAAATAAGGTCCGTAACAAAACTTCATCTCAATACTTTGTTATATATCCTTTGTTGGCAACGACAGAGGTCAAACGTTTTCTTTAAGTCTTCACAAGGTTGGCACACACTGTTGCTGGTGTGTTGGCCCATTCCTCCATGCATATCTCCTCTAGAGCAGTGATGTTTTGGGGCTGTCATTGGGCAACGCGGACTTTCAACTCCCTCCATAGGTTTTCTATGGGGTTGAGATCTGGACACTGGCTAGGCCACTCCAGGACCTTTGAAATGCCTCTTACAAAGCCACGCCTTCATTGCCCTGGCGGTGTGCTTGGGATCATTGTTATGCTGAAAGACCCAACCACGTTTCATCTTCAATGCCCTTGCTGATGGAAGGAGGTTTGCACTCAAAATCTCACGATACATGGCCCCATTCATTCTTTCATGGTCCCTTTGCAGAGAAACAGCCCCAAAGCAAGATGTTGCCACCCCCATGCTTCACAGTAGGTATGGTGTTCTTTGAATGCAACTCAGTATTCTCTCTCCTCCAAACACAACGAGTTGTGTTTCTACCCAACAGTTCTACTTTGGTTTCATCTGACCATACAACATTCTCCCAATACTCTTCTGGATCATCCCAATGTTCTCTAGCAAACTTCAGATGGGCCCGGACATGTACTGGCTTAAGCAGGGGGACACGTCTGGCACTGCAGTATCTGAGTTCCTGGCAGCGTAGTTTGCTACTGATGGTAGCCTTTGTTACATTTGTCCCAGCTCTCTGCAGGTCATTCACTCTTGTGATCATTTTGACCCCACGGGGTGAGATCTTGCGTGGAGCCCCAGATCGAGAGAGATTGCCAGTGGTCTTGCATGTCTTCCATTTTCTAATCACTGCTCCTACAGTTGATTTCTTCACAACAAGCTGCTTGCCTATTGCAGATTCAGTCTTCCCAGCCTGGTGCAGGGCTACAATATTGTTTCTGGTGTCCTTCGACAGCTCTTTGGTCTTCACCATGGTGGAGTTTGGAGTGTGACTGTTTGAGGTTGGGGACAGGTATCTTTTATACTGATAACAAGTTCAAACAGGTGCCATTACTACAGGTAATGAATGGAGGACAGAGGAGCTTCTTAAAGAAGAAGTTACAGGTCTGTGAGAGCCAGAAATCGTGCTTGTTTGTTATTGACCAAATACTTATTTTCCACCATAAGTTGCAAAAATATTCTTTCCAACTCAATGTGATTTTCGAGATTTGTTTTCTCATTTTGTCTCTCATAGTTGAGTCTACCTATGAGGTCAATTACAGGCCTCTCTCATCTTTTTATGTGGGAGAACTTGCACAATTGGTGGCTGACTAAATACTTTTTTCCCCACTGTAAAAGGAATCTGTTTTATATCAGTTATTTGCTTAATTTTATTTCATCTGCATTTTGCATCATTGTTTCTATATTTGCATGCTCAGGTCTGACTGATGCTTTAGACAGAGTACTAAATTAGTAGTCTTGCTCAAATGGATCCCTGTTTGGTTTAAAACAGGTTTGACCAAACTTGTGAAAAACTTTGGGTTTGGGATCTCCTGAAACCATGAACCCAAATATTTTCTCTAAACCTATCCCTAATCACAACCATACCCTAATACTAATTTGAGCTGTTTGAGAGGTCTTCTTAGGGCGACATGTATGAATTCGAATGCGTACTTTTTTTTTACTTGGCGCCGACACTCCAGTTCTAAATAGATATAGAAGAGTGTAGAATACGACAGTATGAAGATTTTTGGCGCATTACATAGAGCTTAATGCGCCAAACTTTGTATGGCGCATTAAGCTCTATGTAATGCGCCAAAAATCTGTCGTATTCTACACTCTCAGAATCTCATAATCCAAGCATTGAAACATTAACGGGAGACATGTATGAATTCGAATGCGTACTTTTTTTTTTACTTGGCGCCGACACCACAGTTCTAAATAGATATAGAAGAGTGTAGAATACGACATATTTTTGGCGCATTACATAGAGCTTAGTGCGCCAAGTGTGGCGCATTACACTCTATGCCCATACAAAGTTTGGCGCATTAATCTCTATTTAATGCGGCAAAAATCTGTCGTATTCTAAACTCTTCAATATCTATTTAGAACTGGAGTGTCGGCATCAAGTGAAAAAACAGTACGCATTCGAATTCATACATATCGCCCTTAGAGACCGTTCACAAGGCTTATTTGGCCGCGGATTGGCGCCGTACTGCGCGCCGGATTTTCGTTTCAGTACGGCGCCAATCCGTCGCAGTAAATACGGTAATCCACCCTTCTCATAGAGAACAGTGGATTCCGGCGCTCCGCCCCGCTCGGCGAATCCGCCGGGCGGGGAGAAAGTGACATGCACATTATCCAGGCGCAATACACGCCGTGGATAATGCAAGTCTATGGGGCCGGCGGGCCACGCCCCCGCCCCCGCACCTTATTCAAGCTGGAATTGCGAGCGCAATCCGGCTCGCAATTACGGCTTGAATAAGCCGTGTGAACACGGGTTTAGGGTTTAACTTACCAGTCTGTTGATGCAACACTCTCATTGCAGCCTAATTTCTGGTCTGATGTCCCATCCCATGTCACTTTTTTCAACATACTGTAGGTCTAAGGTTATGATAAGAGCCCTAACTGTACAGCTGCACGGGCGGGGAGTCGGCTATCAGCCATAGCTGGCTCTCCACTGAGTAGATATGGATGGTTTATAACCATCTCTGCCTTCTCGATCGCTGTGTATACTGTTTTCAATCATATGACCGCTGGGCCTCGGTAACTGCCTGATCTGCTGGGTCTTAGCAGACCAGTCAGTGCTGGAGATGTATTACCCTTGATTTCTCCTGTAACTGAGCCTAATATATCAGCCCCAGCTACAGGGGAAATTATAAAAAAAACAAAGTGATGTCAAAATGCCCCCCAAAGGTCTTTTTCTGAACTACTTGGGGGCACAATATGTAAATCAAAGTAACAAAAAACACAAAATAAAATATTAATAAGATAAATACTAACAACCCAAAACTCAACTTTCATCCCCACCCCTGACAACCCTAAAATTTTATATCACCCTTACAAAAGTCCATGATGGAAAAGTAACACAATTACAAAACTTATATTAGTAACACTTTGCTGTTCAAAAAATTAAATAAAAAAAGTGAGAAACAAACATTTTTTTGCCATTTCTTTTCTCATATAAAAAAAATAATGTAAAAATGACATAAAAAGAAAGCCTTACATATCACTGAAAAAAGGCAAAAAATGGGTACAGTAACGGAGCACAGGAAAGCATTACAGTCTTCAAACTGCTGTGTATTATGGAAAAGGAAAATGTGCTTGGTCAGGGAGGGGGTTAAACAGCCCAGTCAGGAACTAGTTAATGTATAGTATATAGTTTGTTCTAACAAAAGATCTCAGGGATTTACTGAAATAATGAGTAATGAGTATTGCCTCAGTGCCATATTACTAGTTTAGCTATTGAAAGTAACCCTGGCCATTCTCCACAGTATTACCATTTAATAGATTCCAAGGTAGCTCCTAAGTCCACAGGATCCATCCATCTAAATGCCTGGGAAACATGGTGCAATGCCTCATTAAAATGGATTTTTCATAGTCTGCATACCATACGCTTCATCCCTGGTACTTGAAAGAAAACCGTCACATCTAAAATGCTATCAGATCTGCTGGTCTCACGATATGGAGCAGAAACAGCTGAGCAAATTGATATATTGTTCTATAAAAAAAGTTTTAGTAGATCTTGGCTTTTATTCACTTAAATCCAGTAGGCGGTGTTAGCAGTGACTGACAAGCATCTCTGTTCAAGAAAAGCTGTCAATCACTGATAAGACCGCCTACTGGACTCCTTAACCAGAATAAGCAGGGATTTAAATTAATAAAATACAAGTTCTACTCAATCTTTCCCCACAAAGCTATATGTCAATCTGCTCAGCTCCTTCTGCTCTGTATCATCATTCTGTCAGCAGATCAGGTACTGTTTTCAATGTGACAGGTTCCCTTTAAGGGAAATTAAGGCGACATGTATGAACGTTGGCACTGACAGACCAGTTCTAAATAGCTTTAAGGTAGTATATACTGCGCCAGAATGTATGAACCTGTTTTTCTGCAGTTCATACATACATACATCTAGTGCCAATACGACAAGTCTGGCTCAGGCAGACCACCTTTAACCTGGTTTGGCTGTTCTAACCGTTCTGCACCTAGATTTGGCGTCAAAGAATCATAAATGTGTCTAATTACTGTATATGAATGTGGTGTGACACATCCCTGAAATGCCACCAAATCTTTGGCACAATACAAAGTGTCATGTAGGAGCTTATCGTGCCAAAGTTTGGAATGCAACTGTTCATACATCTATAGAACAGGTCTACTAAAGCTTTTTGACGCCCGATAACTGGCACAGCCCCGTTCATACATGTTGCTATTAGTGTTCACCTGATGTTTGCCTACTAGTTTAAATTGCATAGGCTACATATTTTAGAAGAAACTAGCGGTACGAAAAAAGTCTTACGGTTACCCCTAGACAGTTTTCATACGTCTCCCTAATTTTAAAATGAGCAGGACCATTTTTAAGAGTAATGTTGCATTCCCAATTCACCAGTCTGTATAAATCGTTGTGAAGAGTCTATTTAATGGAACTTTTATCTATGCTGTAATATTAACTATACTCCAGAGCGCTGCTATTTCCAGTAGGGAAGTGAATGCAATTGAAGCTCAGGAGTGAAAGACAAAGCTGAGCTATTCTATAAAACCAACACTGTCTCGTGCCTGCTGGCAAACGTCTGGGAGATCTATTCTGTGCCCACTGCATGCAGTGTCGGACTGGGGTGCTTAGGGCCCACAGGTGGAGTTGATTCTAGGAGCCCACCATTTGAGCTTTTTCTGGGCCCAGCGGTGGAGTTTATTCTATGGGCCCCCCTACAGTTACTGAAAATGACTGTACATACCTCCTATACTCTGCCTATTACTTTATGCCTCTGTTTCTCGGCCTCTTTGAGGATGTATATGTAGTTAAAAAACAACTCTAGGTCTGCCATGTCCAGGGGCCCATCAGGGGTTTACCCTATTTCTGTGTGGGCCAGTCCGAGTCTGACTGCATGCTTAATATAACATAGCTGTCATGGACCACGCCGCAGCCCGTGGGTCAGGCTTCGGGCGCGTCCATTCCCCTGCCGGCTCCCCGGTGCCGGGGCGAGTGGTCCCGTGTTCCGTGCGCCAGGCCGTGGGTGCACTCGCTCCCCGGGGCGCGGGTACTCACCTGACCACACTCCTGACTCGCTGCTTGCCTGTGCCCGCCGGTGCACGCGTACACGGTCTCTAGGGTGCGCGCGCCGGCTTCCTCAAATTTATAGGGCCAGCGCGCCAGTAATTGGTGGTTGCTGGCCGCTGACCCTATATAATGGCCCCTCCTCTGGCAGTCCCCTGCCAGATCTTTAGTGACCCATAGCCTATCGAGAAAGCGTTCCTTGTGCCGTGATTGTCTCTTCTGTGTACCGTAACGCCTTGTTCATAAAATCATTGTTACCCAAAAGGTGTTTATTTAATGTTGTCAAGTCCATTTTAAAGCTATTGTAGACTATATATATTAAACGCTCTGAAAAAATACATGTTGGCAGTTTGTAAGGGGATTTCTTGGGAATTAGAAGGTCCTTAAAGGGGATGTCTAACTACAAAGCTTTCAACATGTAGGGACAGTAAATGAAGACATTTTTCAAATATATTGATTTGTTTATTTTGATTTGTTGAGGAGATAAGAGAGATTGTATCAGCTCTGAGCTTACACAGTTTTCTCTAGGTTACTGACCTGCTCTCTCTGCTGTTTGCCTTAGCTGATAGCAGGGAGTGAGTTATCAAGGGTTGGCACACAGGACTGGGCAGCTTGAGTGTTATCTGATGTAACAAACCAAGGAGACTAATAACTTTTGTTTACTTTAGCTCTGCAGCTCTCTGTACTTTGGAGAAACATCTCCTACTCTCATGTTAGAGCAATTAGAAGTCCTTTGAATACAGAGCTGATATGCTAATGACTGCCACAGAACCAGATACAGCCAGACCAGTAAGAGACAGGATGCATGAATGAAAGCTGTTTCTTTCTCTGTGAAACAGTGTGGTGAGACAACCTCTTTAATGTTCAGCCAGTTGAGGTTGGGCCGTTGGTCTGTTCTAAGGATAACTACTGCACTTTTTTCCAAGTTCTGGTTGCAGAAAATATTTAGCAATGGTAATTCTGGAAAACTTTATAGAATAATCCGTGTCAGCCCCTTTCTCAGTACTTTACTGTGAATGTAGTTTCCAGTTCTCTACATATTTTCTTCAGAAACAGAAATGTCACCTAGGAGAAATGCACTAAAAATATCCGTAGAGTTCATATTGCATGCTCTGCTAAAACAATCTGTCTCAGTAGATATGTATTTGTTTAATCTTTTATATAGAACAATACAGAGTCTGTGAATAACTGCCTTTCATAAGTCTAGTAGTTATTTTGCTAGCTGTGGTACAAAGATAAAGTGGCTTTCTCAAGGACATAAAGTGTAGGCGTCAAAGCAAAGTCTGCACTTCTGTAAGCTAGCCTTCAAGCTGCATTGACACTTAAGTCTAGGCTCGATATACACTAAAGTAAAATCATTATGCTTGCCTCTCAGAGGCAGTTCCTGTTGCTAGTGGGACTATTTAAATGTTGCATCCAGAGCCATCTTAACAGCAGTATGGGCCCCCGGGCATAGCTCTGCAGTGGGCCCTGCCCAAATACATGACAATACACTAGGTCATGCCTTTAGACAACCCAAAGCACACCCATATTATCACGCCACTTATGTCTGGACACTCGAAGCCTGCAGCCTACAAGACTAATTGGCAGGGCAGGGAGCATTTGGCTCCCTTCTCCACCATTTTTTAACTGTTTGCACGTCCTAAAAACACCCAAACTGTGAAATAAGGAAAGACAAGAAAAGAATAAAGTGTATGTTTCTTGTATTCCTGGGACATACATAGACCACCTGGGGCCCCTATACTTGTGGGGCCCCCAGGGAACTGCCTAGTGTGCCCATTGGAAAAGATGGCCCTGGTTGCATCCCAATTTTAGTATAGTCCAGTCTCTCTTGGACTGAAAATATGGGGAGGTGGTGTGAAATGACCAAAGGAGAAATTTTGACAATAAATCTTACCTCTCTTCCATATGCATGACTTCATAGACATATTTGTGAAAAAAAAAACATTGGGGGTTTATCATTTCTGAACTTATTACTGATTTTAACAATCATCTGTCATTCTGAACCACCAGGTTAGTAATCAGACCTTAAAGGGGTTTTGCCACGATGTAATGTTGACGTGGGATCCTCCAAAATGGGTTTTTAATCACTTTTCTAAATATATGTGATTACAAAAATTGCAGTCTCAGAGAGCTACAGCCTTCCTTACATGCCCTTGGTTACTTCAAAGCGTCTATTAGATACGGCCTGACAAGAGCTGGACGGGCTTGCGCAGAGAGAGCTTCTTATCTGATGAGACTGAGCTGCAGAAGTTTTTAAGGCACCGGGTAGCAATATGTTTTCTTTTGTATACAGAATAAACTAGTTGTAGAGTGATTAGATCCCTGCTTTATCTGATGACAGAGAACATGAAGAAACTTTCAAGCTGCTGTGTAGAAAAGCTGTTGTCTTTTGTACACAGAAGCCACAAGTTATAGTTTTTTTATTTCAGTGAACATGTCACAGGATCCCTTATGCAGCTCTGTGCGTCTCTCTCTCTTTCAGCTCCGTGATTTGTTTACATAACATCTTAGCAGATAAGGCTCCTCCTGACAGTGCAGTGTATGAGCCTGTGTCTGCTGTATTTAGAATCCACTCTTGTACTGTTTATTATTTCACTTAAGTTTTGAGACGCTCCCTTGGATTCCTCACTCCTCACTGGCCCCCACCCTCTCTCCCATGCAGCTTCAAGACTCAGCGTGATTTGTTGACATTCTGCCTGGGCTAAGCTGAGAGGTAAGAATATGTGTATGGGCAAATACCCTTTAATGGCAGCTTCACACAAAGCATTTTTTGGGAAAAATTCCATTTCAGTTTTTTGATGCAGTGTTTTGAGCCAAAGCCAGAAGAGGATTCAAAAGGAATGTAAAAACCTAATGAACAGAATCTTACTTCTCTTTCCTGCTGGTTATTGCATAAAAACTGCATCGAAAACTTCATGGGGGCTGTTCCAAAAATAGTGTTTGAATCCACCCAATAGTTGTTCACTGGACCATAGGACTTCTCAATAGTTAGGTGTCTTTTAATGCATTGTTAGTATGATTGAGAACAGGGGGGCACAACCCTAAGGGCGCGTTCACACAGCATAGGACAAAACCGGTCGGTATTTGTCCTGTTTTGTGGCCGTCCCCACGGCCGCGGGGGGGACGGCTTTTCTACGCGATGAGCGGAGAAAAGCCGTCCCCTTTCACCTTGAGAAGCACAGATTCCGTCCGAAAACCGGACGGAAGATGGTGTTTCTACGATGTTTTCGCGCCGGACCGCCGGCGGCAAAACTGCCCGACAGAGAACCCGTGCAGTGGGGACTGCTGCACAGGTTTTCCAAACCCGTGCCGTGGGGACATGCCCTAAGAGAGGCTACATTTGGCCTGAAATGCCATTCTGTGCAGAACCCCAACCGTCTGCTCATAGACATGTTCGTCTGTGTTTGGTGGCTGTTCACATGTATTTTCCATTTCAAGGATAAGAGAAGAAAATTGGGAGCAGGAACAGGGAAATACTAATTGTGTGCACTGTGGCCATATCTAGAATCCCAATATATTGACAGTATGTGCCTTCTGACATGTGTAGTTCAAATAAGTCCGTTTGTTTCAACAATGGTCCCGAACCCAATTTTTTTCTCTAAACCTAAGCTTTACCCTATATTTATCACTTCTGACTTTACATCACGTCTGATGGACTGGAAGTGATGCTATACCGAGAGCTAACTTCCTAAAAAAAAAAAAAAAAAAAACCTAATGTTAGCCCCAATTTAGCATTAGGGTTGATGTTTTAGAGATTTTTTATCAGAGTTCCATTTGGGCCAAGCTGAATCGAATTGCTCAGAAAATCGCACAAAACTACTTCTGACCACTGCAAAGCACTCCAGAATAGAGGTGGGAAGGTGATCATTTGTTATTGTGTATGAAAGCAATGAAACATTTTACAGTTTCAGAAACTGTTTTAAGCTACAATAGAGAGAGGTGTCTGCAGGCATGGTCTGTTCCTTCCTGGAGCGCAAATAGAGAAGAAAGGAATCCTCATTCTCTTGAAAAATGTGAATCCTGAAAGTGGCCTTTGGATTGGGTCAATCGGACCAAGTTGACCTTATACTAGAAAATCTTGTGCATCCCTGATTTAGAAGGTGTGTTAGAAAGTTTTCTTCAACATTGAAAATAATCCATTGAATATTTATCATATGTGCTGTTTGAAAGATATGTTTCGCATTTTATGACAATGATATACAACTATATGTACAGTCCTCGGTTCCTTATGTATCTACTGGAATAGGACACCATTCTGCTATAATTCTCTTCAACAGCAAGTAAGTTCAGGATATGTAAAGCTTATTATACTTGTAGTCTCCCCCGTGATTATTTTGATTTACTCCCCCTGCCAACCATCTTTATTACATTTTCAATTACCATTTCATGCTATTGTCAACTCCGTACAGACAGTACTGTAGTCAGGGGTCCAGGCTAATAAGTCCATTGCATGGGGCCATAAAAGTTACCGAATAGGCTTTATTTAATTTCAATACTGTTCAAATATAAAGCCTGTAAGGTCTTGAATAATCTTTTGTCCTTCACTTCAGCAACCCACCAAAGATATGACATAAGACTAGAAGGATGCCTGACGGTTATAGGAGCTGTGTGACAGTTTATGGGGCTCCAGTAATTAGACTAAGTTTCAACCAGAGAATTTGAATGGCAGCCCTGGGCAGAGGCATAACTTAAAGGGTTTGTCTCACTACAAAGATTAGCATTTAACATGTAGGGATAGGTAACGGAAGACTTTTTCCAAAAATATTAGTTTGCATTTTTTGGTTTGTGGAGGTTATAAGAGAGATTTTATCTGCTCAGAGTGCACACAGGTCGGCATGTTAAAGCAGGGAGTGACATCACTACAGGTTTGATTGCTGGCAGCTTGAGAACAGAGTGTGTTATCGCTAACAAAGAAAGGAGACTAAGGCTATGTTCACACGGCATAATTGCGGGGCGTAATTACGACAGCCCGCCGGACCCATAGACATTCATTACTAGCGGCGCGTATTCAAGGCTAGTAATTGACATGTCACTTCTCTCCCCCCGCGGCATATTGTCCAAGCGGGGAGAGGTGGCGTAATCCATAGTTCTCTATGAGAACTGTGGATTACCGTAATGACTGGGACGTATCTCGCCCCATATTTAGCGCAGTACGGCATGAAATACGGGCAAGATACGTCCCAGTTTAAGCCGTGTGAACATAGCCTAATTGTTTACTTTAGAGCAGAGAGCTTCAGAGCTCAAATAAACATCTCCTGCGTTTATACAAATAGGAGAGCTGTGAATACAGAGCTGATATCCTAATCACTAGAACCACCCACAGCCTGACAAGAAAGAGACAGGATGAATGAATGTTAAACTGCTTGTGGCTCTGAAACAGCATGTTAAGACAACCCCTTTAAGGACCCAACAGAAAATCTATAACAGGGTCCCCACTTCTTGGTTAAATAGGCTTTGAGCCCCCTTAGACTTGGGCCGGACTGCTACCTTTTCAATATGCTTTGCTACTTTGCAAGTTACCCAAATGATTATTCTGAAATGTTTTTAAGTAATTTGCAGTACCACTTGTCACAGTAAATGCAATAAAGTCTCCAGCCCTAATTATAGTAATAAGCAGCTAAGTATCTGATAGACCATTTGGATAATTATGATGGGTATTCTGCTTAAACAGAAGCAAAACTTAGCACTCTTTGTGGAAATATATTTTGTTCAAAAAGAGATAATTCCTTGTAGTTTACATTTAAGAAGGTGACAAAAGATATCGGAAGATAGGCATCTATTGGAGCAAATGCAATAGAATGTGCTGCACATTCCACTAAACCCTGAACTCTCGCATCTAAATATTGTACTTTGCTAAGAGGGAAAAAAAATCTAATTTGCTTGTTACTTGCGAGACTCTTTGATTAGATAATAGACACCCTGACACTCCATGGATGTAGTATATCACATCAAGAATACAATGTTAGGGCTGTTACTACAGTAATAAACAGTGGTCAGCACATTAAAATATGATAATAAGACAGCATAACCAGCACATACAAATTTGCTTTGCATTCAAAAACAATGAGCCAAGGGAATGAAAGGAAAGAGCCTGAAACCATTGTATTTTCAGCACATCAAACTGTAAAAAAAAAATGCAAGCAGAGAAATTTTTTTTACCCAAGGCTATTTTTTATTATAGTTTATTTCCGTGTTCTCTTCTGGTCACACAAGTTCTCTTACAAGGAAATAACATTTGTATTGTGTGTGCAATACTCACTAGATCTGTTATCTATATCTGGTTAACACTGCTAATTTTTACTGGCAATGGGGTTATCTATCATGATGTGAACTCCAGTTTTCCAGGGCAAAAAAAAACCACTTCACTTTTATGGGTAGAACTTTTCGGGTTAGGTTTATTTTTATTTTTTAATAATGTAGATATATATATTTCTCTTATTTTATGCATAATTTTTTTTTGCTCGTGGTAAAACTTGAGTGTAATCTTTTGATAGTCCCATGAGTCCAACACATACTGCAGAGCTAATCCCAAGACAACTGTATTTGACTTTCTGTGAAGATTGCATGATAGCCTTTGAGGATATAGATTTACAACACAGCACAATCTGCAAGTAGTGATAGGCACATGTTGACTCCACCATAAGTATTACAATAGTCTTCTGATTACTTGCTAGCCTGTTTTCAATCTTCTTATGCTTCCAGCTATCTCTGTATACTGCTCTCGGATCCTTTCTGATTAATCTCTTGGTGATTCCCTATGCTATAGGGACATACTAGTAGAGAGATGGCCCATGTTGGATGGAAATTTTTAATTAGGTTGTTGTCTTCACGGACATAACATGGGAATTTTACCCCAATATTGTAAATACGGCCTATGTCTGATGATTCCTGACAACGTGGTTGTCTTCACAGACATGAGACTGTGAATACCTCTAGACCAGCTATAAGACTCACATCATCTAACACTGATGGGAGCATCCTTTTCTTTTCAACTACAGTTTCTGCTCCTATATAAGACACTGACTTCTATGGCTGAATATTTATGATGAACCCCTGCAGTATGTCCTTTATTCCACCTGTTTCTTTGTCATGTTAACTATGAAACCCTTTCTTATGTTAGTGTGTTGAGGTTACATTTAACTCCATGGGCCATTGTTTCAAGTGGATTATTCTTCACCTTTCCTAAGATGGCTCTTTGTCTCCATCCTGTACTCACTACTGTTGACAACTGTGAATATTTAGGCTTAACCCAACCCCAAAATAACTAATGCCAAAGCTTAAAGCCAATAATGCCTATTTGCTAGAAAACAAACAGCACAGTTTTCCTTTTCGGATGTTTCATTTTTTTTTTTTCAGACATAGCCATAGAAACATTTATAGACACACTTATGGATATTTGGACAGAAGAAGGTAGGTAAAGGGCTGTGTCATTAAATAACTATGTGGATACAGATACAAAATAAACAGGCTGCCTGCAGGAATCTCTTTCCTATTTTTATTTTTTAACAAGTCCTATTGTATGCTTGCAACCTTCCTTTGGTAGCATGGCAGCTAAGCCCTGCTAGAATAAGATAATATGCCTGAGTTTTTTCAGGATTTGTAGATTGTCTTCAGAGCAGCATTGGCCCAAAGACCAATAACAATTGTATAGGCCAACGAAACCGGTTGGAGACATTACTCACACAGTGTCTTTTGCATGTGTAGGAGGCCTGGCTTGTAATGTTTGTGGGATTTGAAAACAATTATGTTCCCACGTTAAAGATGAAACAATTTATAAAAAACAAACATGAAGGATTAGTAAGAATGCCCCATTTTGCATGTCTAGTTGGTAACAAGGATGAGTAATGGATTTTCTGCAATGTCTTTAAACGACGTTGCCCTTTTGTACATGCAAAGTTGGGACAGCATGTGGTAGGCTTGTGGTAATGCTCTTCCCCCCAACTGCTTTGCATCCAGTTAACATTTATAATCCACCAACACAAGCCAATTGATCATAAGAAGCCACTTTCATTTATCCTCCTTGTCAAATCCTCCATACACAAATAAAGAAGAATAACAGAAAGAAATGCTGGTCCTTTAGAAAGTGGTGGCAGTGGCTAAAGTTCCTCCCAAAGTTGGTCAGCGTACAATGACAGCTAACACCAGGAGGAAGAGCAACAGGGACACCCTGACCCCATCACTCCTGTTGTTTTCTGTTGCCTGCTGCACTCCACTTGGCATTCTCATGGACGTCCTCCGTGTACATTTAGTCTTCCTCTTTGTAGAAGGAGTGGGCATGGGGTCGAAATTGTATTTCAGTTGGTAATCCGGCACATAATCCTGTACATCATGTGTGTTTTTCCCAGACAGGGGTTTTGAGATCCGGTTTCGGTTTTTATGACTGGTGCAGTTCTTACTAGGTTTCCTCGTCCCTGACCGTGGATCTGGGTGCGCAGCTGGCTCATTTTGGTGTGAATCTTTTCCTTTTTCCTTGGAGGAATGGTGTGAGTGGTGCCCTTTATGAGATATCTGGTGTGTGGTGCTGTATGTATGAGTCTTAATTTGGTGAAGAGACTCTGAGCCAGAACAATGCAGATAATCTTCGTTTCTTAAAGTTTTTAAGTCTCTGCCCTGCATTTTATCAGGTGACTCACAAATTACATTTGAACTAGTCCCTCTAAACTTTCGTAACCATTCCCACAGGGATCTGGCTTTACAGTCACAGTCCCAGGGGTTATCATTAAGCCTCAAAAACTCCAGAGCAGAAAGATGTGCTAAGCACTCCCCTTGAAGTTCCGATATACTGTTGTTAAATAGAAATAGTGTGGTCAGCCTCTTAAGATCATGAAAAGCATTTCGATGGATAAACTGAAGTTGGTTCTGATGGATGAGGAGACGATCCAGGTTAACCAAACCTCTAAAAGTATTTTGATGAAGACTCCAAAGCTTGTTCCCATGCAAGAAAAGATGACTCAGGTTGACCAAATCTATAAAGATATCATCTTGTAGAAACTCAATGTGGTTGTTCTGAAGGTAAAGAAATTGCAAACTGTGGACTCCACTAAATATCCCACTTGGCAGGGAACTGAGGCCACATTTGTACAGGTTCAAGGTATGAAGTCTAGACAAACCTTGAAATGTCTCTCCTGCCAAAGCTCTCAGATAGCGATTGTCCCCAAGATCCAGTTCTTCGAGGTTATCAAACCCTTCAAACGTCTCTGGATCGATGTAGGTAATATTGTTGCTGTAAAGCCACAGAGTAACTAATGAAGGGCTGAATTGTCCCCTTAGGAGCACGGTAATCTGATTGTTTTGGAGAAATATCCTTTCGCTGATTTCTGGAATTCCTTCTGGTACAGCCCCAAAGTTGTGAGCCTGACAGCTGACAGTCATTGGTGAAGGATAACATATACAATTGATGGGGCATAGCGATATAAAAGGCAACTGCAGTCCAAAAAGAACCAAAAATAGATCCAAGTGACTCCCTGTAACGAGAGAAAACACGTGTTTAATATTTTCTAGTAACGTACATATCAATATTACAAATATAGATCTTGTAGAATAACTGTATTTGAGGAAGAGGAAAGAGAACAACAGAGAAGAAGACCATCTGTTTACAAAGGCACTAACTAATAGCGTATGTTATTACAGAGGACCACATCTCTTCTGATATATTTTAGTAAACTCTTGTACTAGCAATAACATAGACATGCTGGAGTAACTGCAACTCTGTGTAGTGTTGTTCCTCTAGTATTCCACTTTGAAATGCATTAATGAATTGACAGTTCCAAAATTCCCCTATTAAACAAGGTGTGTTCCTACACAGTCTGACACTGGATAGTGTCAGACTCTGTACGAAGATAGCACCAACCAGTTGTCAATTAATTCAATATATTCATATATTTCCAGCAGAAATTTCAGAATGGCGCAAAGCAGATTTCCAAGATGCAACAAAATCGCCATTTCATTGGAAAACAGACATGTCAGTGGAGCTGAGAGGTCCTCTTCTAATTAATGCATGTAAGTACAATTTACAATTCATTGGCCTTCTTGGAATTCTTGGTAAATGAACTATCCATAAGTATAGAGATGAAACATACAGTACATCACTATAATACTCAAAAATGCCAGCTCAGTGTATAATATTTCGCTTTTGCAACATAGGGGTTAAGGACATCTTAAATAATGAAGCTTCCATTAAAAATAGATTGTATTTGAAATATCATGGACTTATATTCAAAGGTCATTTATTGCCAAACTTTATCCTCTTACTCATTATTTTTCTGTATGAAAAAAAGGATGTGAATCTGACGAGCATACACAACGCAGGATTCAAGCACAGCGAGTGATCAGAAGCTGCACAACTTATCACAATTTATCAGTGTAAGCTGATGAATGTAAAATTTGCCTTCACTTATTTATTTATTTCCTAGGTCAGAAGACTTAATAAGAGAGATTAAGCAAAATGAGGAATATCACAAAGCGTGTTTTAAATGCTAATATTAGTTGAATGGAAATGGACACTAATTGCTTTCAGTGTAATTAGCTACAGTGGACTCACATAGTTAAGATGTTACTTATTATGAGCAAAGCCATTTTCTTGTCTACAATTCTATGGAATATAGCTGTAGTATGGTTGTGTTTTGGAATGACCCCATGGAGGTGCATGAACCCTCTACTGTATCTCAATTTGCCTCCAATTTCATAAAGGGACATTTCAGTTGAATTTGTAGCATGTTCCATTGGATGTTGTTTATGTGGAGATATTATCCTCTAGAAGTATTTAAAGGGGTTGTCTCACTACATCAATTCATCTCACCTCAGTCCTGTTTTCTCAGTTTCATTTTTTGAACTCAGGGGCATGTTTGCTGGCTGCTAATTTCTTCCTGCAGTGATAAGCTGTAGCTACAGCAACCAGTGCTGGCAGCCTATCCGGAGAGATCGAACAGGTTTGTAGCTATAGCGACCTGGAGCTGATGCAGCCCATACAAAAGGGGATATCTAGGAATAGGTAGGACACTGTTAATTGACACATATTGCAAAGGGACTTGTTTTTGCAAGATCTTTAACATAAAAAGCAATCCTTGTAGTGAGACAACCCTTTTAATTAAGAGTAAAATGTCTCTATACACACAGTGCCCAGTATAGAAGTGCTCAGAGGCTGTGGGGCTTCGTAATGAGCTCCTTTGTTCCCAATAGTAATATACCTAGGTAAATCTGTCCAGGGGCGTAACTACTGGGGTAGCAGAGGTAGCAGCTGCCCCAGGGCCCAGGCTCTTAGGGGGCCCGGGCCCAGCTTCCACCACGTCTGCGAGCCTGGTGGTTCTGCTCCTGCACCCGCCGGCAACAAACATAACAGTTCACTGCCAGCGGGTGCGGAGCTGCGGGGGACCCGGCGCATGCTGCTTTTGAATGCCCAGGCCCTCTGTCCCGAGCGTTCAAAGGCAGGACTGCCAGTGTTAGGAAAGCAGCTCTGCTGATCTGCTACCAGACACCAACCAACAGTGCTGACGTGGGAGGCACAATGACATCATATCATCGTGCCTCCCGCATCGAGCACAGAGACTGGCCGGGAACTGAGCTGGTCACATCGAGGGATCGTGGGACAGGTGAATAAGTTATTTCTTTTTATCATTAATATTGCCTGGCTACCTATATGACCCCCTATAGACTACCTGAACCCTGCCCGGCTGCCTATATGACCCCTTATAGCCTATCTGAAGCCTGCCTGGCTACCTATATGACCCCTAAAGCCTGCCTGCCTATTTGGAGCACCCTATAGTCTATTTACCTACCTGTGTGGGCCCCACCTACTGCCTACCTAGCTACCTGGGGCCTGGCAACAGCCTACTTAGCTACCTGGGGGCTGCCTACCTAACTGGAGCCTAACTACTGCCTACCTAGGGCCAATCTACCTACCTTCCTGTAGCTTACCTACCTAACTGGGACCTGTCTACCTACCTGGGGCCCACCTACAGCCTACCCGTGACTTGTCTACTTAGCTTCCAGGGGCCTACCTACAGCCTACATATATACTTGAGGGCTGCCTACCTAATTGGGTCCTAACTACTGCCTATCTAGGGCCAATTTAACTACCTAACTGTAGCCTACTTGCCTAATTGAGACCTGCCTAACTACTGCCTACTTACCTAGGACCAATCTACCTACTTAGCTGGGGCCTATATACTGTCTACGAACCTACCTACCTAGTGCCTATCAACCTTTCTAATGGAGGTTTACCTGGTAACATAATTCTGTGGGGTACAGACCATAGCTGTAACGCAATCTCCAGGGGGTGAATCCTCTCTTCTTCCCCTCTTGGAGACTGGACCTCTAAGCTATGGCCTGTACCCACTCTCCCACCCATGGGAAGTTTGTATAGAGGTGGGGGACAGTGAGGGAGCTGCTGAAAACATGAGGATTCTAAGACATTTATGTCCAAATCTGCAGGGACGAGTGGTAGCTGAGAGAAGTCATCATGGTGGTCTGGACTGGATGAAGAACAAAAGGGAAAGTCAATGATTCATCATGAAAACGTCACCTGTGAGTCACAAGATGTAACTGCACTTTAATCACTTATATGTCTGCAGAGTCTGTGTACACTGGTATCTACTACTATATGGTCACTTTATGGTGGTAATATACAGTCCACAGAGCCTGTGTACAATGGTATCTAGCACTATATGATCACTGTATGGAGTTAATATACTGCCTGCTGAGTCTGTGTACACTGTTATCTACCACCATATGGTCACTATATGGCAGTAATATAGGTCTCTGTATACAGATCTTTATTCAGTAATAGTATAGGGGTATTATTCAGTCACTATGTGGTGGTAATTTGTGATCGTGCTCTTGGGGTACAATCAGGTTCCTATGTAGTAGCGTTATTGGTAATATTGGTCTTGGTATAGTAGGATTTGTTTGGTAGCAGTATGATGGTGATATCTATGGTGAAGTATTTCCTCCTTGTATTGTCTAGTAATTGCATGACCTAAGAGGTCCCGGTAAATGTTCGTGGTCGGGGGAGGTGAGGGGGCATCCAAAAGCTTGCTATGGGGACAAAGCTTCTCCAGTTACACCCCTGAAGCTTTCTGATGAATCTGCAGCCAGAGCTGTCATCAGTAATTTCAGAGCCCCACACAACTAAAGCATCTCGGCCCACTACCCATTATCAGTTCATATCTTGCACTGTATCAGCAGGTATCTGGAGGAGAATGACTCCATACCTACAGCACCCAATATAGTCAGTATAGCAGCACACAGAAACCATGTGGGGCTTCATAATAATCTTTTTTCTAGTATGCTTGGGCCTAGTAGTAATATACCTGAGTAAAAATATTTGATGGCATATATGTGCAGCCAGGCCTGCCATCAGTAATTTCAGGGCCCAACACAACTAAAGCATCTTGCCCCCTAATCATTATCAGTTCATATCCTGCACCATATCAGCAGGTACACTAAAAAGAAAAAGTTAGGGGATATTTGGATTTTGATTGAAATTTCAGAATATAAATTGTCTAGAATTTTTTTTAAATAAACTAAATGAGAAATCTCTTAACTTTAAAATGTACATGTCCAACTGTTCAGTGTTTCAGTACTTTTTGGACAACTTGCTGATCTCTAACAAGGAGCTTAATAGTAAAATTCACAACAGATGTTGATCCCTGAATCGGACAAAAAAATTAGGTAATTTAATTTGGATTTAAACAGTCCTCTTCATCATACTGTTCACATTTTGACATCATGAGTCAAAGACAACACCTTACAATTGATCAACGGTACCTCACCATTTCGAGGTTTCAAGAAGGATGCTCTCAGAGAAAACCAAATGTCACATCATACCATTTGTAACCGTTTACATGGGGGAGTCTGGGTGCTAAACAACAGGCAAGGGTACCTGACTTACCTGTTGCATAATGCTCTCCTTGACATCTCCAGCATCATTGGCGGCCATCATTTGTGCTCAGCTTGAATCGACTTTCGTCACTGAACAGCACTGAGGAGCACTGGTCCCTCGTCCAGTGTGGAGACTCCCTGGCCCATGTAAGACGAAGATGCCTGTGCCTAGTGGTGTGGTGGTCAGGTTGTCTAGCATGCACACTATGCTGATGTAAATGGTTACAAATGGTCTGACATGACACTTGGGTTCCTCTCACCTCTCTTAAACTTGCCTGGAGATGTGCGGCACTTATCATCCAGTTCCGTAGTACACCGTTTACAATGAAGCGGTCATCAGTGTGTGATGTAGCCGAAGGATGTCCACGTCTTTGCCTTTCTGTGACTCTTCCAGTCTCTCTATATCTCGATTACAACCTGCTGATGACAATCTGTGACATCTAAGCTCAGTGGCTACTTCTGTCTGGTAGCATCCTGCTTGAGGCCTCACTATGGCGAGGTACTGCTAATCAATTGTAAGGTGTTGTCTTGGTCTCATTATGTCAAAATGTGAACAGTATAATGAGGAGGAAATGCCAAATCAAATTGATTCCCTAAATTTATTGGGTGATTCAGGGATCAAACACTTGTGAATTTTGCCATTAAGCTTCTTGTTACAGATCAGCAAGTTGTGCAAAAAGTACTGAAACATTGAACAGTTGGACATGTGCATTCTAAAGTAAAGAAGTTTAACTTTAGAAGTTTTATGTTTATCCTGAAATTTCGACCAAAAGCCAAAGATCCCTAACTTTTTGTGAGTAGTGTATCTAAAGAAGAATGCCTCCATACATACAGCACTCATTAAAGCCAATATAGCAGCATACAGAGGCTGTGTGATCCCAGAATGAGCTTTATTCTAGTGTGCCCATGCCTAATGTACCTAGGTAGATACTTTATGTGCAACCAGGGCTCCCATCAATAATTTCAGCTGAAGCATCTGGGCCACTACCAATTACCAGTTCATATTTTGAATTATACCAGCAGGCCCTTTTTTTAAATTTATTTAATCAGGGCCCGCAACAACAGTGCTATCATTGCAGTGATGGCGGCTCTGTGTGCAGCAAAAGCCTACACCATTTTAATTATGTTTATCGACACCTTTAACAATGGAAGTAGTCAACCTTATTGTCTTTATATTTCAAGGGTCTTAACATTTAAAATTTGTTTATCTTACGATATAATATTTACTACAGTCAATGTTCCTCTATAACCCCACAGGTTCCATTCTATTGAGGCATATTGTAGATCACTGTAATCTAGTGTCAGTGTTGTAGAATCAACTTTAGGGCAAAAGTTCACCCTTTCACACAGCGCAGTTTTGACGCAGTTTTAACTGCGCTCCAATTATGTGCCTTTGTTACCAACAAGCCTCTTTCAGTTACCTAGATTGTTCAGAAAAGTGTTTCAAGTAAGTAATCAATTACTGTGTGTGAAGTCTTGTGGATTACAAACACACTGATTGGTTACTCACTTTCCAAACAGTTTAGATAAGTGAAAGAGGCTTGTTGGTAACAAAGGCACATAATTGGAGCGCAGTTAAAACTGCGTCAAAACTACGCTGTGTGAAAGCACCCTTTGAACAGCTTGTACACAGCATGATAATTAACCTCTTAGTATATCAATACAGTGACCTGGTTTCTATTAGTAAAATACTGAGCTCTAAATTCCCTCAAAAGACTTAAAGTTGAATGATAAAATTATCGCTGTCTTCAGCCACCACCAAAGGAAGATTAGGAGTTTATGAAATACTGTTTGTACACTCAACCTAATAAAATACTATGCGGTGGACCTTTATGTTCCTTTAACTGAGAGTTATTGACATGAGTTTAAAATGTAACTTCTATGCATAGGATTTTGTTGTATCCATAGGGAACAGAATTGCTTAAACAGTAAGTTTACTCATACAGCACATAACCACATAGCCTTATATTCCATATATGGATGAAATTTAGATACCAAAACTGAAATTTTGGTCCAATTGAAGGAACACAAAGCTCTAGAGAAGGCATACCCACTGTCTTCCTATGTCAACCCCACCTTCTAGCATGCAACATTTTACCTCCACCTTTTTAAAGACAATGTTCCTTCATGTATTATGGCTGCTATTCTAAACGTTATGCATTGTTCAGCACTAAATTGTGATTAAAATATTGCCCCGATAAAGGGCGGCTCCGCTTTAATGACAGATAATATCCCTGTATACGTATATTACAATTCTTTAGTCACAGCTATCCCAACGCGTTTCCCCCATACAATTTTGGGTTCATCAGGGGATTCAAAAAAACTCCTCTCGCTGTGGAATAAGAACACGCTATATACAACGCATATAAAGTCTATCTATGACGGATATATCACCTCAATGGGTGAGATAGAAAAAGTGATACTTAACTTAGAAGCTGCCAGGTATAAAATGATAATCCTCGCAGCCACTTTGGTATGCTGGCACCCAGGATAGAAGGGATACAGAATGATTCATTTCCGCATCTCTTAAATACCTTATTTCGCCCTTTAGATGTATAGCAATAAATCCCCTAGCATTTCAGTATTAATGTGTATTGTTTTATACTTGTTGCCGGGTTCTACTTAACATGTGCATATATCCCCCTGCCTTTACTCAGTTTGGCGTTCCGGAAGTTGTACTGCGCATGACCGGAAACTAAATAGGATGTCATTTCCGATTTACATTAGGCGATGCGAACACTATGCTTACTGCAGAAAACCCCTACTGCACGGTGCAGTCCGGCGTCCTAAAAAAGGTTCTGCGCATGGTCAGAAAAGATACTCGGCAGATGCGCTTGATCCAAAGTACCGGCACAACTCTCCGCGCCATATACAATACACTGCTCTCATGGAGAAAGACAACACTGATCACTTCCGGCAAGCGCCACCGGAAACCAAACCACTTGCCAACGGCAGTCGAATCCGACTCCATGCCTTGATAAGACCGCGCACTCGACTATCCGCATACAAGACGCTAAATTAAGCTAAACAGGCCAAATTTCTTAAAGTGATTGTCTGTATTACGATTGTTATAGAGATATAAGGACAATTTGATTCAGGGCCAAATAAATTCGGGGTACATAAATTCATTGCTTAAGCTGACCAAAATTATCAGACTTTAGTTTCAATGAATATAATGAAAATAAATGTAATGATATAATAATGATACATTAATACAGTCGTTTTGAAGATCAATTATTTGGTCACTCTGTGGAGTGTGCGAACGAAACAGAGTAGAGTAAAACAGACCAAGCAAGAATTACTCAATAAAAAATCTAAAATTGCAAAAGGTTTCATTAAGGCCCTTTGGATGAACTGATTACTTACGGTGATCCACTGGGACTCTTTAACACAGAATTCGTCTATCCCATTCTCTCCTCTTGGAGAACGGTCTTACTAACTCCATAATCAAAAAACGCCAAAGATTCCCATTCTCCATTATGATGTTCCCAAATATGTCGAGCTTACTGGCGTGTCTCTTCATTACTGTATGTCCCCAGATGTTCTCCCAACCTCCTTTTAAATGTTATCTTTGTTTTTCCAATATAGTTCAGTGGGGCAGGGAAATATGCCATATAGACTCTCCTTCTGTCCAACAATTGCAAAAATCCGAATGAAGAATTGTTTTCCATTTGAGGCACTTGTGAAGGATTTCAGTTTGTTGTATGTATGGCAGGTACACACCTCTGCCCACATTTAAACATACCTATCGGTTTCCTTTCAAGCCAAGTTCCTTGAGGAGGTATTGGTGTGTAATGACTATGGATCAGTCTATCTTTAATAGATCTACCCCTTCGATAGGTGATCAAAGGGGTAGCAGGGAGATATCCCTCTAGATCTGGTCCAACTCAGTATTCCCCAATATTCTTTTGAGATATTCACAACTTCTAGATTTCTATATTCAAAAGTTGCGATGTCATGTGCTTTATTGTTATTCTTTATCTCCTGGGACTTTACCCTGTAATAATGTCGTTCTGTTCTGTTTTTGTGCATGCTTAGGGCCGATTCCCAAAACTCCTGAGGGGTATCCCAGACTAAGATATCTTTTATCAATATCCCTGACTGGCCTCTTAAAGTTCCTTATCTCTGGAGCAGTTTCTTTTCACTCTCAGTAATTGACCTTTCGGTATTCCTCTCCTACAGGGTAATGGATGGCAACTTTCCCAATGTAGCAAGCTGTTGGTTGCTGTGGGTTTTCTGTACATGTCAGTATGAATGTTGCCATCCCGATCTTTAAGAATAAGAACATCCAGGAAGGGTAAACAGTTCTCTTGCACTTCAAATGTGAAGTGCATACCAATCTCGTTTTTATTGAGCTGTGCAACGAAAACTCTCAAAAATCACACCTTGCACCTTCCCAGAGGATAAAGATGTCATCAATGTACCTCCCCCAGAATAAAATCTGGGGGGGCCACTGATCATCTCCAGGTTGGGATACCAAGGTGGCCTCCCACCAGCCCAGGAACAAATTTGCATAAGTGGGGGCGCAGGAGCTCCCCATTGCGGTGCCCCTGAGCTGGTGGAAGGTCTTATTACAGAAGACAAAATAATTATGCCTCAACACGAAGTCCAGTAGTCTGATGACAAAAGGCATTAAGAGCCATGAAATTCTGTACTTCTTGTGACCAAAAATTATTCAAACTGCTTAATGCCAATTTATGTGGGATGTTGCTCTCTATACTTTTCTACATCTATAGAAACCCAAAAATTACTTCATTATTGGACTGTAATCCTTCCGTCTTCCCCCCCCCCCCGCGGAATAAATCAGAAGTGTCTCTTATGTAGGTTGGCAATGTGGGTTACACAAAAGTCCTGCAAGATGTTATCTATATAGATCCCCACATTTGCGAATTGATCCTAAGCCTGGACTATAGGTCTACCTTTTTGTGGGGTACAGCCCTATGAATCTTTGGGCTCGAGTAAAATGTAGGTATCTGAGGATTGGATGGCATCATGAATTTGAATTCCGTGTGTGTTATTAATCCCATCTCTAAACCCTCCACAAGTAACTTCTCTAATTGCATAGTAAAGTTTGTTGTCGGGTCTGTGGGTAGAATGTCATAATGTCTTCTGTCCCTAAGGAGATCATTGCACATCTGTTTATACATGTCATGATTTAATATAACTATATTTCCCCCCTTATCGGAGGGTTTAATAATTATAGATTTGTCTCGTTCCAGTGCTGACAATGCTCTCAGTTCCTCTGTACTAAGATTATTATGGAAGGGTAGCCTCTGTTCACCAAGGTTACGGAGTTCTTTAGACACTATTTGTAAAAAAAGATCAATTTCACGTGTATCTAACTGACTCGGGGGCATTCTTCTGCTTTTAAGCTTCAATTGTGTTTGACCCTCTACTATTTCCTCCTCTTCCATAAGGGACACTAAGGTATGAATACCCTCTAAATCCTGTGCTGTAACACCCTATTGCTGCATTCAATTGATCTTTAATTTTGAAAAGATTTATGCCACTTGAGCTTACGGCACAAAACAGGTGTAGATCCTTTAGTCTTGAAAAATCACTAAACTTAGTGGTGGGCACAAAGGTCAGACCCCTCTGTAAAATCTGTAATTCATCATTATTCAAATGCCTATCTGTAAGGTTAATTATCTGATGTTGATCTGATTTTATTATTTCTGACGGTGTCTCAGGCCGGAAGCGGGGCCTCTCCAGCCCTCTAAAAAAGGGGGTGTGTTGGAGTTGCCAGGAGGATGAGGAGGCATAATAGTCATATGCACTCCCCTTCCTCTGAATTCTGGCGAGGACCCATTTTTTAGCACGAGGATCCTCTTGTTTCTCACCTCTGGACCATAACAGATGTTTGTGAATTAGTGTCCGAGGATTATGCGTCAGATGATAATAGTTCCCTAGGGGTAATAGGGTTTGGTTTTGAGAAAATTAAAAGCTTTCCTTCCTGAATTCTTGGTGGGTTTTTTTTTTTTTCCTCGGATATTGTTTGAGTTTCCTGTGCCTGCAATCCTGTATTATATTTTTCTATAGATTTTGTGTAAAACTTTGTTCTCTCCTACTGTAGTCTGGATCCCATTGAGTTTTGATGACTGTTCTTCAAGTGTTTAAAGTTGTGGAGGTACTTTCTAATGTTTTATTTTCCTCTTTAAGAAGAATTTTCATAAGTCGCACCGAGCTATCTATAAGTTCTGTTTCCCACTCTCCCAACAGGGATTCAGACTGTGATCTAGTAGCAGGTGTTATATAAATTCTAAGTCCACTAGGTATAATACGTGAAATTCTATACAAGGTTCTAGTGTTTTGTGCCTCCCACCAGGATTTAAATATTAGCCGATAACGCTGTATTTAGTTGTTTGAATACACTCTTAGGTCAGAAAGTTCACTTTGATCAGACTCCAACTCAACGTCTTGATAACAACGCTATTGCCTTCAGTTTCGCATTTCTTTTTATCCACAGGGCCACTTAGGAAATGGCCGATAATATTGAAATTTACTACAGATTTTATTCGACAGAGGATTTAACCTATTTCATGCAAAAATTATTATCCATGTTAAAACATAACCTATACTAAATTGTCTAAAATTGTACTTACTAAACCCCTATAATCTACCACAACACACCTAAATGATACAGCATACTAAAATATCATCTATCAGTGGAGTAATCGCCCCGATAAAGGGCGCCTCCGCTTTAATGAAGATAATTATTCCCTGTATACGTATTATTACAATTCTTTAGAAACAGCTATCCCAACGCGTTTCCCCATACAATTTTGGTTTCATCGGGGATTCAAAAAAAACTCCCTATCGGCTGTGGAATAAGAACCACGCTATATACAACGCATATAAAGTCCTATCTATGAGGATATATCTCCTCAATGTGTGAGATAGAAAAAAGTGATTACTTAACTTAGAAGGGCCAGGTTATAAAATGATAATTCCTCGCAGCCCCTTTGGTTGGCTGGCAACCAGGATAGAAGGGATACAGAATGATTCATTTCCGCATCTCCTTAAATACCTTATTTGCCCGTTAGATGTATAACAATTAATCCCCTAGCTTTCAGGTTTTAATGTGTATTGTTTTATCCTTATTGCCGGGTTCCTACTTAACATGTGATATATCCCCTGCCTTTACTCAGTTTGGCGTTCGTGAAGTTGTAATCGCGCATGACCGGTAACTAAATAGGATGTCATTTGCCCGTTTTACTTCGGCAAAGCAACACTTTGCTACTGCAGAAACCCCATACTGCCAAGGTGCAGTACGGCGTCCGAAAAAATCCCCGTTGAACCCCAAATTGTATGGGGGAATGCGTGGGGATAGCTGGGTGACTAAAGGGTATTGTAATATACGTATACAGGGAATTTTATCTGTCATTAAAGCGGAGCCGCCTATATCGGGGCGATTACTCCAATCGATAAGATGATTATTTTTGTATTCTGTATCTTTTAGGTGTGTTGTGTGGTAGATTTATAGGGGTTTAATAAGTACAATTTTAGACAATTTTAGTGTAAAAAGTTATGTTTTAACAGGGATTATATTTTTGCAGTGATATAGGTTAAAATCCTCTGTCGATATAAAATCTGTAGTAACTTCAAATATTGACAACATAGAGTCTCTAATTTGTTTGATCCACATTATCAATCTGGAGTCAATCAAATCAATAAAAGAGTTTGTGTCTTCCTAATATGGTTCCAGTAGTATGCATTACTAGATCCCTCTGGGGAGCCAATATTTCAGGCAATATGTTTTTAATCTGGGCAACAGATAAAAAAAATAAATAGTTTAAATAGTTTACACTCCAGAAATTTTTCATGGAGATATTTTCAGGTTTAAGCACAACATTCTTCTAAATTTGGATGAAATTACTTATTGCATTACTTGGTTTTGGATGCAAAAAGATTTTTAGCCCTACAAATTCTTTTTGCAGTGACAGAGAAACTTCTGTCAAAAGTTGGAATATTTAGTGAAAATTATTCCTTTATATGGATGTGCACTAAATTTAGCTCTCTTATGCCTTTAATTTCCCTTCAATCCATTTCTTATTATAAGGAGAAAACATATTTTAGATATGAAATACAGAATTTCTGCAGAGGATAATGTGTGACTCTGCTAAGCTCATTGATATTATAGCCATTTCATTATGTGCTATGGAAGCATACTAACAGAAAAGTAACACAATTTAAACAAGTATTGCTTCAGTGTAATTTCTATTTCCAATAGGGGAATATTTTCAAATAATGAATTTCTAGCTAGTCCAGGTGATGACATCAGTAGGGTTCCTACATTAGCAGAACTTGAGATCGGCTCTAGAATATATAATGAAGCGGCATCTCCATGGTGCATGCATAAGCAAGTCATGTAAATCTAAGATAGATGGTCAATTTATTCCTGTTTACTTTTCTGAAGCTCAAGGGTTCCCAAAAGTATTGTACATCTTTCATCCATTCTCCCCAGGCTAGGGTTTTTAAAATGTCCACAGAGACTGTGAACAGAATTTAGAAAGACTGGTATGGTCTGCTGTCCAAAAACTTTGATCTTATTATAAGAGAAATAAGAAAGAGAGAGAGAGAAAGAAAGGAAAAAAGGATAGAAATAAAGAAAGAAAAGAAAAGAACTGAAAGAAAGAAAGAAAAGAAAGAAAGAAAGAAAGAAAGAAAGAAAGAAAGAAAGGAAAGAAGAAGAAAAAGCTACCAGGATTATTCCAGAAGTAATGGGGCAAAAAAGGAATGGGTGCCAGCAGGTACAGCCCCTGAAATCAACTAGAAAACATCCAATGACCACAACACTGCCAAAAAAAAAATCAAAATAATGATTAAAAAAAACAAAACTTGAAAAAGGTCCTAAGAGAGGACTGAAACATTGCACCTTTTTCTGTCTGTCCTGTCTATGAAATAATCTTTTTTGTAACACTGCAGTTATTGGATGTTCTTTATGGATAGACAGATAGATACAAAGGTAGAACTGAAATATGCAGTCAGATATTAGTTTAAACTTACAAGTATTTTAATAACTTCTGATAGTTAAAGGGCTTTTTTTTTTAGCTAATTTGTCACGTTTGTGTCAGATAGACCCTCTGCATCTGGCTGTGGTCGCCGGCCACAGCTGCTGCGACCATAACTGCAGCTTCAGCCTTTACATTTCTTCTAGTGTGAACGCTGTTTGCAAACTCTGTATGCATAATTGATTTCTGGCCAACGCCTGTGGCCAGAAACCTTCAAGCACTATTGGGGTTAACTTCTTCTCTTGGTGATTGACAGCGCCTTCTTCCTATCACTTCTGCTCTCCTTCCTCCCCTTCCCTATTTATAGCCTCACCTTCCTGTCCTCTGTGCCTGCTATATGGTTCTTTTTCCCTATAGTTCGCCTGTTCTCTCATTTGGCTTTTTGTGCTCTTAGACTCCTGCCTGGTTCCTGCCCGACTTCTCCTGTTTGTTCAGTGTTTGTTTGTCTTCGTCTGTGTTCCACTTGGCTCAGAGCAGTCATCAGTCTTCATGTTGGGGCCGACCTAGTAAGGAGTCAGGTCCCCCAAAAGGCAGGGAAAGAGGTTTGGACCAGTGTCAGGGCCTCACTCATCTGTGTCTCTGTGTGTGTCCCTGACAGCCCCTGACATAATTTCATTAAATATTTTTAGGTTACTAGTATCCTTTATAAAACAAATTTAAAAAAACATACTCACCTCCCCTCCCCTCCCCTCCCCTCTCACCTCTGTTCCAGCACTGTCACTATCCTCTGTCTCCCCCAGGTTCTTCTATGATGTCTGGTTTCTGCAGTCGGCTGCAGCGATCCCATTTTATTGCCCGACATCACTGTTTGGAAGGAAACCCCTTTTACTGGTGACATCCGCAATGGCACATGTGGTCTCGAGTTGACCGCAGCAGATGGTAGCAGTGTTGGGATGAGGGTCAGAGAGGCAGGGCCGTAGCTACAGGGGGTGCGGAGGTAGCAGTCGCTACCGGGCCCTGAAGCCTGAGCGGGCCCAGAAGCCCATTTGCCTCATAGGGAGATACCAGTATTGAACATGCTACATGGTAACTGGGGGGCCCCATTTCATTTTTTGCACTAGGGCCCAAGAGCTTGAAGTTACACCTCTGCAGAGAGGGGTATGTTTTTTTATTTTATTTTATAATGGCACCAGTAGCCTAAATATATTTATTAAAAATAACTCTAACGTCCCCTATAAGGACCAATGTCTGTGACTAGGGTGAATACAAGTCTGGAAGATTTGTCACTGAAATTTCTACAACTGTTCCATTCATCTGAATTGGTTTTGCAGAAGAGCATATGCTTGCTGCTGAAACAACTCCTTTGAGATCAATGGAATAGATTTTCAGTCGCAGAAATTTATGCAACAAATCAGCCTTGTGTGAATATACCCTTATAGCTCCAGCACTGAACTGTAGTACTTAAAATGGTTGCTTGAAAGCAATAACAGATTTCACTACATTTACCTGCCCAAGAAATTCAAATGGTGTCAAATATACAATATTATAACTAGGAAATCTACAATAGCTTCTTTTTAGTAACATAATAACACTTTGAATCAGCACATGATGTTTAATAACTTTTATTATTTTTATTTTTACCTGATTTAGAGAAATTGTAGGCCTCATTTATCAAAACTAACAGTAAGGGTATGTTCCCACGGCACAGGTTTGCGGCTGGTTTTTCAGATCGGCTTTGTAGACGGTTTTGTAGACCGTCTGAAAAACCGTCCGCAGACGAACACACCGGGCTTCTATGGAAAACCCGTGCAGCGGTCCCCACTGCACGGGTTTTCCGCCGGGTGGTTTTTCAAACCCGAAAAACATTGTGCATGTTCATTCTTCTGTCCATTTTCGGACAGATTATGAACATGTGAATGGGAAGGGGAGGGCTTTTCTCAGCTCATCGCGTGTGTCTGTGGGGATGGCACAACAAATTACGGTACGGATATAAACGGACGGTAATTGGTCCTCTGCTGTTGATAACGGGACCTATGACTGGTATTTGATGAACACAGCAACCTATCAGGGCTCAGCTTTAACTTTTCCAGAGCAGTTTAAAAAATGAAAGCTGAGCTCAGATTGGTTGCTATGGGCAACAAAGACAGTCATACTGTAGGTTGTAATTGAGGCCCTAGAATTTATCTAAATTCAGGACAAATTATGAATAAAAGTTAGTAAACGACATGTACAGATTTAAAGTGGCCATTATGTCTTCTTCTCGATTATTTACTGCAGGTACTAACAAAAATCTTGTCGTTGCCCTACACCTGCATTTTCTTAACATTATATCATCAGTAGTGTTGAGCGATTACATTGGCTATCGACATTCAGGCTATAGTCGATTAGTGGCCCACCACTCGATAAGGTTTTTCGTTAGTGAGAGTCGATTATGTGCGATGTCCATTAAAAGTTCTATGGGAGAGCAAACAACAACTTCATTCGCAACCCAAACAGGGCTGGACGTAGCTGGGAATTATCATCAACAACAGTCTACATGGATACCTGCTAAATCGTAGGCACAACACTCTAGGCTATATAAAGCCACAGAAAAAAAAGTCACACACCATTACTATCCCTGTATTGTAACAAAGCATGACCCTTAAACTGCATCACCCCACAAATAAAAAAGTACAGAAGGCAGTATTATTTGAACATCATTCTTGTTGAACACTGGTACATTGATATCCCGTCATGGAACGCAGCATGACCCTTAAAAACCTGCATGACCACAGATTACAAATTTGCCGCGAAGAAAGTAGTCTTTGAACCCAATTTTAGTTGAAATCCGGACTTTGACAATACCCTGTCCATGACAGCAGCATGACCCTTAAACTGTCTGACCCACAGATTAAAAAGTGCCGGAAAAAAAAGGGGTCTTTCAAACACACAATTTTAGTTTCACTGGACATTGACTAGAACTGTCCTGGAACGCGTATGAACATTAAACATGTCTGAAAAACCCCCCCAAGATTAAAAAGTGCCGGAAAAAGGAGTCTTTTCAACAACTCCAACATTTTAGTTTGAACTGGACATTTGGGACCAAACCCTGTCCTGGACCGCAGCATGACCCTTAACCTGCCTGACCCACAGATAATTAAAAAAGTGCCGGGAAAAAGGAGTCTTTCAACCACCATTTTTAGTTGAACTGGACTTTACTAGAACTTTTCTGGACCAGATGTATAGACCATTTTAAAACCGTCTGACTCCATGATTAAAAAGTGCCGAAACACAGGAGAGTCTTTTACATACCACCTTTTAGTTGTAACTGGACATTGAACAATTCACTGTCTGGGACGCTAGCATGACCCTTAAACCTGTCTGACCCACAGATTAAAAAGTGCCGGAAAAAAAGGAGTCTTCAACCACAATTTTAGTTGAACTGGAAACATTGATAATACATGTCCTGGACCGCCGTATGACCATTAAACCTGTTCTGACCACCAAGATAAAAAGTGACGGAAAAAGGGTCTTTCAACACAATTTTAGTTATTCTGGACATATACTGTCACTGTCCTGGGCAACAGTATGGACACCATTATCCTGTGCTGAACCCAGTATTTAAAAAGTGCTGAAAAAGCAGTCTTTCAACCACATTTTAGTTGAAAGGGACATTGACTATACCTGTCCTAGTGCACACAGCATGACCAGGCTTTTTGGGAGGTTTTTTACAGGGGGTGGACGGTGAGAGCCAGGCTTGCGTCTTCATCTATGAACAGCAGGTTAAAATGCCCCTGATGACGAGAGCACGATAAATCTGTCGTGTGAAGCAGAGTGCGGAAGCGGAAGTGTGAGAACTCCAGCATTCTCAACAAGTACACAGTCAAGACCTGGGTAGCAGCTTGACCCTCCGTTGAGTGCGGACCAATGAGCTTTCCACTTGGAAATACTGGTGGTTAACGGGCTTACTGTTCCACCAGGTGCCTTCTTTCTTGGCATTCTTTTTTCTCATTTTTATCAACGTGCTGAGAGGAAATTGTTCTCTGTGTACTTTGTTCTCTGTCGTGCTCCATATCCATGATTCTCTGAATAACACTAAATACTGGTCATAGTTTTCTGTACTCCCATTGTACAATTCAAGAGGAATTTTTTTACCAGATATTTTGTTACATGCAGTTAAAGTTTTTTAGTACTCTTAATTCTAGAGAAAACCATTTTTTAAAATAGGATGGTATCAAACAATAGTCTTTGTTTTCTCTTTTTTTTAAATTCGTTTTAAAGGGTTGTCTCAATACAGGGAATTGATAGCTATGTTAAAGATCTTGCAAAAACAGTCATTTTGCCAAATATGTGGTCCATTAAAACAGTGTCTTCCTACCTATTCCTGTTCTGACAGCACCTATCACCCTCTTGAGCCACTCTTCAATTGTGAAGAATCAAATGTCTGTTAGAAACAACATGTTTTTATAATTGGTCCTGTAGTTGTATTGCTGATTTCAAAAGCCAAAATGCCCCCAAAAAATTCAAGCATGGACCCTTGAGCCACCTTTGGAAATTGTGAAGAAAAATGTCTGTTAGAAACAACATTTTTTTTATAAATTAAGGCCCTGTAGTATTAGCTGCATTTCAAAGCAAAATGCTCCACAACAAATTCCTAGCATGACCCTTGGAGCACTTTGGACAATTGTGAAGAACAAAATGTCTGTTAGAATAAAAAAAAAATTTAATAATAGGACCTGTGTATTGCTGCATTTCATAGGCAGCATGACCCAAAAAAAATTCATAAAAATGGACTTCTCAGCCACTGTTAAAAATTGTGCAGGAGAAATGCACCACTTAGAAGCCAATTTCTGTTCCAAAGGGGACATGATATTGCTGTATCTCACAGAACATTACCCCAAAAAATTAATAAATATGACTTTCTCAGCCATATTAAAAAATGTGAGGGAGAGAATGCCACTCTAAAAGCCACATTTCTGTTCCAAAGGACCATAAATTTATAGCTGTATCTCACTGCAACATGACCTCAAACATGACAATGCGAAAACTTCTTAAGATAAAGTGAGAATTTAAATGGAATACGGTGTTGTCATAAAACCTTGCTGTCTTTTACAGTCTTCCTCACAGCTAAAAACCAGCAAAATGATGTTTGGGAAAAGAGAATAAAAAATTGCAGTAAGTAATATCATTTTTAAAAAAATTTTTTTTTTCAACGAGGACCATTTCTGTTTGAAGAGGAATGTGAAGTAGACGGCAACTTATCGGTGACCTCGGAAAATTGGGGCCACCAACATCATTCAGTGTTCCAATGCCTGATTATCTTGATGAAAGTCAAACGATCCACATTATCTGTGGTAAAGCGAATGCGTTTTGTCTGTAATGACATCCTCCAGCTGTGCTGAAAGGTCCGCTCAGATTATGACGCTGGCTAGATGGGCAGGAGGACACCTCATATGCGCTTGACGAGCCGCTCGGGCCCATTTCGGTCCATTTTGGGATACCCACGCTCTCTCGCTGTGTAGTCTATTGGGTCTCGGAATCACAGCAAAAACAGTCGGTGTTGAGACGCAGTTAGTCGTTGCACCATGATCTTAAGTGAGCTCTGTGTGCTTGATGGTGCTGCACTGCATTGCATCGTTGGTGAGGTGGTAACACAAAGATTGCCAGAGGTCACCATTCAGGCTTTCTGCCACTTGCATGCTGCTGCCGCGACGCCTACTTGGCACTCTACCTGCTGTCATGTCGCTGATGTTGTTTCCTCCGTGGGACATTTGTGGAACGTGAAGCTGACGCAACAGATGTCTCAGTTGTTCAATCAGCGAAGGTCTCCATTTCCTGCATTTTTTTACTCTCTATTTGGGTGGTGGAAGGAAAGTGATGAGTTTTGTTTTGTACGGGGATGCAGGGAGGGTGGCCACCCAGTAACTGTTGTTCATTTTGATTGCCTTAATGCGAGGATCATGTTGGAGGAATGGTGATCCAAGCACTCATGTGAGAGATGGAGCCTTGATTTCCCAGCCTCTGGGTCGTGGGGGACCCTAGCAAACTGATCTTCCTCATCTTCCTCCTCCGCCTCAAATTCGCGCCTACACTCTTTTCCAAGGGCAGGGACGTCAAGGTAACATCGTTGTCTAGGTATACCTCCTCTCTCTTCCTCCTCCTCCTCCGCTGCCTCCGGCACAGCTTCATACAGCCTGACTTGACCTGAGATGATGCACCTGAGAGCTGATTGCGCATCCAAGGCACTAGCTATGGACCTACCCCCTGCATAATGAAAGACCATGAAATTGTGATGTGAAAACTGTCGGGCCTTGTGGATTTGACGGAGGAGAAAGGCTCAGTGTCGCTATCTGTGTCCGTTCCTCCTCGTCGCTGGCGGGGGTCCTGTTATTTTCAGAGTGTCCAACGATCTGGTTCCAGAACTAGATCCACCACATTGCTATGCTGACAAGGGCATTGTCCGCACTGACCATTTTGGTGGCTTCTTCAAAACTGGCAGGATGGTGCAGGTTCTTTCAACTGCCTCACCACTCTTAGGTGGTCAACACCCCGAGGTCCCGCACCGTGCTTGTCAGGCCCATTGTGTCATTAGTACTGGTAATGGCATTGCGCTGCTGCCACAATCGCCAGGCAGCATGTGGAGGTGGAATTCCAGCAGTGTTGCCACGTCAACAATGAGACGGTTGACGGGGAGGCCGAGCTGACGTGCAACGCTTGCCAGCACGGGACGACTAGCAGGTGAGAATGGCGGGAAGTGCTGAACTTAGATCTCGAAGCCTTCACTCATCAGGCAGTCCAGGACCCGGGGTCAGCTCTTTAGAAATTTCGCTGGACGACAAGGTTTATGGACAGGTGCCAGGAAGGGATGAGCTCCAGCCTACGATATCTTAAGGGCGTCCAGCAGATTTCAGCACGTTATCGCACACAAACACTTGCCTGGCACAGGTTCTTGGCACCCAGCCATGCGCTCGGTTCTAGTTGCGGAGAGCTTCCACAGATCCTGACCTGTGTGTGGTAGGTCTCCAGACAGATTTAATATTTTCAACACTGCCTGGTTTCTCTGGGGACACGTGATGCATCAGGGACCTTGGGGGAAAGAACTCTGCACCATCCCCTGCGCTTTTGGAAGAGCGTGAGCCGGCACTGAGTGGCACCGTTACCCCCCAGGGGACATCCACCCAGATCACCCAGGAGCTGTCACAGAGATTATAGCGGGCCTTGGCGTGCTTTCTAGTCCATGTGTCGGTGGTCAGATGGATTTTCCGACCACAGATGCAGACAACGAGTTGAAATTTTGATGACACGTGGCTGGCCAGGGCAGGGAGGCTTTTTTCTGGCTAAGAAATGCCTGCTCGGCATATGGTATTGGGGGCCAAAGGGGGGGGGGGCCAGGGCCATGGACGTGGCGGAAACCCCATTTTGTGTCCACCAGACGGAAAAGGCAACATTTCCAAGGCCAAAAGCTGGCAATGCCGACATTCAGGCTTTTGGCTTTGGGATGGTTTGGGTTAAAGGGTTTCTTCTGCTCCCTCACCTGGAAGACAGAAAGGCCGGCTGCCTAGAAGGGGTAGGATGGGTCTATGGTGGTGCTGGGTGGTACTCGGGCGTCCGTTGGAGGCTGTAAGGCGGAGGCTGATCCTTGATCATGACTCTGAAGAGACATGGGCAGCTGAGGAACGCTTGGTGGTGGCGGGAGGACGGCGGAGACAGAGAGTGTGATCAGTGGTTGGAAGGCCTGCGTCGGGTCTGGCCTTTTTTGGCCCATGTGTGCCTTCCATTTCAACTCATGCATTCGCTGCATGTGACTAGACATGTTGGTGGGTGGCGTTAATCCACCTAAGGGTTCTTGGCCCTCTACTTATGCATTTAGGACAGACGGTTATGGACATCGCTGGAGTGAATAAGAGGTTGGTCAACTGCCCGCCACCCCCCCCCCACCCCCTCCCAGTGCTTGAGAGGTCCTGGACTTTTTGACGGTGCGGATATAAGCGAGGAGCGGGGTTTGCGACTGAACCGTGGCTAGGCGGAATCATATCAGCGGACTTCTGCGACCGCCCTCTCCCTTTTTGAGCGGAACCGTACTGACACTACCCCATCGTCTTCCTCCTCGTCCAGTGATGAGCGCTCGCAAGCAAATTTCTGCTGAAACGACCACGTTGGATCCCTGCCAATGTCATCTTCATCATAATAAAACAGGTGACTTCGTTCGTCCTGACATTCTGCATCCAGGAGCTGAGGGCTACAAGAAGAAGGGACTGCAAAGCGTTGGACGACCGCCCGGAATTTTTGCCGATGGACCGACTTCATTCTCATCCAATTTCTGATGGCAATCAGTAAAATGGGCGTCAGAGCAGAGAAATTCATCCTTCTTCGGCCTCTTGATCTTTTAAAATGCCTTATGACCCCATATGCATTTTGTCATCAAAGAGGTCTCAGCAAATGGATTATCCACAGTGGTGGGGTACCACGAGTTGACATTTGGGCTTCTTCATGTGGATCGGATGCTGTTGATGCTGATGAGACATTTGTGGCGTGACTGGGGGAGGACGAGGAGGTATAGACTGCTGGGGATTGCAGGTTGCATTAACCACTGATGGACAGATTTGGCGACGCTGTTCGCTTACTGAGATTCACAGGGCCCTATGACCCAGCTGATGACACGCCTGTCGGTCCTGCAAATGATGTTCCGATGGCTATGCGTTGTGTGCGCCAGTACTGGAAGGTAGCACCTTCTCTCGTACCTCTACCTCCATGTACATTCCCAACGCTCTTTGCTCAGCTTACCACATGCAATTTCGCTCCATGTTCAGAAATATACAAAATTTGAGAAGGTATGGAAGAGTTTTGAAAGTCTCTTATTTAAAGACGGCAAAATCACAGATATTCTCAAATCACTCAAATCAAATACAAAATTGCTGGATTCAAATATACTGGCAAAGTAGATCTATCAAGTCTAACAAAGCTGGCCTGCGCAAAAGTGAAAAAAAACACGTATCTGGAATTGTATTAGGATAATAAAAGGTATTATTTTTTGGCACACTTCAATTCACTGTGGTAAACTACACAATTGCTGTATTCAAATTTAACTGCACGGTGGCTATATCAACACATCTGGACTGGGCAAAGAAAAAGTGCAAAAAACACGTGGAATGTATTCGGGAAAATAAAAGGTATTTTTTTGGCCCTTATCAATTCACCGTGTGGTGACTTACAAATTGATGATTCAAATTTAACCTGTAAAGTTGATTGACTCATACAAAGCTGGACTGCGCAATTAGTGAAAAAACACTATCTGAAATGTTTTCGGATAATTAAAAGGTATTTTTGGCACTTTCGAATTCACTTGTGGTGACTAAAAAATTGCAGTATTCACATTTAAGTGCAAGGGTGCCTCAATGACAAAGCTGTAGTGCACCAAAGTCAAAAAAACAGTATCTGTAATGTTAGGATAATATTAAAAGGTTATTTTTTGGCACCTATCAATTATCTGTGGTAACTACACATTGCTGGATTCAAAAATTTAAACTGCAAGGTGGCTCTATCCAACAAAATCTGGACCTGGGCAAAAGTGCCAAAAACACTTATCTGTAATGTACTTCGGATAATAAAAGGTATTTTTAGGTTCCTATCAATTTCACCTGTGGGGACTAAAAAATTTGAGTATTCCCACATTTAAGTGCAAGGTGCCTCAATGAACAATGCTGTAGTGCACCAAAGTGAAAAAAACACGTACTCTGAAATGTATTCGGATAATAAAAGGTATTTTTTTTGGCACCTATTCAATTCACCTGTGGGTTACTACACAATTGCTGGACTTCTCAAATTTAACTGCAAGGGGGCTCTATCAAACAAATATTTGGAACTGGGGCAAAAGTGCAAAATACACGTATCTGTAATGTATTCGGATAATAAAAGGTTTTTTTGGCAACTATCACATTCACCTGTTGGTGACTAAAAATTGCAGTATAGTATTCACATTTAAGTGCATGGTGCACTCAATGAACAAAGCTGTGTGAACCAAGCAAAAAAAAACGTTTTCTGTTATGTATTCGGATATTAAACAAGGTATTTTTTGGCCTCATACAATTTCACCTGTGGTTAACTTCACAATTGCTGGATTAAAAATTTTAACTGCAAGGTTGGCTCTATCAACAAATCTGGATTGGGCAAAAAAAGTGCAAAAACACGTATCTGTAATGTATTCGGATAATAATAAAGGTATTTTTGGCACCTATCAATTCACCTGTGGTGACAAAAAAATTGCAGTATTCAATTTAAGTGAACGGTGCCTCAAATGAACAAAGCTGTAGCTGCACCAAAGGTCAAAAAATACGTATCTGTAATGTATTCAGATAATAAAAAGGTATTTTTTTGGCACATATCAATTCAACTGTGGTAACTACACAATTGCTGGATTCAATTTTAACTGCAAGGTGGGCTCTATCAAAAATCTGGACTGGGGCAAAAGTGCAAAAAAAACACGTATCTGTAATTTATGTCGGATATAAATAGGGTAGTTTTGGCACCTATCAATTCACTGTGGTTGTAACTACACAATTGTACTGGATTTCAATTTAAACTGCAAGGTGGCCTATTTCAACAATTATGGACTGGCAAAGTGCAAAATACACGTATCGGTAATGTATTCGGATAATAAAAGGTATTTTTTGGCACCTATCAATTCACTGTGGTGACCTTAAAAATTGCTGTATTCACATTTAAGTGCAAGTGGCTCTCATGAACAAAGCTGTCGTTAGTGCAACCAATAGTCAAAAAACAAGTATCGTTAATGTATTCGGATAATAAAAGGGTATATTTTTTGGACATATCAATTCACATGTGGTAAAACTACACTATTGCATTTTGGATTAAAATTTAACTGCAAGGTGGCTCTATCAAAAATCTGGAAGGGCAAAAGTGCAAAAACACGTATCTGTAATGGTATTCGGGAAATAAAAATGGTATTTTTTGGCACTATCAATTCACCTGCTGGTGACTTAAAAATTGCTGTTATTCACACATTTAAGTGCAAGGTGGCTCAATGTGTGTAACAAAGCTGTAGTGCACCAAAGTTCAAAAAAACAGTATCTGTTAATGTATTTCAGATAATAAAAGGTTATTTTTTGGCAACTATCTTTCACCTGTGGTAAACTATAACAATTGCTGGTATTCAAATTTAACTGCAAGGTGGCTATATCAAATATCTGGACTGGGCAAAGTGCAAAAAACACGTATCTGTAATGTATTCGGATAATAAAAGGTACTTCTTTGGCACATATCTATTCCACATGTGGTGACTAAAAAATTGCATTATTCACATTTATCGTGCAAAGGTGCCTCAATGAACAAAGCTGTAGTGCACCAAAGTAAAAAACACGATGATCTGAATGTATTCAGATAATAAAAGGTATTATTTGGCAATATACTATTTATCCACTGTTGGTAACTACCACAATTGCTGGATTCAAATTAACTGCATGGTGGCTCTATCAACAAATCTGGACTGGGCTAAAAAGTGCAAAAAACACGTATCTGTAATGTATCTCGGATAATAAAAGGTATTTTTTGGAACCTATCAATTCACCTGTGGTGACTACAAAATGCGTATTTCAAATTTAACTGCAAAAGTAGATCTATCAAAAAGCTGGCTGCGCCAAAGTGTAAAAAAAACACATATCTGAAATGTATTAGGATAATAAAAGGTATTTTTTTGGCCACCTATCAATTACACCTTGTGGTGACTAAAAATTGTGTATTCACATTTAAGTGCAAAGGTGCCTCAAGGAACAAAAGCTGTAGTGTGCCAAAGTCAAAAAAACACGTATCTGAATTTATTCGGATATTACAAGGTATTTTTGGCACCTATCAACCTGTGCTGACTTGCTGGATTCAGTTCAGGCTGCCCAATATCCAGGAAATATTTCAATAGAAAACTGTAAATAATAAAGCTATTGCAGTGCAATGTCTACACTAAGTCTTGGTGAACTATATCCAGTATTCTTTATAGTTCTTGTTATTCGCATAATACAAGATATTTTTTGCACCTTTCTATTCACTGTGGTGACTATAAAATTGCTGGATTCAAATTTAAGTGCAAGGTGGATGATATCAACAAAAGTGGAATGGGCACAAAAATTGAAATGAACACTATCTGAAATGTATAAATGATAATAAAAGTGGTGTTTTGCATTCTAACAAAGAGGACCTGCAGTTACTAGAAAAAGAGGTGTATCCTATAAGTTCAGTCTGCCCTATTTCCAGGAATATTTCAATAGAAAAATGTTAATATTAAAGCTATTGCAATGTCTACACTAATTCTTGGTGAACTTTATCCAGAATTCTTTAATTAGAGCTTGTCTTGTGGTTCGCCCGCAGGGGCCCCCCCTTCCGCTCCGCCCACGTGACTTTACAGCAGTAGATGCTCCTATTATAATTCATCTAACCTAACTATATAAAATCTTCCAATCTCTATCTACTAAATGGTAAGGATCACAGTAATAGTAGAGGTTTCTCTGTGAAGAAATATAATAAATTTCGTGAGGCTGTTTGGACACAAGCAGAGCGCACGTTCCTTCTGCTCTGAGACGCTGTGAGACACGGAGGCTTAAACAGAAACGCTGGTTCTATGTAAAACGAAGGTCATGTGATTTTTACAGCAATCGCAACCATACAAATCCAAGTCATGACGTCGCACATGATTCACCCCTGGCTCTATTCTGTAATCTGATTTGCTGGCCGCCAAATTTTCACGGAAAGCGCGAAAAGGCGCGATCTTTATAGACGATGCACAGATTTTAAACCTAAATTATCGCATAGATCTTAAAAAATCCGATCCGCATCACCTTAATTAAAACTGTGCCGATTTCAACTTTGTCGATAATAATTGCTCAACACTAATCATCAGTCATTTGAGCAAGCAAGAGGAGTAGGTCACTTCTATCATTTTACTCTTGCTGGATTCTCCAATGATACATTGATCATGGTAAAACTACTGGGACCCCTTGTGATGAGTCTTCATCTGTGAAGAATCCTGGCAGCAAGTGCTTGATTCTTCTGTATCACTAGAAGAAAATTAAGTATTTCACAGTTCCTATTAAATTAATGTGCTATGCATGTATTGCATGGATGTGCCAGGTCCTTTAGAGCAAATGACTGTTCATAGCCACTCAACAAAATCGTAAAAGTTGACTTTCAGTAGACCACTCTATTAGCTAAGAATAATTAATTTCCTAAGCTTCTATAGCACTGCACTCTGGTAATACATTAAGGACATGGTGTGATCTTTGAGGGACCACTTTATTTCAGCTAAGAAGGGTATGTTCACACGATGTACTGCAGCGTGTACAGTACGCGCTGCAGTACATTGTGTGTTTCGGGAGCTCGCGCTAATACGTGCATCCTCCCGCGGCGCAAGGAGGCCGGTAGCCCGCCGGCCCCATTGACATTCATTACTCGTGTCGCGTGTTCGCCGCAAGTAATTGACATGTCACTTATCTCCCCGCGTGTACAATATGATCGTATTGTGTGCCAAAATTACCCCATGTGAACATACCCGAACCGTTAAAGGGGTATTCCCTACACAACAAGTGCTACTGAAAGGGCCAATTACTGTAATGTAAGCAATTTTCAACATGCATATTTTTAAAAAATATGCATGCCTTAAATATGTAACCTGCTCTCTTGTCTCCTTGATTACCGACCACCACTGTGTGCTTTCAGTGGTGGCCGATAATGCCATGTTGCCTGTGGCTGAGATAGCGGCCACAGGGATATGTGTACTCCACCTCCCCCTCCCTTGCGAGACCAAGCCAAAGGAACTTATTCTCAGACATTCTTTGACAATGCTGCATTACCGAACATAATGGAAAGCACACAGTGGTCGGTAACCAATAAGACAAGACAGCAAGTGGAATGTGCAAAAAAAGGCCTATATTAGGCAAAGCATACATATTTTTTAATAAGATGCATTTTGAAAATTGCTTACATTACAGTAATTGGCCCTTCCAGCAGCAATAAGCTCCTTTAGAGCCCTGCATTCTGGTAATAAATAAAGGACATGGTGGGACTCTTGATATCAACTGAGAATATCAACTGAGAATAGTTAAAGGGAATCTGTCTCCAATTTTTTTCTTATTAAATCAGGACTCTGATCCATATTCTTTTCCTCTCAGTCGGTTTTATTTCCTGATGGTAGATTTCTCTATTCGGCCGTCTATATATGATTGTGGGGAAGACATTCTTGCTTGCACTGCTTTAACAGCAGTTAGAAAGATACTTTACAGCAGCTTCATGCACATAGGATTCTTAAGACAGTTCCTGTCCCATAGACGTCTATAACATAGTTTTCACTGTGAAGGAAGGGGAGAGGGGGAGCTGTGACATCTCCTCTTGTGACTAGTGGATTCTGTGTTATCTGTACACAATGGTGTCTCCTTTGAGTTTGACCCTTCTTTTACTGATAATGAGCACACTGCTGAAAAGCTCTCTAAACAGAACAGGAAGTGTCAGACGGTTATTAGGCTTAGTGGCCATATTGAAAACTGCAGGACCTAAGAATTATTAAAAAATATTGAAAGTGGTATGGAAAACTAAAAAAAAAAACAGAACCAAAAATTCCTAAAAAATGTGTTTAACATAAAAATGTGAGTTAAACAATAAGTCATTTTTTGATGACACATTCCCTTTAAGATCCTAAACCTCCACATATCCCTGCACTCTGGTAACTTGAGCCAGACATTTTTGCAATGTAGCTATAGACATGAGTGGTTCATAAACCATAATATAATATACAATTAGTATAGCATAAAATAATAAAAATTTAAAAGCAATATTGTAACAAAAAAAAGAAGATTGTTTGAAAAAGGAATCTTTCTTTAAATTTCCATTTCAGAAAAATCGTATTCTTAAGAAGAAAAAAACATATTATGGTTACTTATAACCTTGCAGGTCATTAAGTGAACTGCTCTTCACAAGCTACAACCCACTTCCACCCTCACAAGAACTGTCCTGTTTTAACTGCCCTACATCTAGATCATGACACTATTGCCCTAGAGTACAAGATAAATTGGCAGATATATTTTATTCTCCAAAGCAATTTGATTTAATCCTTGTAACTGTAAGAGAACCACTCTAGCAGCGATCTGACTCTCAAAAATCTACATCCCAATGTTCTTTAGTTTTAAGTGTGCCATTTAAGTGCATTAGCTAATCTATTCTGTGCTGTACGGAGTATTGTGTGGATTAAAAATGCCACCCGCATTTCTTTGAAGAGCAGTATGTGTCTCCCAAGCTACAGGTTGAATATCACTTCTTAAAAGTATTTGATTATACCACATAAGCAAGCCTCATTTTCTTCTCTGCTGGCTCTGTCTACACAGTGGAATCTGAACTCAAGTACTAAAACAGCATTAACAAATCACACACACTTTGGTCTCTCTATATGCTATCCAGGTTACTTAGTACATTCGTTTGGATAACGTGCTATACAATGAGAGCCTTCTGGAAGGCTGTTGTGCCTTTAAATCCACATGAGGTACCATGATTACTATAATTTAGCATAAGATACATATCCTCTGTGTCACACAGTCATAACCTGATTAAAATTTGGCAGAGCACTAGATATTCCAATCATAGGAGCATAGAGGATGTTGAATAAAATGACAGACTGGAGTCAGACAGCAATCAGTAAAAGCAGCCCTTTACAAGATAACACAAATCTATTTCTGGCCTTTTCTTACTTTTCAATATTTAAGATGAAATACAAGGTAATAAATGATCTTGCAGGTTACTGATTTACAAATACACTTGCCTGTCACCTAGCCCACATATATTTAATGACTAAAAGGGAACAAGAAATTTGATGTGGGTTAAAATATATTCTTAATCTTATGAGCAGTTTATTTGGTGTCACTTTTTCTTCTGGTTAATGAATAGGCCAACCTCCTGTATGACTCATATGCCATAATAGTACAGTCACACTACTAGTGGTCTAATATATATATCTTGTATATTGAAGACTTTAAATTTACATATAAGTATATGGTTATTGAACGTTTATACTCGCCTTTTAAAGGGGTATTTCCAGGATAGAGAATGAGAGCACATCACTAGGAAATGCCATCATTGCTTGATTGGTGCGTGTCTCACCTCTGAGAAGTTCACCTATCTCGGGAACGGGCCCACGAAAGTCACAGCGCAGACTGTAGACCTTGCCACACTTGCACATTTACTGTTCTAGGGGAGTTTCGAGTACAGCCGAGCGTTGTGTTCTGCTCTGCTCAGAACTCCCACAGAACAGAATGAAGAGTCGAGTGCATGTGTGACCGGCTCTCCATTCTACTTCGTGACTTTCAGGGGCCTATTCCCGAGATAGGTGCGGTTCACAGAGGTGGGACCCACACCTATCAGTCTATGATGGCATATCCTGGCGTTATGCCAATCATTTTCTATCATGATAAAACCCCTTCAAGCGCCATTACCGTATAATTCCCTACAGCTAATTAGGAGTAGCTAGGACTATCCTAGATAAAAGGAGGTGACGTTTTAGGCAGGTGAAGTTAGTTACTAGAAGTTCAGAGTTGGCGTTTGATATAGTTTCAGCATAGAGATCATCTGGCCACAAGAAGTGGACCACAGGCAGGCTGCCCAACATATCGGGGCTAAGGACTAAGTCATTGACCTGGAGAGGAAGAAGAAGATTCTAGGGAAAGAAGGAGAAAAAAGGAGAAGTCTAACAGTAGCAGTAGCCAAAGATAGAAAGAGAAAGAGGTACAGGGAGCTAAGATCTGTCACGACTGAAAGGGCTTGGAAGAGCAGGGTAGATTTCAGGGTGAATTCCGGTCAGGGCATATTAACCTTCTTCTCCTAATGGCTGCAAAAAGGTGTTTGATACAAAATGACAGACATGAGGAAAAAGGAATAATTGTAATTTGATGTAAATGAAATTTGCTGTGAGTAAAGCCTTCCAGATGCCCTACACCTCTCAAAATACCACCATTAGAAGACCATCATCACTCAGCACACCTGCACCCAGTGCACCCTGCTACTGGTGCCCCGGTCTGGAAGCAGATCTAACTATGGCTCACAGATTACATTGTACGCTTCACCACTGTCTGGTCGAATTCTGTAGCTGAGCATAGATCTAGTGGACACTGCTACATAAGGACATGTATTTATACACACTTCTTTTATATGGATGAGAGAACATGTTTCGGTTTCTAGATGTGACATATGAAAAGTAACACCTCCATACTGTTCCCGATCAGGATCAGAGCTATAACTATAGTACAGCTAAAGTCATATTCTAAGGACGTTAAATACTTCAAATGTCTTCCTGTATTATTTTAAAAGAGGTTAATTTCAATGTAGCATTATTTCTTATTTAAAGGGATTGTCTTATCACAGATATCTCCATTAATATGAGAGTTCCTGCGGTGTCCTGCTGTCACAATTACTAATCTCACATGCCCCCGGCTGTCTGTTTACCTTCCAGCAGCCATTTGTCCTATATAAATAAAGTAATATCTATAACAGCAATGTCATTAAGACATCACATTCAAAGCCTATGCTATACCATTCAGTGTCCACACTTCCATCCTGCATAGACATTAACAATCTAGGTGCTGTCAAATGGTGTCAATAAATAATGCGATTCTCCACAATGAGCAATAATTTTAGAGCAAAAGGCCTCTATAATCCAGTATCCAATGGAGCATGACAAAATTTTATTTTTAACACATTTCATATGTCCCAAAGAAAAAATCTTTGTATGCTTCTAAATGCAGCGGGGGTTACAGTACAGCCTCTTAGAGCCTCTGTCACAGATTCTGTCAAAAATGACTGACATCATGACAGAAACCTAACACACCCCAATGGGGTCATTCAGGCGCGGTTGGTGTTCATCATGTCACTGATACAGCGCTACCATTATGTTTCGGTTTTCTGCTCCTATGACAAAACAAAAAAATGGAAATAATACAGGTGTGGACTTAACCTGAAACATCTATATATGCCATATTATGGCTATGTACAAAGAAGAGCTGTAACACCTTCATGAACATGAGGTTGGCCTTGTATGGCTCTATATAATGGCATTTAGTGTGGAGTGTGGCATGTCAGGGATAGAAGCAATGAAGAAATGCAACATCTTAAGGAATTTGGCACAATTGTTTACTACTGGATTTGTACAGAACCTGGAGGAAAAAAAACAGGATCTCGGTGTATAAGCATAAAAAATAAATTTAAGGTATATCTAGGTATAGCATAGCTCTAATGGAAGTCAAAGGCTTTCTAATTATAGTGCTATATACAGTCATAATAAGACTGTACACAAGAAGCCTTATTAATGAAAAATGTTATTTTTGTCTTGGTCAGTCTTCACAAATAACTTACAGTAAATCAAGCTGCAAGTTTTCAAAACCACCCTTCTGTATTGCTAGGCATGCATTAATGATTTGTCTAGACTACATGTGTAAAACTCAAGGCCCGACACATCATTTTATGTGGCCTGTGAGAGCATAAACAGAGAAAGCAGAGATGGACAAGGTCCAGATGCAGAAGGACTGTCTTTCCAATTTCCCTGAAGGATGCAGCCAGCACTTAGTAGAGGCAGCAGTGCTAGCACAGAGAGTGGGTGCCATCTTGGTTTTGGAGCTCCGACGTGCACTTTCACACCACTCTGTTCAGCAACCCGCAATTGGTGGCACAGTTCTGACAGCCCTACTCAGGCACCCTAGCTAACTTTTGAGGCCTTCAAAAAGTCCCTTGAGGATGACCATAATGCTGATGTGGCCCTCAGTGAAATTTAGTTTGGCATACCTGGTCTAGACTCTAAAGGTAAATTCCCACTGGACTAAATTGCTGTATATTTTACCTACAGATATGAAGAGATGAAATCAGCAGGGGAATACAGTACAATGCAAGTAGATGACATTTTACAATTCTCATTCACATGTTTTGAACATCTTCTACATGGAAATCTAAGCAATTTTCAAATCTGCAGTATGTCAATTATGTTGCATACTGTATTTATCCTAAATTTTCATTGTGGATTTCACTCCTTTTCGTGTAGTTTTTTTTATCCATGGTGAATCTACAGCAAAATCTGTATGTTACCACATATTTTGTTGCGCTTCGGATTTGTGCCAAAGTCAAATTTGACCTAAATATGAGTAATTCGATTTGGGTTGACCCAAACTGAATCACTGTCTGTTAGGGGACTTTCTAATGTGGACTGGAGTTGACAATGGACCAGAAATGTCATTAGATAAAAAGGGATGCCTTTGAAACTTGGAAAAATCTCTAATTCCCAATTTTGGTTTAGGGTTACAGTTATGATTGGGGTCCGAGTGAAAAAAAAAAATAAAAATTGACAAGCTGGGTCGGACCAATGACGAACCAAACAGAGATGAGTTTGAGCAACAGTAGCCACAGATTTGTAGCAAGATTCACGGTCCGACACAAAGAGGCGCTCTGACACCAAGCTCCTCACTCCAACCTTGTAGGTCCCTGATGTAGTCTTACTTCAGCCAAAACATTAGAGCATGGGAAAACTCCCTTTTCTTCTGTGCATGCTGTATAAATGAAGAGCTGACTAGCACCTATTCCACACATTTATGATTTAAATAAAATCACTTATGCTACAATATCTAAAGGATTGCCGTTGTTATAGATGGAACCGCAACAGGAATCTACGTCCTAGTGGGGTGTCAAATTAGTATATTGATTGACACATGCCAGAGAGTAAGAATTCACAGCCTGACAATCTTCAGTCAAATGAGTTCTCTGAGTTTATTACAAAAAAACACCAGTTTTTATACTTTGGGCGTAACAACATTCCAACATGTGACATTACATACACCCTCTTAATTGGCTTTTCTTATCTACATATTTGAATAATACAGCCCACCTTTTTGTTTGAGAGAAGCAGAACAGTTAAGGCCAGCGGCCATCTTGGTTATCATTGAGGCACAAAAGGGTGTGTCTGGACACAGACGCCATCTTGTGGGTGAAATAAACATTTCACCTAATACATTCCATAACACTGTGGATTCTCTACACATAAGATTCACAGTCCAAATAAGTTCTATAGTGCATGGACTTACCCTTAGGCCATTTTTACACAAGTGTATTATGAACATATTTTTGCATCAGTAATACAGTCAATTTTCAAAGCATCATAGTCATCTATCATGTAGTGAGTTTGGGTCAGTAAACCGGTGGTCAGACATAGACACTCGGCCATATTATAGACGTAAAAATACACTCTTTATATGCTTATGTGAAACAGGCCTGATTTTTAGGCTGCGTTCAAACTTTCAGCTTTTAAGAAGCAGTTTCTTTAAGCCAAAGCCAAGAATGGGTTAAAACAAGGAGAAGTTCCTAATACATGTCCTCCAATAATGATCCATGTCTGGTTTTGGCTTAAAAAACTGCATTTGAACACAGCCTAAAATTATTAACTGGATGAGACCACTGTTTGCTGATTAACTCAGAGAATATATGAGTAGTAACCTAGCACTGCATTCTCCTTCTTCCAAAATATTAGGTGTGTCATTTCCTTATTACGTTCTAATAAGATTTACTTTCGAAAGCCAAGTTATGTTACACATCTAATTTCATATTGTTCAATAAAATAAGAGACCTTAATGTGAACTGAGAGACAATAGTAGAGGGAATTAAAAAGGATTTAAAACAAACATGGTGTTACATTTAGGACGCATCCCCACGGCAGTGAACAAATACCGGCCGGTTTGCCGCGGGGGGGACGGCTTTTCTCCGCGATGAGCGGAGAAGAGCTCTCCCCCCTCCCATGGAGAAGCACATCTTCTGTCCGGAAACCGGACGGAAGATTGTGCTTCTATAATGTTTTGCCGCCAGACTGCCGGCGGCAAAACCATCCGACGGCAAAACCCGTGCAGTGGGGACTGCTGCACGGGTGTTCCATAAAGCACAATTGTGCTCAATTTCGGCCGTTTTTTTCAGGCGGTCTGAAAAACCGCAAACCGGCTGAAAAACCGGCCCAAAACCCGTGCAGTGGGGACATGGCCTTAGAGGTATCAATTTGGGAGTTCCTACTTAGGTTGTTAGTGTCTGCAATGTGCCATACAATTTATCAAATAAAGGCCCAAAATTTCTTTAAAAATTTTATTGATTGTTTTTGCCGGGTTAAAAAAAAACAAATTGAAAAATTGCCGGGCTTCAGGGTTTGTTTTTTACAATGTGGAATCAATAACTATTAGAAACCCCAAAGATAAAATTTGAATAATCAAAACATTTATGGACACAGCAGGTCAAAATTTTTCATTTTTTCCCCAATAAAAGATATGAGGAAATCTGCCGGTCGGGCTAAAACCTACTCCCTCTCAAGTTTCAACGGGCCCCCTCTCTGTTTTGAACCCAAATTGCACAAATGTTACTTTCATATCAAATTTGGGAAGGGCTGGGGGGGAAAAGAGATTTTCATCAAGGGGAAAAAAATGGGGAAATTTATGTATGCAAAGCGGGATGTGGTTTGTGTTGACATTTAATCATCCCAAGGTGTTTAAAAGTTGAAAAGGGCCCCCTTTTAAATTTTATTTTTTCCTTAAATTTACATTAAAATTATTTGAAATTGACAGCAATATTTGCCTGTAGCACAGAGAAAAAAAAAATTTTTTAAAAGTTTGTTTTTTTTTTTTAAAACCCCGTTTTACCAAAAATAAAAAAATATACGGGTTTTTTAGGGGGCCCTTTTCCTAACTTTTTTGGATGCCAATTGAAATTTTAATTTTTATTTACATGGTTTGGAAAAAAAGGGTTCTCAAAAATTCAGTTTTAAAGCATTTTAAACATAGTAAAAAGGGCTAGTGGTATGAAGCCTTTAATTCCTGCTTAGTTTCCATAAAAGGAAAACAAGCCCCATTGTTCATTACAGAATAAAAAAAGAAAAAATTTTGTTCCATTTTTTTAAATTTGGGATGCACTAAAATCCCAAAAAATCTTTCATAATTGCTCAATAAAAAGACCCCCCAAAATTTTAAAAGCAAAAAAAAAAACAGGGCTTACGGTTTTTGGAGTACAAAAACTAATAGGACTCACATTTGCCCCCAAATTGGGGAAAGTCCCAAAAGGAAAATTTTAAAAATTTCTTTTTTTGGGGTTTGGCCATAAAAATGGCCCATTTATTTTCCTAGTAAATGTTCATGGGAAAATTTTCCACTCCAAGCCCAAATGAAGGGGGGGGGGGCCCCCCGGTTTTTTCTTAAAACGCCCATGTTTTGCAGCAAAGCAGGGGGGGAAACCCCTTTTAAAAAGGGGGTTAATAGAGAAGAGTGGCATTTTGGTTTGATAATGTTTTAATAAAAATGTTTGGGCATCGGGCGGGTTATTCAAAAACATAAACTGAGTTTTTTTACTTGGCATAATGTATGATGGTTTTAAAAGTTTTAAATTAAAAATCCGTCACCGGAGTCATGGGGTTCTAATTTAGAAAAAAAAACCCAATTCATTTTTTAAAACTTACTCCTTTAAGCAAACCAGAGGGTTTCCTTTATTTTCCCCGGGCCAAAATTGATGGAAATGATAAATTTTTAAAAGTGTGTTCCCTGCAGCCCAATCAAAAGGCCCTCACTGATCAAAATCCCTTACCCCGGGAAGAGAACAAAAAGGGGCCCTTTTGAAAAATTTTGGGCCTTTTTTTAAATGCCAAATTTCTTTTAAATTTTAAAATACCCAGGAAATGGTCTAAATTTATGGAACCCCAAACTTAAAAACGGGTCAAAAATTTCTGGAACATTCTAGCGTTTTGGATGAAAATTTTCGGGAACGGGAAAACCCCACTTTGAAATTTGGGTTTTTACCTATTTCCAGCAGAAAGGGGGCCCTTAGAATTGCCATAGAAAAAGCTAAAAAATTTTAAACTTTGAAACGATTTCTAGTTTTGCCCCAATTTTTTTGGGCCCAATTGGCACACACCCCCAAAATTTCGGGGCCTTTAAAAAGGGTTGCCACTTCCCCTCTGAAAACCCTCCTGATAATTGCGTTCGGGAGGGTTTTCAGTAATGCGAACGGGGCAAGATTTGTGAATAGCTGAAGGGGCACCGGAAGAATGAACATGACATCATCGCCGGATTACGGGGGCTGAAAGAAAAAGGTCCCTGGAAAGGGTATCAGGTTTAAAAAATTCAAAAAATGTAAAACCCATTTAAAAATATAATAGTTTTTTTAGAAATTGGGCTACTAACAGTAAAAGAAAAAAAATGGAAAATTTGACAAATTTAAAAGGGGAAAAATTTTTTTGAGGTTCTTTCCACCCAAAAACCCCACTTTACAAGCGCTTTATACCCGAAAAGCCCCTCTTTTCCCAATGACTTTGATGTCTTATTTTTGAAAGGGCCGGCAGTTTTTAAAACGGAGAAAGGGGCATATGGTGAAGTTTTCCATCTAGATAAAGGGTTTTTGCCCAAACCCCAGGAATGCAAAACCAAATCTGGCCCCACAGTGTTTTTTAATATTTTGCCAGGGGAGTAACCCCCGGCCAGGTACAGAAAAAAGGGGGGGAAAAAAACCCCATGAGTGCCCTTTCCCACCCCTTCTCAAAAAAAAAAAACCCCTTGCCCCCCCCCCCACATCCCAGCCAGAGAAGGGACCAGGTGGCAGGAGAAATAACTCAAACGCAGGATGATTTTAAAAAGATAAGAAAGGCCCACGGGGAAAAAAGGGAAAAATTTTTAAAAAACCCTTCCACTCCTTCTCGGGTCCCAGCAAACCGTATCCCAAAATTTTATCCAAATTGGAGCCCAACCGTGAAGGACGGGTTTTCGGAAGCAGGGGAAGACATTTTTTTAAAATTTAAAATAAAAGGTTTGGGCCCAAACGACTTTGTCCAAGTTTTAAAATTTTTTTCCCAAACTGTGTTTTTTGGTTACACCCTGATCTAGATGGTTTTGGCTGCATTTTGTACTTGTTGGCGGGGAAATGTAAGGACCCCCCAAATTTGGCTTTTTTTTTAATTGGGGTTTCAACTGTTTTTTTTTTTTACATTTTTTTCTTTTTTGAAAATTTTTTGCAAGATTTCATTTGAAAAACCAAGGGAACCTTTTTTCTCTCGCTCCCCTTGCCTTTTTTTGGATAGAACAATCCCCTGACAAAACCCCCTTTATTCGTGTATATCACTTTTCCCAATAACAAAATTATGAAATTATGAAGTTTTTTTGTAAAATACACTTTTTAAACACACTCCTAAAGTGCTATCTGCAGCCTGTTTTACCAAGGAATTAGACAAGAATGGAGTTTAAAAATTTAAAAAAAGCCGTGTTTTTTTTTGGGAAAAAAAGCCCCCCTGTAGAGTTCGGGGTTTTGAGCCCAAGAAAAATTTTGAAGCCGGGCAATATGCTACTAAAAACTACTTTTGGGAAGCAAATCAGGAAATTTCCCCCCTTTTTCCCTTTTTAAGCAGAGAAATCACTTGTGTAAGTCTCTGTATCAAATTATACATTGCCACTCCATGCATTTCCAATGACCCCCACTTTTAAAAGGAAAAAATTTTTCTCCTTTTGGTTGGTGAAACCGTTCCCTACAGGACAGCTTAAAAGAAGCCCCCCCCCCAAAAAAAAAATTTTAAAAACCAAAAAAAATTTTTTTTTGGGTTTTTAATAAATGCAAGATTTTGTTCCTGATGGGGACAAAAAGGGGTTTTCTATTAAACTTGACTTTTTAAAATTTTAACAAAAACTTTCCACATACTCATTTGGTTATGGAATTTTTTAAATTTCGTTAATTTAAAAGAATCAGTTTATCAAAAACAACCCATAAGTTTTTTAAACTTTTGCTTTTTACCCAATAAAAATTTCCCAAAGGGGTTTTACATCAAAGTTTTAAAAGTTTATCTAAAAAGAAAAAAAAAATGTGTTTTTACCGTAAAATTTTTAAAAATTTTTCTTTTAGTCAAAAAAAAAAAAGTTGACTAAAACGGGTTTTTCAGCTCAAATTTTTCCTAAAAATCTTTTTAAATTAATTTTTTTATCATTTAAAATTTAGGCCCAAAAAACCAAAAACGAAATAGTCATTGGGCTTAATGGTAACTTGCTGCCCTTGATGTACCAGACCTTGTATGACCAGGCAAATGTGTAATGGACTATGTAATATACTCATGAAGGTAACTACAGTTGTAGCAGCGAAAGCTCCTATGGGATACAGTGGCAAAGGGGGCTACTCAATTGCAGAAATATTCCTTTTTGGAGGGCAAAAAAACAATGGTGACTCTTTGCTAGCTAGCTCCATTATAAAAACGATATGTAATAATGTCACTGCATTTTTGTAGCTACTTAAAGAGAATGTATTACCAATTTTTTTCTTTAAAGGGTTTGTCTCATCTCAAAGTTTCATAGGATGCATGAATGAAATAATGCTGCTTTGCTCTGTCACTTCCTGGTCAAGCTGTCTGTAATTAGCATATGAGCTCTGTGTATTTTGACCTCTGCTAATTAGATAAATCTCATGCTGCCAGGAAGCTTCTGAGGTAAAGTAAACAGCAGTAATTACGGTTTTTTGTGTGAAAAATCAGAAAGCAAACAAGCTCTCACTGTCCTGTGTGAGAACTTCACTCACTGCTAACAGATAGAACAAACATCAGGGGGGAGAAGTACACAGGTCGGTCACTTGGGGAACCAGAGAGAGCACAGAAGGTGATAAAATCAATTGTAGCTCCTTAAGAAAAAAAAATGAACAACGCAATATATTTGGAAAACGTCTTCATTTAGGGGGACATGTATTATCGGTGTTTTCGACGTTTTTCTGGCGTATTATGCACCTCTCTGTGCCAGCTTCGCTGTCGGACGCATCTCACCTATGTGTTAGTTGCATTAGGCAAAAGCTTTGCCAATTTCTAATTCACCTAACATAAAGGGGCGTGCCGTGGGCATTCTGAGGCATGGCGCACCAGATTCGAAAACACCGACGCATGTATGAATGCGGGTCGGCAAAGTAAGGCGCAATAAAGTTCCGACAGGCAGACCAATTTAATTGTGGTCTGTCTGTTGGAGGCGTTGAAGTTTGCCCTGCATGTATGAGCGCACTTCGGCGCCGACATACATCAGGCGCAGTTTTCGCGGAAAAACCCGTGAAAACAGGCACTTTGACGCGCCGATCTTCATACATGTCCCGCTTAGTGTTCTCTACATGTTGAAAGCTAATCTTTGTAGCAAGACAACCCCTTTAACTATTTAAAACTAGATACTAATACATTTTGTTTTCTTCTTCTTAAAACCAGATACTTATTAATATTCTTTTCTTCTTAGCTGTTTTTAGTTTTCTGATTATGGATTTTTATACAGTTTTCTGTTGCTTTCAACAGTATTTAGAGATATGTTTTACAGCAGTTAGGTTGTGATAGGAGCCTATGAATAAAAGCTGACTCATTGACATCAATAAGAGTTTTCTAGGCATGCTCTGTGACCTGGGAAGAAATCATTGTGTAGGGAGGGTGAGGAGGTGACCCGTGATAATTTCCTATTAGGAATAGTGGATCCTGTGTTATCTACACATTGATGTCACCTTTCATTGTAATGTTGTTTGTGAAGATAATGAGAAGACTTTTGAGAAGTGATATAGACAAAATACTAAATAGTCTATTTTTAGGCTTAGTGGCTAAAGTGATAACTGCAGCATTTCAGGATTTTTTCAAATATAGATAATGAAATAGAGAATGAAAAACATAATTATTTAAAATTCATAGAAAAAAAATGTAAAGAGGTTTTACCACTAATTAAAATTGTTGTAGTAATAACTATTTTTATCATTCATCATTTTGTTTTAGCTGCTACCTTAGTGATCCATGGTGTACAGCTTGTCTCTAGGGGATACGACCAGTGACAAAAGCTCCTTAGTCCTGGCCACAAATGCTCAGACATCACCTTTCCCCCCTGGCTGCTGTCACTCTCTTGCCTGCGTAGTTATCACTCTCTGCTGAGTGAGTGTGCAAACCCAGAGCCTGTCATTCTAGTCTTGTCCTCTGTACTTCTTAGTAATTAGGCAAACAGTGCAAATAAAGAAATGGAAAAAAAGAAACCTCAATCAGGTATGTGCATTGAGAAAAAAAAAAACACACATCTAGATCCAGCAGAGATTTGAATCCAGGAGTCCTCTGCCAAAAATAGACGTGCTAGCCACACATCTGCATTGGCGTTCCTAACAGACCTTTGACTAGAGTGAGCACCCTTATGGGGAAAGGCATGGTTATGTCAAGTCTGCTGGGTCACATGATACGAGGTTCAAACAAATCATACATGCCCCCTTTTGAACACATTGAAAGCTGAAGCAGGACAAACCAAGCATGAAATGCCTTCCCGGTAAAACCCATTTAAAAATAGGTCATTTTTTGATAACACTTTCCCTTTAAGTGCAATTGGTTATGGTGATATTTCCACTACTAGAGCTCATATTAGGATACACCTGTTAGGTGTATCCTAGTTCTGACTTTGCTATGAGGTCCACATGAATTATAGCTACATATGTGAAATATAGGTTCTGAATACACATTTATGGTTACATCCTGCTGAAGGATCCCGACCATTTTTTTATCCATCGCTCTAAGTGATACCTGTCGCATGTCCACCATTTTCACCTTTATCTAGTAATGAAGTAATTAGTTTCAGACAGAAATGTTAAGAGTGCAAAACAAATTAGTACTGAAAAATATTAGTTTGTTTGTAAATCTGTACTGTTGAGTAGATTTATCCAAGTACATATCAAAGTTGCCATAGAATGCATCATTTCTGACTAAGTAAAACTGGCTCAGTTGTTTCTAAAGTTATCAGTATGGTCCACAAGTTGCGATAACTTGCAACTCCCACTTCATGAGTCCCATACATGTACACTTTGTGGTAACTAATACATTTGGAGCATGTCTATAAGACCTGACTGCACATGACCATATATTGGATTTTGCATTATACAGATCCCATAAACCAGGCATCCTCAAACTGTAGCCCTCCAGCTGTTGGGAAACTACAACTCCCATCATTCCCACTGTTATAAATGATATAAATGCATAATGGGAGTTGTAGTTTCCCAACAGTGGGAGGGACGCAGTTTGAGGATGCCGGCCATATACAATGGTAATGCATTTCATTGTGGCTACTACTATCAAATATGGCATATAGTTCTATATTGAATCTACATGAAGAAAATCACATCATGCGCCGTTTGACAACAAACAGTGTATCAGAACTATGCAGCCTGCAGTCTCGTGTGCAGTTGCAAATTGCATGCCATATCACTGGCCTCACATTTATACGGCCAGGTACATGATGCCTAAAAGAAGGTCATCTATTTCATTACTTATGAGGTTATGGTTGGAGAAAATATAAAAACATAAGAAGCACCGCTTCCACAAGTCTAGGCTTAGCTTTACATTGCCTTTTTATAATTCTTGAGCTCAGTTGCCGATATTCAGCCCTTTGGCTATATGTGGACTTTAAATACTTTAACTGTGGCTCTAGGCTGTAAAGACTCAAGGGATGTCAGTGTTATGTAACACTATTACTATAATATAATGCACCAATACTACAGGATTAAACTGTCATCCAGATATTATAGTAGCCATTATCAATATTTGAGTACTTCATGTCATTCACTGTAAAGTGATATAATAAAGATTATAGTTATAATTTATCAGTAACAATACGTTTGCATGTGGTAATTCTCAATGTCACTGTGCTACAAGGGGGCTTCTAAGAAGTAATCGCTTGCCAGTTATGAATGTATCACAGTAAGAAGCAACAAGAATCAAGTATACCCTGCATTAATAACTATTCTTTTAACCATGTCCGGCTAAAAATGTAATAGACAATTCAGCATTTCTCCGGAGAAATTTAATTTAGATTACAGATGGCAAATGTTAAGGAGAAAACCTCAAAAACGTCCACATTTAGAATTACTACTCATGCTGTTTGGGAAATAACGGGCATGGAAGGGCTAATGTGATCATTTGTAAACCGATTACTCCCATGAGAGCAGGTAAATAAATCAAGTACAGAATTATTTGTTAATACTCTAAGACAATGGAACAGTCTTAGCATAATCCTTCTAATCATCCATGTAAGGTAACAAATTCTAAAGCCCCTTAAAACAGTTAACACAAAATTTCTATGTGCACACAAACATGACTAGCGTCCAAGCTATAATTATACTGTATGGCAGGAACATCAGAACCAATGTGTAACGAATAAAGAATGCATGCAGGATTTACATCTCCACTTACTCATTACTACCATAATCCTCATTATTAAAGGGTTTGTGCATGTAAGAGGTGGGAACTCCCCAGAGGGAATAACGCAGAACTATTAAGTTAAGAAATTATTTTTGATCACTGCTCCTAAGTGGTTAAATGGCCGGGGTTGGAGTTACCTCCAATCATAGTCATTCATGGCAGTTGTCTATTGTAGTTAAAGGGAACCTGTCAGGGGATTTTTGTTACCCTATCTTTCAGCAGGATATGATAGAGGGAGAAAAGCTGGGTTCTGTGATGTCTGATTTATATTATTTGAATTTTGATTAAAAAAAGAAAGCAGAATAAATCCTGATAGGGCTTTGGAAGTCTTAAAGTGCTTAAAGTGAAAGCTACACTCTATGGATCCTTAAGGGGTTATCCCATTTCAGACATAGGCGCAGGTTCCAATTAGAGAGTCAAAACGGCTTGTTCTCAGGATAGCCTATCCTAGTGCTATGCCCTCAATGTCTGAGATGGAACAACCAGTTTAAATCAGTAAGAACCAACTAAAGTCACCAATGAGTTAATAACTGCTGAAGCCTTGTGCCACTACAGTTGACTATTCTCTACTCTTACAAATTTTATCTTTCCTTAGTATCACGGATTTGGCTCTTTACTGGATCTCCTCATACTTTATCGACCGATTATTTAGCGTCTCTCATTCTCACTGCATCCCCTTTTCTCACCATCTTTCTATTGGTGTCCATCAGTGGTCAGGCCTGAACTCTCTTCTCTATTTACACTCTTGACCTTGATGAACTTATAGCATCACATGGCTTGCAGTACCACTTGTATACTGATGTTACTCAAATTAATAACCCTGACCCAGATTTTGACTATCGTCCAGGATCCCAGAATGTCTATTGTCCATATCCTCCTTCTTCTCCTCTCACTTTCTAAAACTTCACATGGAAAATACGGAGTTCATCATTTTATCCTCTTTCCACTTAACCTCTATATGAAATATGTATATCACAGTCAATGGCCTCACGCTTTCCGTAGTCCCACAGGTCCGCTGCTTTGGGATATTCTTTGACTCCGCCCTGTCTTTCAAATTGCATGTCAAAGCCTTTACTAGCTTCTGTTGCCTCCAACTGAAAAAAAAACCAGAATCTGCTTCTTTCTTGAGTGACTCAAAAATGCTTGTTCATGCTTTCATCACTTCCTGCCTGGATTACTGCAACATCTAACACTCCCATCTAACACTCTCCATACTCGACTCCGCTTCCCGACAGATCCACCTCTTTCCTCATTACTTCTCTGCCAATCCCTTCACTGGCTACCCATTGCCCAACGAATTCAGTTCAAATGACTTACAATGACATACAAGACTCTCTATATCCTGTTCCCTCCATACATTTCAGTTTTAATCTTCCAATACCTCCCTTTGTGTAATCTCCGATGCTCCCAAGGCGTTATTCTCTGCCCCTCTCTTGTTTGCTCCTCACACAACTGCCTACAAGATTTCTCTTGTGTTTTCCCCATACTCTGGAACTCACTACCACAACACACCAGACTCTCTTCTACCTTTAAAATGTTCAAAAGTAACCTAAAAACCCACTTCTTCAGGCTAGCCTGCAACCTACAATAACCCTGCTGCCACTACACCATAATACAGACACCTGACCCATTATAGTAATAATAACAGCATCTCTGGGGATATCAGTCATTTGCTTGTACTCTAAGCCCACCTGAAGATTCCTCAGTGGATCTTGACCTGCTCTACTTACAGACTACTCATGCAACACATGTGATAACACAACACAGTATCCCAATCTGCATGCTGCACTATTTTTTCCGGCATTTTTGACACAAACAGTGTCAGAGGTTCCGTACCGAGCCTTCAATGTAGATACACACCTATCCTTATAAGAGTAATTATTTTTAAGTTCCTTTTGTGTATTCTTTTATCTTCTGATCTAGGGGGTAGTTGTTATGTCTTCAAGTTATTTGCTTTCTGTTTTGTCTGTGACATACATGCAGCACCCCTACATAGTTTGTGGTGCCCATCTTTAGTGTTTTTTGTGGACTGACACCCAGAACTCTAGTGGTACAAGGTGACAGTGCTAAACGTTGAACCACGCCACTACAATAAAAGCATAAGAAGATTCAAACTGACTTAACAAGACAACTTATATCCCGGTTTAGATCTCGTAGTGTGAGTTACATTTTACGTGGATGTTCACCTTGAGCATCTATGCATCAGAAATTCCAAATAATACTCTAACAGACACCATGCCGTAGGCAAAGAAGCACATATGAGCACAGCTTGTCCCAACAATTTACACATTGTTTGAAAAATTGGATTTTTATGTACTTATTTTATATATGCTTTTTGGCAGAACTGGGGTTATACACAAAGGAAATCTGTAAACTTCTAAGGACAGACAAGCAGCACAGGTGGACAAACTACTACCAAATTATATCCTATATTTTTAATATACATGGTGAAATTCCTACTATCCTAAAATTGCTGCACGTCTGCTAAAATGATAAAAAAAAATCCACTTCACATAAATACAATAGCAATGGAATTTGTGGACGAAACACACCTCAGCAGATGATTCACAGAAAAGAATAATATTGATTTTACTGGTGTGTAATTCTAGGTCCAGAATTATTAACCATGGATATAAAAAGAAATATGTCAAAGGAAATCAATAGAATTTTTACCTTTGACACCTTTTTGGTACTATTTTTTACCCAGCTCTACTGTAAAGTAACTTTCAAATGCCCTGAACTACAACCCCATGGATCTTTTTCAGTTTACAGATTTATTATACATGACAGTAGCACTTTCACCAACTTTAGTCATCCTACCATGCTTATTACGCTCTTTTTTTGGTTTGGTCCATTATAAGGTAAATTATAAAGAAATGACTACAGTTATTACCTCAAACTAATGAAAATACTGTATTATTTTCAAAGTGAAATCATAAAGATAATCAGTTTACACCCTTTTTACAATATCAGTATGCCTTTGGTTGGTAGAACCTCAATATGTGTGGTTATATTACAATATTATATTTTGCCATTCATGCTATCTACTAGTTATATAACATACAGTATTAAAGATTAACTAGGTTGCCCAGACCCTCAAAATTGATTTAGAACAGCGTGTAATGTTATAAATTCAAAAATAAGTAATGCTCAAATTACTTATCACCCACAGCTCCCAATCCAACACATACCGGGCCTCCACCAGTCTCTACTTCCAGATCTATCTCAATACAAGAATATGTGACTGCTGCAACCAATAACTAACTCCTATGATATCATTCTACAGGGGGTGACTTGCCTGGAGTCCGTGTTGAGAGGGACCAAAAGTGGAGACTGTTGGGTAGTGTTGGCTTCGGATTCCATTCTGGATTGAACCTACGCAACCTGAATTTTGGTGAAACATGCCTTATTGAGGCATCCAATAGGAATCCTACCCACATCTGATGAGTAATGCACCTTGATTTGCCACTCTGTCAAGCCGATTGTAGGTTGCCAGCTACGATGACATTCCGGCAAAATGTGGGTCTGGCAAAACCCAATTCCCAAGTGCAACTACTGGTGGAAATCCAGAAAACTCTGGAACAGGACTGTCAGGGGATCAGTAAAGAGAGAATACTACTCTTTTCTAGGTTACAATATTTTGAAATTTTTTTTTTTTAATTAAACCCCTTAACTCCCAGGCCTGAAAAGTAATTAATGACCAGAACGTTTTTTTAGTTTTGCCTCCTTGCGTTTCAACAGTTGTAACTTTTTTTATTTTTTCAATGACACAGTTGAATGAGGCCTCTTTTTATTCGAGACAAGTTGTACTTTATGGGGGAATAGTTTAAGTTCACTTATAAATAATTGCTGAATTATTTTTTATTTATTTTTTTTGGTTTTTTATACGTTTTTTTTACACCGTTCATATTTCACACGTAATAACTTGTTAGATTAATTCTACAGGTTATTATGGTCATGTGGATACCTAATATGTGTAGGTTTTTTTGTGTGTGTAATTTACGCACAATTATATTTTATTAAATATTTATTTTTATTTTATTATTTATTTATTTTTTCACCCGACAGAGCAGGGAAACCCTTTGATTGCGCTGCGGTAACACACCGCCACAATCAAAGGGTTAAAGCATCGGGTTGCGGAGGTTTTTTCCGCCCCCCGGTTGCTCCGCCAGCATGCTCTGGGATCAGGGATGTGTATTTCACCCCCGACCCCAAAAAGGGCTTTTTTCGGCGCCGGGCCCCGCAAACCCCTAAAAGTTAAAAGCGCCCGGCAAAAAAGATGTCCCCCTTGTAGACAAACGACCCGCACCAGTGACGCCAAAAGTAAAAGTGGGGGGGGTCTTTAAAGGGGGTTTTTAATTTAAATTTAAAAGGGGGGGCCCCAACACTTTTTAAACCCTTTTCGAAATTTTCCCCATACGCTTTGGCCCCCTTTCCCACTAAAAAAACTGGTTTTAAAATTATTAGAAGGGTTTTAAGAATCTGAAAATTTCATATAGAATGGGGACACCGGGAAAAGTTAGAAAGCGTATAGAAAGAGAAAATTTAAAGTTTTGGGTTCAAGAAAACCCCTTTGTATTGATAAAAACTTTTTTTTTATGTCATACAAAGCTTCTGAAATCCCTATCTCTCAAGATAGCTGACCTTTAGTGCACAGTACTTTAAGTTGACAGAACATGAAAAAAAAATTTAAATTTCCAAAAGTCCGTTAATTTTGGAAATACTTTTTTCCCCCAATGGTTATTTTTTCCTACCTATGCATTTGGAAATGTTTTCTTTCCCCAGAGATTTTCTAGGAAATACAAAGGTGTCTCACAGGGTTTGTGTTTGTACAATGAAACAACATATCCCTCCCCTTCTTGTGGGGATCCTGAAAGAAATCAATACATTCCCTAACCCTCTCAGCCCTTCTTCCCCTTCCCAAATTAATTAGAAAATTTGGATTTCCCTGAGGGGGAAAGTGGGGGCTTTTGTTGTTTTTTTAAAATTTCCCAGTGATCTGATTAAACTGATACTGAAGTGCCTTATTTGCCATAAACAATCCGTGGAACTTCAAAAATTTATGATATGTCTGAAGCCAGAGATTTTTGTAAAAAACGCTCCTGCCCCATTTAGATAAATTAAAAGAAACACTTTTTGAAGTATGAAAATTGGGGATTCATATAATCAGACATACTGCAGTTCAATAAAACAGAGCACTTCCTCAAAAATGTAATAATGTTTTCTGTTCCTGGGCACTTTCCTTCCCATGAAGTGCCTGCTCTTAGGTGCATCGCTGTGATGAAACGCATGCTGCAGCCTATTACTCTATGGACACAATAAGCTACGTTTCTTAATGAAATGTAATGGAAATTATGTGTGGTAGATATTTAATTAAATAGGGGGTTAAAAAAAGAATTGAAATACTAATTACAGGGGTTTCCCCAAAAAAAAAATTATTCCAAAATTTGTTGTCATGTAAAAAAGGTCACTTTGATTTGTTAACTTTATTAGTCTAAAAAAAATTAGAGCAATATGTTTTCTATGGCAGTAGTAAATGTATATGGGAAAAATAACCCAACTTTCGCCCTTTGGCGCAGGTTTTTTTATAAAGGGAAAGCCATATGTGATGAGCTGGCTTGGTGGCTTTGTGCACACACATCCCTCATTGCTGTCTTACCCTTAAAAGGGCAATTTTATTAAAGTTGCAAAAAAAGGATTTTTGCTTTTCCCCCTTAGGTGGCAATTTTTTCTTAAATTTGTGCAGTTTTTAAAAACTGTTCGCTTTTTTCCGCCTTGTGGTGGCCCAAAGGGCCCAATACCCAAATAAGTGAGTGGAAAAACTGCAAAAGCACCTTTGATAAAGGTTAAACTTCCCAGTACAAAAGGTACATAAAAGGTACCCCAAGATGCAAAAAGTCCCCTCCCCCACCAAAATAAACCCAGAGGGCTAACGAAGTGTTTTCTAAAACAAAATTTCCCAGCAAACCCTAGGCTTAAGGGGGCCCCAAAAATAGTTGGGGGTGATAAAATGCACCTTTTGGTAAATTTTTACTTTAAAACAGAAAAGGTTTAAATTTTAAATGCTGGGGAGCCCCAAGCAAGAATTCCAAGTTTTTCTGTGGCCCCCCAAATTTGAGGGGGGAAGTTTCTGATCATTTTTTGGGAGCCCCTTTGTTCTTGGTTCGCTCTGTGGATTTTTCCCCTAAAGCACCCTCCCTGAGCTGTTAGGTTTTGCATTTTATCAGAATGGCTTTAAGGATAATGAGAAAAACCCCTACTAGGCCTTTTCAATCATCCCACCCAAATCCTGCTTTTGTCCCATACTCCCTCATGGTGGTTACTCTTGATATTTGCTAGTTATCATAATAAGGGTTGTTTTAACGTTTGTATGTGACATTTTTTATTTCAATAGGGGAATAAATTTTTACCCAAAAAATGTGCCAATCCCTTTGAGTTTCAATTTTAAATTTTCCCTTGCTGGTATCCCCCCCAAAAGCTTATGCACAGAAGTACTTTGAGAACTTTTTGATTTTAAAAATCCCCCCGCAAAAAAAATTTTAAAAGGACATGGGACTAACTAAAAAGAGCCAAAAGAAATTTTTTTCCCTTTTTTCATGGCCCCTTTTTTGCTACCTTTCCCTTTTGTTTTCTCAAACCTTAGCACCACAACGAATCCAATGTTAAACTTTATATGTACTTGCGGTCTCTTGAGAGCTGGAAGGTTTCCCCTTTGTTTCCTGGATAGGGACCCTGCATAAGGGTTTTTGCATTAAGGTAAAAAACCCAAAGGGATGTAGTTTTCCCAACCGTCCCTGTTATCTAAATTCCACATAAAGTATAGTTTTTAAATCCCAATTTCAAAATTAAAAGAAGGGTTTGAGGGGAAAAAGAAGGCCCAGTATGAACCTGGCCCCAAATTTTATTTATAAAATCAAAACCCGGGTAATGTATTAAAGTGTTCAAAAGCACCTTTAAATAAATGAGCCCTTTGTTTAGTGGTTGATAAAAAACCTTTCTGGGAAAAGTTAAGTTGTAGAAAAGAATTCTTAAATTTTTGGGGAAATCAAACCCAACCCGAATTTTTTTTTTTACTGTTCGTTCGCTTTAAAAGTTCTAGTTGTAGTTGGGACACCCCCATTTTCAGTTTCATTTTCAGGGCTTTCTGTTTTTTTTGGCACCCTTCCAAATCAGTTAAGAGAAAAGGAGAAGTGTAACAAATGTCATCGTTTGGGGTTTTTTAGGCTTTTATTGGCTGAAAAAATTTAACATGACCGTGTTATATATATTTACTGTTTTCCCCTTGTGAAGGCCTTTGTAAAGCCCCCTCTGTATTTTCAGACTGTCTTTTTTTTGGATTGGCATTTTCTTTCCCCGTAGACTTAAAAATTAGGGATTTTGGGGAATTTGTGGCGGGATTTTTTTCCCACACCCCAAAAGCTGTTTTACTAATGCCCAAAAGTTAATTTTTGCAGTTTTCCCCGTAAAATTGTGTAACACAGCGTCAAATAAATCTCCTATGTGTAAAAGGGGTTTTGGGGGCCCCCCAGGTTGGGGGGGGGGCCCCCCATAGCAGCTGCAAACCACTGCCCCCCCCCAAATAGCTATGCCTCTGCTTGAAACTGTCCTAAAATTTTTTCATTTTAGTTTTTAAAAGAAATTTGAAAAAATTTTTTTAAATTTTTTTTGTCACTTTTGACCCCAAATTTTCTTCACAAATTTTTGTTCCAAATATCCGTTTCCCCATTATGGATGGTAAAAAAAGCTTTCCCCCACCTTTTTTAGATTAAAAATTAACCAGAAAATCATTTCCATTGACTTTAATGGGGTTCGAGTTTTAGTTTGAATAGATTTCCAAACCCGAACAAAACCTAAATTTCAAAGGGGTTCTAATCAAAAACTAGAATTTTTTTACTGCTCGCTCATTTTAGTCTGTTTTACGCCAAAATTTAGTCTAAGCCATCCCCAATTTTTGAAACTAGTATGGATTTGCACGACAGCGGCGGGCCCCTTTTCAAACTTTATTTTTGCCCACTTTCCCACAAAACTCTGGCGAAAACTTGCCCCGCATCTTTGGCACATTCAAAAGTGTCTGCCACAGATTGTGCCAAGTTTTTGAAATAAAAACAGAAACTTACTTTCAAATGGTGCGGGGTAGGGAAGTTTGTCTAAAAGCGTGCCAAAAAAAAGGGCCCAAACCCCTTTTTCTTTTACTTTGTAAACCAAAGTGCTTAATAGTTTTGGGTCTAGGTTTTTTTTTAAAAAGATTGTTTGGAAAAAAAACCCCAGTGGTTTAAATGATTTTTTGAAACCCTTTTCTTAAGGGCAAAAGGAATAAACTTGAGTGTAATTGCGGGGTTTTACACAAAAAGAGGTCGCCATTTAAGTTATGACTCATGTCGCTAATTCTTACAGACCTTGTTTTCGCACAACCAATGAACCCCAGTTTATGAAATTTTTTTAGAGCTGCAAACGCTTTTAATTTTCAAAAAACCATAGGTAAGTGTAGTTCACTTATTTCTTAAATTGGGTTGGGAAAAAGGGGTGTAATTATGCCCAATGGAACCCTTTTAGATTTGGAGGTTGAGGTCAAAAAGGGATGGCTTTATTTTTTTATTGATCTGTAAGGATTTTAATCAGAATCACAACAAGAAATGACAAATGCAGCCAGGAGACAAAAACAGCATTCAGGCCGCACTATGCACCCAACAAAACATTGGGGAATTTTAAAATTTTTTAATTTTTCCAAAATGACCCTTTCCAAAGCCATAAAACTTTTTAAAATTTATAGGGCACATGGGAATAAAAATGTAATTTTTATCAAAATGAATGGTTGTGGCTTCTGTATTTCTCTTGCTGTGATTGTGTTGTGAGAAATTACATTGGAATCAGTAAGACTATTACAGTCTGTACTGGTCTCTAAACTTCTCCAAGGTTAAAAAAATATTTTTCATTGGATAAAACTTTTTACATTAAGGAAAAGAGAAAAATGGAATAGATGTGCATAGCCACCAATCACTGCTATTGACAAGGTTGTTGCTTTTTATTTTTTTTAAATCCCCATTGTCAAAATGAGCCCTTTGAATACTCTACATTTTTCATTTTGGTTTTTCTTTTTGGGAAAAATTTGAAAGTTTCGTCATAGGTTTTAATATTTGAAATTTACCCTAATATTAGGGGCCCATCTGTAATTTTTGGGCTCCATGCTGCATGAAATAGAAATATAAAGAAACCCCTATTGAAGAAAAACGGGTTTCCCAACCTTTTTAACCCAATGTTTGGAGTCTTGTGGCTCTCCAGCAGTTCCAAAACTACAACACCCAGCAATTTCTGAAAACCCACGGGTTGGGGAAAACGTAGTTTTTTTTAACAGTGAAAAAGCCATATTTTTGGATATCATTAACAAAATTTTAAACCCAAATTTTCTTCTTTTCCTTTCCCCCTTTTTTTTTAAAACCCTTTAAAATTTTTTACTTCCTTGTTTTTGTTTTGTTATTTTTTCTTCATTTTTTTCCCTTCATTGCAGTACAAAACCCGGGGGTTTTATGTTCACACGGCGTTAAATTCCCGGCGTGCTTTTCGCTGCAAATTTGCACTCAAATTACGGGCCCCAAAAAATGCTTTCCCCCGAAATTAGGGTAATCCATAGTTTTGGGGAGAACTTTGGTTTTAAAACCTACTATCCCCGCTCGTACAATCGAATTTATTGTACCCCGTGGGGAAGTTAATGATGTCATGGGGCCCGGGGGGGCGGGTGGGCCCCCCCCAGCCCGGGGGAAGTATGAAAGCCCCCCCGAGACACAGATTTTTGGGGCCCGCGTTGTACGTGCCGAATACTTCGTGTGAAAATTGTTTTTTATGGTTATGAAGTTATTTTTTTCAGTTTTTTATATTTGTGTATGATATTATTTTCTCGTTCAAACTATAAAGGGGCCGGGCATAGCCTGGTTTAGGTAGGAAAGGCCAAAATTAAACGAGGCTGAACTTCTCCAAGCCACAATTTTTTTTCACAGTGCCGAAAATTGTATTTTGAAACAGCATATTTTTCTCGGAAAAAGGGGCCCAAAAACTTTTTTTGTTTTCTTGTTTTAGGCAAACAAGTATCTAATGGTCTATTTCAAATTAAACACCCTAGGTTCTGATTCGATCTTACTTTCCTTGTATGACCCATTTTATATAATAACCCCCAAAAGTTTTTCATCTCAAAAAAATCTCCACAAATGCTCACTGATTAACTGCCCACTATTGTGGATACTCTCCCACTCTGTCTACTCTCCCACACATCTACTTTCAGATGAAAGCAGTCCTACAGTGTAGCTGGTTTTGCCAACGTGGGTTATTGAATCGCCTAATGGTCCGGTCACTGAGAACGGAGATGCCGCACATGGGCTGCCATCTCTATTCACTAAGGCTGCACCGTTCTTACGTTGTGGGCCAACAGAAAACTTTTGACAGACTATAAGCAGCCCACAGGCTGTATGTTGTGTGGACCTGTTCTTTGCCCACTGAATTAGGTGATATTATATAATGTAAATTTATTGCATTATATTTTCACATATTCTTACTGTTACGATTCTTGAACAATATTGGACATATTAAAGAATATGAAATTATCACTGTCAATCAAAGAATGCCCAAAAAAGCAAAAATACATGTATCCAAAATAATGCAGAAATCCAATCAACCATTAGTTCTAAACCACACTCCGCACTTAATAGATATTGCCTTATCTTTGCAAGTAACCACATCCAATGTGTCTTGTTCAATTTAACAAGATGTTCATTCTTTCTTATAAGATGCTCTGCATTTTAGTAAAATTGCAGCTTAGAGTGACAGAAGATATTCTCCTGCATATCAACCATCACAGAATGAAAACCTTTGTAAACTGTGATATTTACTAAGGCTGAAGAATCTCCTGCAAGTATTTGCAATTTAATCTTGCTCATGGGTTCAGCATCATTCTGTATATCCATAATGTAAAGACTGATTTAATCATACTCTTCCCCTTATGTATTTGTGTTCCATAAGTCAATAGAAAATGTCAAACAAAATTACAAACTGGCTTTATAGATTGTTTAATCACATCAAATGCCATAACAAAATGGTAGCAAATAACTGGTTTTCTATATTCAATGACATATTTTAGATATATACCCATGGATATATTGTAAGAAAGGCATATTAATTCTTGTCTTTATTACTAATTTTTTTTATATTTGCAGATAAATAACTTTTATTTTACCAAGAAAGGTTTTAGTTGGGGCATCCAAATCAAGGCTCATTAATTCTTGTTTGTGAGCCCTACTGAATAACAGCCAGGAAGCCTTGTATGAAATGATGGCCATTCTTTTGAATGACCAGTCTACATGAACTATAGCACAGATTTTCCACAACATGGCTTTAAGAACCATGTTGTGGAAAAAAAGAATGAACCTTTTCATTCTTTTGAGTAGATCCTCATTGGATCCCTCCCGGGGAGGTGGGGGTGGGAAGGAAGCTGACGAGGGCTAGCCTCAATGCAATGAGACTAACTCGTGTCCAAACCTAAAGCGAAAATTGACTTTGTAAGTTAAAATCCTTGGCAAAAATCTGAGATGTCACCTTGGATTTCTGCCGAGGAAACACGTCAGACTTTTCAGTCCGACATGTGAAACTCAGGTGCCCATAGTCTTGAGATTTTTATGTCACAACCAGTAGATATCAAAGGGACCAACTGCCCAATTAAATAAGAGAGACAATTAGGAACTACATCCACTTAATCTTATGTGTCCTGTGGAAAACATGTGTCTCACATTTACTGTTGCTGTATAAAAGTTAGCTTAAACTTGGATAGACAGGCTAAAAATGTGCCAGATTTATCATATTGGTTCATGCTGTTTGACAAGTCTATGATAATTTTTGGACTTGTCTAGCTTTTATTAGACCAACTATAAGCTGGCTAAAATTTTAACCAAAATTCTGTGTCAAATTTTTGACACAATTCCGGCGAATTGTGGTCACACCTATTGCCTGTTAGGTCTTCCTCCAGCTAAGCCGCACACTCTTTTCTGACCATTTACAAAAAGTGTCTAGCGCACATAAAAAATGTGTCTGTGACCAGGCTTGGGCTGGCCCACAGGGGAATCCCCAATGGGCCTCTGAGCATGGCAGACCTGGAGTTGTTTTTTAACTGTATATGAATCAGCTGGAGAGGTAGAAAAGCAGAATAAAAGAGGCAAAAGCAAGAGGCACAGTATAAGAGGCATGTACAGGCATTTACAGCAGCTGTAGGGTGGGAACCTAAAATAAACTCCACCGTTGGGCCCAGAAACAACTCAACTGCTAGACCCGTAGAATCAACTCCACCTGTTGACCCTAGGCACCAATGTGACATGCAGCACCTAAAATGTCCCACTTTTTGGTGCATTTTCCGACACTTTTCTGGCACAATCACAACAGTAATGCCCCAACATTACACAGTTACCTCATTAGTACGGTTGTAAAAAGACATATGTCAATCAAGTTTAACAATTTCTGAGCTAGTTAACGGACTAGTCATCACACTAAGGGTAAATTCACATGGCTTATTTGGACAATGAGGGGGACATGTCAGAAAACTGTCTTGGGCTAAGACTTTTCTTGTTGCCCATAGCAACCAATCAGAGCGCCCCTTTCACTTTTTCATAGCTCAATATCAAATGAAAGGGTAAAACTGATTGGTTGCTATGGGTAACAAGAAAAGTCTTAGACAAAAAACAGTTTTCAGTCATGTCCCCCTGAATTTTCAGCATCCAAATCAGCGTCAAAACCTCATCTAAAAAGTGCCTCAAAATCGCCTTTTCCGATGAGGTTTTGATCAGGTTTACCATAAGGTTTTAGATGAGATTTTTCAATGCTGTTTTCTGTCTGAAACACCAATACAAATTAATAGCCAGGGCAAAAACACACCAAAAATTCTAAAACCGTGCTGAGATTTTGGACAAGGTTTTGAAGCTCTCCATTGATTCCTATGGGTATTTTCATGTTTAAATCGCTTCAAGAATTGACATGATACTTCTTTTTCAGCACCCAAAACAGTGTCCAAAGAAGGGTTTAAAATGTGCGTAAAAACTGGTGTGACCCACAACGCTGTTTTACATAGGAATCGATGAAAATTAACTAGAGACGTTTTGGAGGGGGTTTTTTTAAGCTGTTTTGGGCAAGGAAACACTCAGAATACAGCGTCAAAATCAGTAGTGTGAATATACCCTTGTTCCAAAATTATACTTTTGTATATAGAATGTATCGTTACATTTAAAAGTTATACTAATAAGCAAAGATATATTAGAATACAATAACTTAAAGTTACTTTTGCCATGGTTTCTTACTATAGACATGGTACAGCATGAGACTTCAGATGAGACCCAGTGTTCCAATGACTGTAATAAACCTGAACGATTTGTATTACCCATTGCACCACTGAATGAATATACAATTCTCTTCATAATTACCTTACAACACCTAAATAAAATAGCCTTAAGCATCATTTCCTGCCATAGATTGTTGTGCACTGTAAAAAGTTAATGGCCAGAAACTAGTGTTACTGTAAAATATACTTACTTTAGTATCTAAATTATTTGCCAGTGTTCATTTTGATGAGCAATATGATAACACAGGTAATGGTGCATCACCTTCTATTCCGGTGAAATGCTGCTGGACGCTTAATTACCGCATCACTCACCATATTGGCCAGCTAAAAATAGGATTTACTGCAAAAAAGGAAATTTTTAAAGGACGGGTTTTGTGGGAAAAAATTTTTTTTTTTTCTTAACTTTATTTTTTTCACAGGTTCTTCTTATTTTCTTTTTTCTGGGGAAAATTTTTAGTAACCCGGGACTATATTTAAAATGAGTAAATTTTAATTTCCTTGTTTAATTTTTTTTAGTATTTAAAAATTCATTTTTTTGATATTTGAGCTTCCAAGACAAAGGCCTTAGGACATTTTTATATTTTGGACAAGGGTTGGTCTGGGTTGTAAAATCACCTAGAATAAAAAAGGATGCGTGAATATGACATTCTGATTAGTCAGAACCCTTTTCTCATGTTTCTAGTTTGGGAAGGCTAAAAAAAAACAAGCGTCCATCTAGTTCAGCGTTTGCTAAGGTTTTGATCCCCGAGGGAAGGCAAAAACCCCAAGGGTAGAAGCCATTGTCCTATTTTAGGGAAAAATTCCCTTCCTGACTCCCAATCTGGCAATCAGAAAAATCCCCGGATCAATGAACCCCCCTCCCGAATCCCGTACTGTAACTTGTTATATTTTACGCTCCAGAAATGCATCCAAACCCTTTTTGAACTCGGTTATTGAATTCACATGGTCAAGTCCCTCTGGCAGAGAATTCCATAGTCTCACGGCTCTTACAGTTAAAGAATCCTTTCTTGTTATGTAGAAACTTTCGTTCCTCAAAGACGTAGAGGGATTGCCCCCTTGTTTCTAGATACAGTCCTGTGTATAAATAATTCTTGGGAGAGATCTCTTTATTGACCTTTGATGTCTTTATAACATATTATTATGTCCCCCCGAAGCCTTCTTTTCTCCCTAAAACTAAATAACCCTAATCTTGCCAATCTTTCTGTGTACTGTAGTCCACCCAGTCCTTTTATGATTTTTGGTGCCCGCCTTTGTACCTGTTCAAGACTCTACAATGTCTTTCCTGTGCACCTGGTGCCCAAAAACTGTACACAATTTCCATTGTGTGGTCTAAACCAGTGACTTGTATAATGGGAGAATAATGTTCTCATCATGTGCAGCTATGCCCCTTTTAATGCACCCCATGATCCTATTTGCTTTGGCTGCTGCTGCCTGACAACTGGCTGCTACAATTAAGTTTACTGTCCACCAGGATTCCCAAGTCCTTCTCCATGTCACTTTTACCAGTGTTTTCCTTTTTAACATGTTTATCATGTAAATGGATTTCTCTTCCATGTGCATAACCTTGCATTTAATCAGGCTTTCCAAACTTATCCAGATCCCTTTGTTAATAACATATTATCCTCTTTTGTGTTGATTACTTTACAGAGCTTAGGTATGTCTGCCAAAGATCGGGGGAAAATTATTTTTTCTTCTGTGTATTCCCTGGTAAGATCTTTAAGGAAAAATGTTAATGAGGTAGGGCCCAATACTGACCCTTGTGGTACCCCACTAGTAAAACAGCGATCCAGTATGAGTATGTACCGTTAATTACTACCCTTGTTTTCTATCTGTGAGCAGTTACTTAAAACCCACTTGCACACATTTTCACCCTGGTCCAAGTATTCTCATTTATTTACCACCTTTATGTGGCAACGTTAGCAAATGCTTTAGAAAAATCTGAGATATATGACATCCAGTGCCTCACCCCGATCAGTCTGCACTGACTTCCTCATAGAAGGTGATGAAGGTTAGTCGGAAGGGACCGATCCTTCATGAATCCCATGCTGGACCGGCGTATACATTTATTTTCGTGAGATACTCCAGGATGCATCTCTCGTGAAAAACCTTCAAACTTTTTACCTACAAAACAGAGGTTTTAAGCTTACGGGCCTATAAGTTTACGGATCCACTTTTTGACCCCTTTTGAATTATTGGCACCACCATTTGCTATGCGCCATTCCTTTGGGTCATACCCCATTATTAGACAGTCCATAAATATTATGAATTGGGGCCTATCTGTGACATCACTTAATACTCTCTGTAGGACACGTGGTGTAATGCCTTGGAACTGGGGATTGGTCTATTGTATTGCGTCCTAAGACGGAGCTGCACTTCCTTCCTGGGTTAGACAAGAAACTTTTAGTTGGAGTTTACCACATCTCGTCTGTTCAACAGGAAGTCATCCGCAGAGGGTTTGAGACTCGGCGGTGGTTTTTATCTGGGGGGGTTGGTGTGTGGAGGGGGCGCTGCGACAGCGTCAGGGCTAGACCGCAGGTGGGGGCAAAGGGCCCAACATTTTCTGTTTTAAATCTTTTTACTTTTTTTATAGTTAAAAATTATTTGGGGTTATAAGTTTTACTTTATATTAGCAATATGTCTTTCAGTCTCCTGCTTTGCTTCCTTTATTTTTATTTTACACACTTTTTTTTTTCCCTATAGCTTCTTAGTGCCTCTTCACTGCCCTCCTGGTTTTAGAGGTGAATCGCTTTCTTTTTGTTTTTTTATTGCCTCTTTTACATCCCTGTTGATCCTCATTGGTTTTTGGTGTTTCTAATTTTTTTATTACCCATAAAGTATGTTACCTCTCACAGTGGTAGCCGTGGAAGTTTTAAATTATCCCATTGTATCATTCTGCTAGAACAGTGTATTTAATCATGCCTCTAAACCCAATGACAATAGAAGGCTTTATTAGTGGTCATTCAAAGTGTAAATGGTATAGGGTAAATGAAAATCAGGAGTCTAGTGTTTATGGAACCAAAATGTTTGCTGCTTAAGTTTATTCTACATGGTTAAAGGAGTTCTCTGGTTTAGAAAACCCATTTTCATATACCCTATTCTAAAATACAAAGATCATAGTAAAGAGTCCTCTGTTCAGGATTCTCACATTTTGGACAAAGTAAATAGCAGGTCCAAAGAGCGTCTCTCGCACTGGAGGACCTGTCCTGTCCTGAATTACACAGGCAGCCTATTGATTAGAATAAGGACTGTGTAATAAGTAAGTTCCCCAGTGGTGGCACTGCAGGGAAACTGTATACTTAATGCCAGATTGCCTCACAAATTACAAGTTCTTGTTGGGTGTCCCACCAGGGAAACACCTTGTGATCAATTTATTGTCAAAGGAGCCTTCTAACAGTTAAGGGTTGTACAAAGCATAGAACACCTTTAAGTGGTTCACCAGATCTGGCTTGCTTGCATTCATTCTATGGTCAATGTGACTGACGTTGAACATCTCTGTACGGCTTATGGCACTTTAGTGCATGCACCATTATAAAGGACTCTATATTATTGCCCAGCCTTGTCTCCACTGAACAGAATGGCTAGGAGTGCCGCAATCAAGCCATCACACTGGCTGCTCACACTGGCATAGTGCTTCTATCATGAGTTCTGGTTTTCTGGCGGTATAGTGTATTCTGCTATGCTAAATACTGCAACCTAAACTTTATTGCAAGTCAGTGAGATCCAGAAGGATTTGTTGAGATCCACTTGAGAACATACAATAGTTGTATAGTTAAGAAAACTATGTTTATGGAGACTTTCATATATTTTTGAGAGGGCTGAATGTACAAAATGTGCATTATTTTGTGTCCCAGTAAGCACCACGGTCAACTTAACATTTACATTGAAACTGTTCCCAGACACTTATTTGTATATACATTCATGGATGATAAAAAATATAAGGTACTAAGAAGGAGCTGCTGGAATCAAAAGAAACTTTACATGTGTCATTTTAATGATGATATATCTAAGTTCACAATATTAGAGCAAAAAGATTTGCTTTTTGGGGGCCAACTATACCCTGTTGGACCCATCTAGCCTGGATGCAAGATGAGACACAGTTGGATATGGAGGCTTACAGGTTTCCTATGACATCCTGCGGCACATTAGCCCACAGATGTTGCAGCTGGGTCTGCCCAGTAGAAGGTTTCCAAAGCTGGCATCTCAACTGGTCCTGCTGTATATGTGGGCAATGTTATTGTAACGAAAAATACCAGTTGGAAGCCAAGCCATAAGAGGCAACACAGGGTGTCCTGCACATATCACTAAGCTATTAGTGTCCCCTGTATCTCTACCAGAGTGACTGTCATATACCGGGTGGCCAACAGGGCAGTATTGTCAGTACTGCTGTCAGGGGTAGTGATCACTGATAGGAGGAGATTATAGAAGGGTGGCATAAACATTTACATTTGAGGGCTGTAAGGGGCTTAAAATGACTATGGCTGTCCTGCTCATATCCGATGGTCCCCAGATCATCACAGCAGCAGTTGGAACAATGTGTCATTCCACAGCAAAGACAGGATTGAAGCGCTCACCATGAGGCCTCCATATGGTTCATACGGTTCTAGTCTGTAGCAAGCAGATTTCTTGTTCACGACACCCCTGCACATATTTCTTTCTGGGTGTGTTATTTTTTGTCAATGAGTGTATTTGTGTACATTTCTAGGCACCATGTTATTACCATGTAGAAATGGATCCTGTATATAAACAACTTAAAGGGGTTGTCCACTAAATATTTTAATTTATTATGGAGATCTAAGAAAATCATACAATTTTCTGATATACATATATTAAAAATTCTACTCTTATACCTCTTTTATAACAATGCACTAGGTTACTATCTAAAAATGAAAAAAAGATCGTTCAGCCCACATTACTGTCCACAGTAACGGCTCCTGTGCAGTAGCCAGCCAATAAGCTGGAGGGTCGCATGCAGTCTACGGGGAACTGAATAGGAATAATGGTGGGATAACTATTATTATGGTTATTCGTAAAACTTCTTCACTGTGTGTATTTACTACTAAAGTTAACTGTAAGAAAAAAACAGAAAGTTGAGGCCAGAGTACAATGTGCAGTGTCTTTTTTACAGACATTGACTGACATAATAAGATACTGCTTGAGGTTGTCCTTCTCATCAATAACCTACAGTTACCTATATACTCGGGGTCACATGACACGTTTGTTGAGTCACATGACTGTTTTGTCCCAACAGTTACTCCATGGGGGAGCCATTACTATGGACAAGAATGTGGGCTGTATCATTTTTCTTCTTCAGATAGGAGCCTATTACACTTGTATAAAAGAGGCACAGGAGAAATAATTTTAATATATGTACAGAATCTCACAAAAGTAAGTACACCCCTCACGTTTTTAAATATTGTAGTATGTCCTTTCATAGGACAACACTGAAGATATGACACTTTGATACAATCTAAAGTATTCGGTGCACAGCTTGTATAACAGTGTAAATTTGGTGTGCCCTCAAAATAACACACGGACATCAATGTTAAACCGCTGGCAACAAAAGGGAGTACACCCCTAAGATAAAATGGTCAAATTGTGCCCAAAGTGTCAATATTTTGTATGGACACCATTATTTTGCAACACTGCCTTAACTCTCCTGGGCATGGAGTTCACTAGAGCTCCACAGGTTGCAGCCACTGGAATCTTCCTCCACTCCTCCATGACGACATCACGGAGTTGGTGGATGTTAGAGACCTTGAGCTCCTCCAACCTCCATTTCAGGATGCTCCACAGATTCTCAATAGTGTTAAGATCTGGAGACATGCTTGACCAGTCCAGCACCTTTACCCTCATTTTCTTTAGCAAGGCAGTGGTCATCTTGGAGCTGTGTTTGGGTTGTTATCATGTTGGAATACTACCTTGCATCCCAGTTTCTGAAAGGAAGGAATCATGCTCTGCTTCAGTATGTCTCAGTACATGTTGGCATTCATGGTTCCCTCAATGAACTTTAGCTCCCCACAGCCGGCTGCACTGTTGTAGCCCCAAACCATGACACTCTCACCACCATGCTTGACTGTAGGCAAGACACACTTGTCTTTGTCCTTCTAACCTGGTTGCAACCACACACACTTAACCCCAGCTGAACCAAATACATTTATCTTGGTCTCATCAGACCACAGGACATGCTTCCAATAATTCATGTCCTTAGTCTGCTTGTCTTCAGCAAGCTGTTTTCAGACTTTCTTGTGTGTCATCCTTAGAAGAGGCTTCCTTCTGGGACGACAGCCATGTAGACTAGTTTGATGCAATGTGTGGTGTATGGTCTGAGCACTGACCACCCCACCCCTTTAACCTTCGCAGCAATGCTGGCAGCACTCATACGTCTATTTTAAAAAGACAATCTCTGTATATGACGCTGAGCACGTGCACTCAACTACTTTTGTCAACCATGGCAAAGCCTGTTCTGAGTGGAACCTGTCTTGTTAAATTGCTGAATAATCTTGGCCATCGTGCTGCAGCTCAGTTTCAGAGTGCTGGCAATCTTCTTATAGCCAAGGCCATCTTTATGTAGAACAACAATTATTTTTTCAGATCCCTAGAGAGTTCTTTGCCATGAGGTGCCATGCTAAACTTTCAATGACCAGTATGAGAAAGTGTGAGAACGATAACACCAAATTTAACACACCTGCTCCCCATTCACACCCTAGACCATGTAACACTAATGAGTCACATGTCACCATGGAGGGAAAATAGCACAATTAGTCCATTATCACTTAGGGGTGTACTCACTTTTGTTGCCAGTGGTTTAGACACTGATGGCTGTGTGTTGAGTTATTTTGGGGGCACAACAAGTATACACTGTTATACAAGCTGTAAACTGACTAGTTTAAATTGTATCAGTGTCATGTTTTCATTGTCTTCCCATGAAAAGATACAATATTTACAAAAATGTGAGGGGTGTACTCACGTTTGTGAGATATTGTATACTACAAAATTGTATGGTTCCCATTATAAAGACATTATAAAGTGAACAACCCCTTTAAAGTTATCAAAAAACAGAAAACATGCCTTCCCAAATATGTCCCATTCCACATAGCCACACTAATGGGCGACAAGTATGAACGGTGCAGACACGCCAGTTCTAAATAGCTTTAAAGCAATGTAGAATGAGCCAGTATGTATAAACCTGTCCTACTGTGGTTCATACATTAGGCGCATCATAGGTGTAATCCTGGCACAAAGCCTATCTGTGCCGCATAGTAAGCACAGTAGTTGGTGCAGCAGAGCAGACTCCACTGAATTTCTGACAGCTAGGGCCATGCTTACTGATGTTAATTATTAAACTATATTAAATAATAATTAAAAAATGATATAATATAAAATGATATAATATTAAATTAATGTCTAATAAAATAATATAACATTAATTTACAATTAAATAATATCAAATTAATACTAAATTATATATCACAAAATTAATAATAATTTAAATAATATAAAATTAGAAGAACCAGTACAGCATTTACTATAAATGCCATTATTTTATGATTATCAGTGATTACAAACTCATCACAGCAGCCTAGAAATAAAAGAAAAGCCATTAGAATAGCATGTCATTTAGTAGAAACTATGTTAGTGATCTTGCTTGGTGCACCACAGGTCCCAGCGAGACCTGTGGTGTGCTAGCTATAGCCGTAGGCAGAATAAAGGCTTACAGCAGCAAAATTAAATTTCCACACTGATCACCATCTGATTAAAATTTGTTTAATTTAATGTAGTAGAAACCCCCCAAAAAATTAGAACACAATTTTATTATTAACATAGTTAATTTTTATTAGAAAATCAACTCAATAAATTGCTCTAGTCTCTATATAGAAGAGAAGAAATAGTTAGAATACAAATGTTACAGTTCTTAAGTATGATTGATAGTAATATCTACTTATCTCTTGCAAAATTCTAACCACAATTTGAGATTAACACAGGGAAAGCATTGTAATTTTGTAGAAAGAGAAACATTGAACAGTGTGACTGATGTTTCAGAGCTTTTATAGAGGTTAAAGTAGTTTGTTGAGTTGCTAATGTAAATAAAAAAAATTAAAAAGTTTAAAAGTTTTTGTTAAAATTTTGTGCAGATTTTTATGTTCTTTGTTTTTTATATTAAAATTATTTTTGGGATATTATATAATTTAATATTAATTTTAGATTATATCATTTATTAATAATTTTCGTAATTTCATCTAGTTCAATAATTATCTTACATCACTTTTTATTATTTTAGCGGTATGAATTGAGAAATAATTTAGATTTTTTGCCCTAATGACAAACCTAATTTGTCTTCGACAACTTTGGCCTCAGTCAGACCACTTTTAAATTGGTCTGGCTGTTCTGACAGTTATGCCCCTACTTTTGGCGTTCCACATTGTCTAATCCTATGAGTCTGTTACAATACACCCCCAGAATGCCCCCATATCTTTGGCTCATTCAATAGTGTCGGTGCAGAAGCACATTGTCCCAAAATTTGAAGTACGACTGCTCATACAACTATAGAACAGGGCTATGACAGCTGGTTGGCTCAAAGTACAACAGAAACCTGGCGCAAACTCGTTGATACATGTCGCCCTATATTTCCAGATGCCAAAAAGTCAGAAAGACTCATAGAAATTAAATGTGATGAAAAAAAATAAAAAGTCGCATAGAGCTGCTCTGCCTCCTCTGGGGAACACATTTCATATCTTTTCTGGTAAATCAGTGTCTTAGATTTAAACATCAAAATCCAAACCTTTTTCTTTTGCTTGTGAGCTGCTGCTTGCCAGATAAGTGTTTGTGAGAGAGGAGAGATTTAAAGAGGAGACACAAATGCCCTTTTCAATAAAATGCCTGTGCAACACAAGATTGCATCTGCAGATAGCAGTGTGCTCATCCTGATCAGCATGTTATAGAAACAAGGAAAAAATGAATTAGTAATGATTGGACATTTTATTGCTAAATTTCTTATTGCACTGACTGCTAGTCACACGAGTGACTAATAATTAATCCCAGTGCATGTTTCTTGCTCTAGACCTGGGGTACAGGTGCTCACATTGAAAATGAACATGCTCAAGATTTATACCTATAGGATGTAGCAAATATGTGTATTAAAGTTTTACAAGTCTATAATTTCAGGGCTCATGCACATGTCTGTATCACAGCTTTGTTTTGTATAGAACTATAATAGGATTTCATAGAAGTGCATGAGGTCTGTATTGTACTTTTCTCTGTTTTCTCATTTATTTGGAGGCACACAGAATTTTTTTCTAAATCCAAACAAATCTAACAGAAAATAAACTATAACATACTCCATCATACACTTTCACCAGTCCCGCAAATCCACTGCCTTGGGATAACCTTTGATTCCTCCCTATCCTTCAATCCCCACATCTAAGATCTTACCTCCATCTGCCATCTTTACCTGAAAAACATTCTCAAATCTGCTCATTCCTTAACTTCAATACTACAAAAATGTTAGTCCATGCCATTGTCGTCTCCCGCCTAGGCTACTGTAACATTCTTCTCTGTGGCCTCCCCCCGTCTAGCACTCTTGCTCTCTTTTCAACCATCCTCAACTCTGCTGCCCGTCTTATTAATCTCTGTCCTCACTTCTCCTTTGCTTCTTCCCTTTGCCAATCCCTTCACTGGCTACCATTGCCCAGCGAATTCAGTTTAAGTTGCTAACCAGGACCTACAAGGCTCTCCATAACCTTTCCCCTCCATACATCTCTGCCTTAATTTTCAGATACCTCCCCTCACACAATGTTCGCTCCTCACAGGACATTCTTCTCCGCTCTCCCCGTGTCAACTCCTCACACAACTGTCTTTAAGACTTCTCCCGTGCTTGCTCCATACTCATTACATCAACACAGTAGACTCTCTTCCATCCTCGCTAGTTTTAAAAACTTATCTCTTCAGGATAGCCTATAACCTACAATAACCCTGCTGCCCCTATATCACCCCACAAACATGTCTGCTCCTCACCTTTTGTCTCTTTCCTCCTCCCTAGATTGAATGGCATGTTCCTCTCTTCCTCTGTACCAGTTGTTAGTCATTTATGGTTATTGTACTTTGACATATGTTATATATGTAACATCCCCCGAATGCACATTCAATTATTGGTGCTTTAAAATAAATAATAATCATACCCTGCATGTATGGGTATATCCTTGTGCAATTAGCATAGTTTACTATTGGATTTCCACTCTGCCACTAGCAATAAGGTCCTTTTAAGGGTCAGAAGGCCTATGGGGCCTCCACGAATAAAGATCTTCACCAGGACTGGGTTGAGAATCTTTCTTAGCGGTGTATTTTGTTGGTGCGTGCTTGTCATGACCATGTAGGAGTGGATGGGCTTTTGAAGATTTGTGGCCTTCATCTTCAATGTCTGTTTGGCTTCTATCCCCCTGTTGGTGCTATGGGCCAACAGAGCACATCAGCAGTAAGAGGCATGGCAGGGGAATGTTTCCAAACTTTTAGAACTTCCTAGCTGCCAGGATGATGGTGCTTATTAGAGCACCTTGCCCTATGCTGTCAGCACTAAACCATGGAGGGCAAAGAAAAATACACCTCCACAAAGTGACATTCGCAAGCATCATAAATACAAGAGTAGGTGGAAGGGGACTGGCAAACAGTTTGTGCCACATGCACATGCAGCACATTCGTGCTGCAGACTGAATGATAATCCATGATAATCAAAGGCCAAAAAGTATCCTTTACCTTGTGTTCCTACAGAAAGGCTGCAAAACCTGCTACTGTCTTAAAAATTCCGTCAGAAGTGTTTGCCTGTTGCCAGCTGCCACTGTATACCTGTGTACTGGGCCTAAATTACCAGTAAAGTCTTCTGCTAAAACATCAGGGATGACATGTATGAATGATGCTGTGCTAGTTTTCTGCCGTGTTTTAAGACAAAAGACCTGTTTAGCACTGATCTATAGATGTATGAACAGTTGTGGGTAAAAACTTGGTGCCTTCTGCACCATAAACGACATTTTTGAATGTGCCAAAAATGCCCAAAAGATATCCTGTGCAAGGCATACCACACGTCAGATTTATGAACCCACATACGATACTTTCAAACATTCGGGCACCTTTTACACTAAGAAAAAGCCAGTTACATCTAGCGAGTCGGCGCCGAGTTCATACATGTTGCCCCAAATGTGTTACGAATGGGTGCTAACAGTCAGATTTGAGGGAGGTCAATAGGGGGATTTTGTTTCTTATTATCTATTGGATTTATCAAACTCACTCTCCTCAATCTGGGGTTCATCTTCAGCTCTTAGGGCCACATGAAAACTGTCTAGGTCTACCAATCAGAGCGCTCCTCTAATTTTTCCAGAACACTATATGAAATGAAAGGGGTGCTCTGATTTTTTTTAGACCTAGACAGTTTTCATACATGTGGTCCTTTAGAGTTACTACACTGGGGAGGCGTCTTTAGCTGAAGGAAAGCCTGAGTATTTGGTTAAGAAACAGAAAAATTAAGATAATGGTGGTCCAGGGTTCATTATATGATATACACCAACGGTGCCTTATGGGCTTCATTGACTAAATTGGGGTCTGCTGGGATTCTGGTGTCTCCATGCTGTGCTATTTTGCTGTACTTTTTGATAGAATTTGCAAAGGCGTCTCGGAACAGAACCTCCAACACAGAAGAGAACCAGACTTAACTACAAGATAGCTTTTTACTTCACTTAATCTGTCAAAACCAAAATGGAACAGCCAGAACTCCCAATCCTCTGTACAAAAATATCCAAGAGATAAGTAAATTCGACTCCTGCCCTTAAACCATAAGATCTATTTCTGTATTTATTTATAGGAAACAATAAAAGTAGAAGTGAAGTGCACAAAGGTGTGTTGGGACAGATTTCATTTGAAATCATCAATTTGGGGTTCCACAGTGAAACAAGGTGATCCTAAACAATAGCAAACCAACATGGGGACATAAGAAATTACTGCAATGTAGAACACTATATACAGAAACTTAGGTAAGTAGACTTTTAAAAATGCAGATGGTGTAAAAGAAAATGGATATTATCGGGTTTACACTGTCCTACAATAGGACCTGGATTCAACAAATATATGCAAACAAAGTGCTACATATCTATACTTTTATTTTTACAACAAATTTAGCCTAACTTTCCCTCAGGCAGCAAAAAATAAATTAACACTGCGGCTCCAGTAGGCACTTATCTCCTGTCGCCAGCCTTACTGGTGACGCTATTTGCTATAGTCCACTTTCCGCAAGTCACAGGAAATTAGTCAAAGTCCAGCTTTAATCTCATTACAATATTTATTACACAATATATTCCATTTCTGTGTTATAGGCTTTCAGGCTCCTTTACACTGTACTAGAGAACACGCTGGTTTCTTAAAAAACAAATAAGAAAGGCGATAATTGCAGTCATTTATACAATCAGCATGCTCTAAAATTGTGTTACAGGGAGAATATGTAAAATTGGGAATTATTTCTATATCTGTTAAAGGGTCTCATACTTCTCATTATTTGCATTTCAGCTTTTCTCCCTGGAAAGCTATAATATCTCACATATAATAGATTTGTGTTCTCTATTACAAGATCATCTTGGGTTGGTGTATGAATGTCAGTATTTTGCCCTATTTCTGCGGCACTTGCTCTCTGGCTAGTACAGAGGCTACTACCCCAGACTCCTGCTGCCACCACTGATCATAGTAATATGTTTTTTAATTGTCAATGAAGAAGTAGCCATGCATGTGCACTATGGTTTACAAATTTGCTTTTCACTTTTAAAGAATTGAGTGCTTTTTTAATTTGAGTCAAATTTTAGCCCTTTAAACCCCTTTTCATACAACCATGAGGGGCAATCATGATATCTGAAAGGGGAGACAAAACTATTCATTTGTCTGCAATACCTCTTTCAGCAGTAATTAGACAGAAGAAATCTCCAAAACTGCCTCCAAATTTTCCAAGAAACAGGTTTTCATTATTAGTTATTCATGTTTGAAATACTGAGGACACTGCCATATCACAAAACAAAATTTAATGTGCAAGTAGTGCCAGCAGTATTTAGTTAATGGGGATAGGCATCCGAAATGTACCCCTTGTAATTTGCATTTCTAAAGCAAATGTTGACATAAGTCTAAAATACAATTTAGTCTGCAATTAAAGGGAACCTGTCACATAGGTTGTGCCCCCCTTGCTGAGGGCAGACAAGCAGTGTCAACTGCTGTTCCAGTACTGTCCCTTATTCTGTAAGATGCGGTTTTAGAGCATTTACGCCTTAATCTTATTCATGAGCAGGTCTTAGCTCCACCCACCAAAGGCTGGCTCCGCCCACTGACAGTTATTAATTAAATAATGATGTGCACTAGGCGGTATCTGGGTGCTTTGTGGAAGGGTAATTCCAACCCATAAATCGAAGAAAAAAAAATCCACACATCAAGGTATATGCTTATTTAAAATTGGGGTAAAATTTTTGTGTATTTACAAAGTATTTAAAAATATCTGACAAGTTCAAAATAAAGTTTTTTTCCATACAAAAATTCACAAACAATGTGTGTAACGTAAATTTCAAATATCGATATGGCTCAAGGTGACACGCTACACTCCCTGCCTCGGCCGCATCCGCGCCATCCTTTATGCATTCCCTTCTACCTGTCTTGCCTATCCACGGTCCTATGTTGATAAAAATCCCCTTTCTTTATAGTATCCATACCATATCCTTCAGTGGGTTTCATAACTATAAAGGTGATCAGGCTGACAAAGACTGAAGGTTCATCGAAACGTTCCCACAAAAAATTTGATCACATCCTGAGCCATATCGAATATTTGAAATACGTTACACACTTGCTTTTTGAAATTTTTGTATGGAAACAACTTTAAGTAACTTGTCAAATTGTGTAAATACTTTGTAAATACACATAAATTACTCCAATTTAATAAGCATATACCTGGAGTGCTGTGGATTTATTTTTCACTGACAGTTATTCACATGTTTCTACCTATTCAAAGTAATAGGTTTGTCAGTTGAGGTGGGCGGGCTAGCCTCCGATTGGCCGGGTTTTTAAAAAACCGACACTCTGAAGGACTCTTCGAATGACTCTTCTGGCTGAAAAGTGCAAATTTGAACATTAAATACACGAAAACACAGCAATCCTAAGAATAAGGGACACAGCGCTGGAAACAGCAGGTCTGTCAGTAGCTTGTGCTGTCCTCAGCAAGGGGGCATAACCTATGTGACAGGTTCTCTTTAAAGAGAAAACCTTATGGAGATATGGATTTGACTGACTGAACACATACCGTAGCTCCAACAACAGTTGTCAATTGTATGAATGGAAAAAATTCTAAAACTCCTTCACTGTGCAAATCTAGCACTGTGAAAAAAGATGTTGGTTGTTCACAGTCCATTTTCTATAAAACTTGGTATAAAAAACATAAGAGGATTAAAAAAGAAAAATATACGAGTAGAGTCAGGAACATGTCAATGAGTTAGGATAGAAAACTCAAAGTAATATGCCTTGAAAATAGAAGAGGTATAACAAAACAGATGAAAAGCAGATAGGGTATGTTCACACAGCGTATTTGCGGTCTGTATTCCGGGGCTAATTGTGCTGCAATACGTCCGAAGTACGGACTACAAATACGGTAATTCATAGCTCTCATTGAGAGCTATGATTACCTGCCATTTTCCCCGGTGCATATTACACACCGGGAGAAAGAAGTGAAATGCCCCTTCTTCCCTCCGCTTACGCGCCAGGGAAACTAGAAGTCTATGGCAGCTGGCACAGAGCGTTTTAGAAGTATGCATTGGCTAGCGCGTACTTCTCAAACACCCGGCGTATTGCGGTGGTGACAGAGGTGTAAGAAATTAACTGAATTGAGTGGTTTTTCACTACAAAAAATACAAATAAAAACTAGTAGCCACAACTGAACAGAACAATATGACAAGGTTGCAGTAAGCTAAAGAGAAGCAATCATGGAATATTGGATTGGAAGAAAGTGATATTCAGTGATCAATCACCAATCTGCACTGGTCAAAGAGATGTGTAGAATTTTTTGTCTGTGTATTCAATAAGAAATATATAGTGACGTTAAAAAACAATAATTTTCACAATCATTTATGATATGGGGTTGCACAGACTAAGACTGTTATTAATTTTTTTTTCAATTTTTACCTTTAATTTTTTTACAATTATCTAGTTTATGGGGACAGTAAATTTTTTAAGCACTTTTGTATTTGTTGCATTACCTAAATCATTTAGCATAGCAGCTATGAATTAATCTGTGTGTGTCTAGAGCTAAAACAACAGCCTGAGGTAGGGCCATGCCCCCTTAGCTGTGATTGGCTGCCTGATATTTAGTTCAGCCTTGTTGGGACACACCCCCTAGATGGGACACCCCCCAGTGCTGTGATTTGTTGCCTGCACTTTGTGCTTACTCCCCTCTGAGCTGTGTAAAATGAAAGTGAAACAGTTTTCTGTGCTGGCTGCTGTTTGTGAAATTAACGCTGCTTGAACTTCTCTATGCTCATGTCCTAGGTCTATGTGAAGGATCTGGGCAATTACTGAGTCTCTAACTGCTAGATTAAATAACACAGCCTTATACAGTCTACCCTCCCTCTACCTCCTGCCTGATAATATAGGGAGGAGCAGAGTGCATTCCTCACATTTGTTTCAGTCCAGGCTGTATGTATAACTGTTTACAGCAATGTAGGTGTTCTTGTTACAAAGAGCTTGTGGAGGGAGGTGACAGCTCTACAGATATGGGAACTGACTGTTGAAGGAGGTCTGCAGAGCTGTGACATCCTCTCCCTCCCACTGCTCACAAAGAATGATGATGTCACCAGTCTTCAATGAGGGAAGACCTGCCTACTGGGAGGAAAGAGGCGCCTCCTGGGAGGGGAGGCCAGCCTCTGGATTTGATGCTGTATGAGACAGAAACAGCTGAAGTCTGAAAAAGCCTGTGATGAGTAAATCCCTTTAAGGTATTATATTTTTAGAGATGTAGGTTTTTTTTACATGTTCCTTCTTTCAAGTACACTGAAGCTCTATGCAACATGCTATATTAGGTTTGCACTCATTGATATTTGTGACGTCTGCTTTGGCCTTGTTGCTTGGAGGTAATTGACCAGCAGACATGGCAAATGGTCAATTGGTGTATACACCATTGATAGAAAATAGGCTTGATGATGATGAAGTCATTTTTTGGGATAATAATGCCTCTTTCCAGAGAGAAAAGAATATTGAAACCTTCTCCTCAGGTGAGTCATATCAATGTGATGACATGGCCTGAAGAGCGAGTCTCAATTATGTAAATAGTAGCATAATTTTACAGGTAAAATTTAAGTATTACAGGCAAAATTGTGCAGTCAATTACACTCCATTAGAAACCACATGCTCCTGTGCAGGCCTCTTGGCTTTAAAATAAGGAATTATTGGAGAATTAGAATTTGCAATCAATCATAAATGTATACATTTTCATGCTAACAGCAATTGCCCAGATCACAAATGTGCACCTAATAATACTATATATCAACACATTAACACATTAAAACACAGGGGTAGATCTACTAATATAATCTTAATTTTGCTCAGGGCCACATACATTTTCTGGTTGGCCATGTTCCTTCTGTTCAAGCTCATCTCTGTGCATAAGGTGCTTTAAGTTGGTTGGTGAAGGGCCAGAAGTATCTGTCACAAGCAATTTTACAATTACTGAGAAGATTTGCCATTAATTTTTCAGTGAACCATTTCCTGGCAAAGATTAAGCATGCAGCGTTTTATTTTTATAACTGCTCCCCTGTATATTTAAGCAAAATCTATGCAATGTATAAGTAGGTCATATTTTTCTTTCAAATAACTATAGAAGGCAACATTGTAGGAAGAAGGATTTTCAAGGCAGTTTCAGTGTTCCTGCTCACAATGCTATTTTTATAGTACTTGTACATATAGTGCTATATTTAGACCTTGCCATGTAACACATTGAGGTCAGCAACGTCTGAGTGTTGTGGCTGCAGAAGGTTTCTGGACTGTCGACTGTTATTCCCCAGCACTTAATTTGTAATTGCGTATTAATCAGGCATTAGTTAATGGATGCTTAAAATAAGATGTTATTATGTGCCTTGCTATGTTCTCACAGTAGGAATTATCATGTTATTGATGTTGTTCTGTTTTCTATTTTCTGCCTCTTGTTCTCATATGAAGAGTGGAATATTTTCCTTGTAAATTATTAATAAGTTCTGCCTTTTTATAGGCTGCTCTGTATTAATCCATGAGCAATATTGCCAGCCAGACCTTGCAGCAATGGCTTATGTGACCCCGAGTTAATATGTTGGTGTAACACTACTATTGTTAGTCTCTGGGGAAGGTCTTCAACTTCTCATGATGCACTTAAATCCAAGGAGAAGATCTAGATATTCATGCCTGACTTTTATCCCAGCATTTCCTTTTGCCACAACCTGTATTTGCTGATTCCTTAGCATTTAAAGGATCACAAAAAATCATAATGCAGAAAATGCCAAAGCCATTACCTCTGTTTCGAAAGACTTATCCCAACCGTACATCTCAATATTTCAGAAAATTGTATTTGTTATTGTCCTCTGCACTGCAGGTTCTAAGACAATCCCCATGTTCATAAGACTGTAAGATTAGATGGAATACATTTAATGCTAGCCCATAAATGGTGGAGGATATAAACTATTACATTAAGAAGATCTAAGCCATTTTTTTTACAAGGTTCTCAGATACATATTACCTTCACACTCAATTATTTGACAATATCAAGTAAAGTCACATTGAGAGGTGTTCAAAAATCAGGGAGTCCTGCACCTGCGTAAAACTTCCAAATTGTATGGTTTCCTAATAATGAATACAATGTTTTATAAATCAGATTCCTTATGTTCATACAAGTAAAAGTAGGTCTCCAATTACTGCTGTAATGACAGTGCCAGTATAACATTGAGGAATATGTTGACCCTAGGAATGAATACATGTAATACCTTATTTTTTTAGCTTTTCATTTCCAGCATGGTATAGATGGACCACTGCATTAAATTTAAATTAATACATGGCAATAGAGAGATATGAGAAATAAAAAGGGAATATAGAGCATGGACTAAGGATTTATAAGAGGTCTGGGAGACTCAATAACTAACTTATAGCTCCAAAGCTGCTAATGATGGTGTTATGACCGTGCCTGCTCGGGCCTCAGCTCAGTTCTCTGTCTGGAAAGTACGTCGATAACATTTTGGCCATGATTTTGTGCTTGTATGTCATGTTTTATGTGTTCTAGTCTGAATACTGCCTTGTCAGTGATTACTGGACTTTGACAGCTTCTCCATCACACCCGTCTGCCCTTCTGCTAGTCTAGTCTAGTCAATTGAGACTGAGTGGTGATTCACAGGTGCCCTCACCACTCATCTTTCTTATTACCTATCTATGTTCTGTGTGGTCTGGGTGTCAGAGGGCTGGTCCAATCATGTCCTGGAACGGGACCTTGAAATTCCTTAAGGAGATCACTTCTGCTCAGTAGCCTTGCTAGTTATAGTCTTTGACTTGAGCTTGTGTCCGGTGTATTCTAGTTTGGATTACCTGGATTACTGACCTTTTCCCGGCATTTGGTCCCCCGTTTCTGTCTTTTGTATGGTGCTGTTTTGCTCTTCATGGTTTTGACCATTTTCTGCCTGACTATCCTGCTATTGTAGTTTGTCTCTCTTGTCTTTTGTGTACTCAGGGTAAGGACTGCTGTCCAGTTATCGCCGACCGCTCAGGGTCGGGCAGGCAAGTAGGCATGTACAGATTTGGGGGCACAGCGCTAGGGCTCACTGTCCATCTGCCCCTGTTTATCTATTCCAGGGGTCCCTTACAGATGGTTTCAATGATCAAACTGCCTCTTGAGCCAAAGAGATTAAAGGGGTTGTCCATTAAGTTAAAAAAGTGTCTTCTGTAGAGCTTAAAAAAGAAAGAAAACCTTAATTCACCTGTCAAGTCTGCTTAGTTACAGTGCCACTGCTGCCCCAAGGCTCTGCTGATTAAATCACATTCATCACTCATGTAGTGCTACAGTCAGTCACTGCATGAACGGCCAGTGATTGGCATCACATGACCAATGAACATGATGTCATCAGCAGGTAGATATGAAAGCAGTGGTGGCACCAGAATGGAGGGGGCTTAAGAGTAAAGATTAATTTAAAAAAAAAACTAATGGACAACCCTTCTAAGCTAAGAACTAGCTTTTACACAAAGAAAACACTGATGCGTTTTAATTTTTTGCCGCTTAATTATACTTTAATTTATTAACTCAATCTCATTAGATATTTAGGTCTGGGGCAAATTCATTATCATGGTCAATCTTGGGCTTTAAATATCTCTTTTTATGTAGATTGTGTTGGAAAGGTCTTACTGGGAATATGAAATGTTCTCCAACAAAGAACATTGTTTTGTGAATATTCAATGAGGCAATCACCAAGTAATCATACAAACAGGGTGCTAGGGAAAACAATCCCTATATTACATTTAATTAAGTCCATTAATTAGGAACATTACAAATACAATCATCATAAGTTATGTGCAGAAGTTGAGTGGTGTTCATATATTCTATATAATATGTAGAGCAGACATAATTACATCAGATTTCATAGCCTACACATTGCCTCATTTGTCTAAAAAATGCTCCTACACATGACTTTAATGAATGGGATTTGCTGGTTGATCTTACACACTATGTAGTGGGCAACAAACAAGTTCTGCATGAAGTAAATTTGCAAAAGTAAGATAATTTTCTTCTCTGCTAAGAGCATTTGGTTTAGTTGCTAGTCATCAAACAGGTCAGATAAATCACTTTCAGGTCAGGACTGTATATGAAGCACTATACTCCATTAAGGTAGAAATAAACATGTTTCTACTACTTACATAGAGAATCCCGATGGCTCAGAAAGTACATTACATATGTGACCTCTAAACATTTACTCAGTACATGGACCTATGTTTTCCTTCTGTTCATTCATGTACCTATAACCTTTTATAAAGAATATGCTATTGAATTCATAATATGTATGAGGAGAGCACTGCCTCCACTGAGAATGTACATGTTTTCATACTCATACAGAAATACCTGGGGCTCAGAAAGTACATTATATTGTGACCTCTGAACATTTACTCAGTACATGGACTCATGTTTTCCTTCTATTTAAGTACCTGTAACCTTTTGCAAAGAATATGCTACTGAATCTGCAGCGCTGCCTCCACTGAGGATGTACAGTGGTATAAGTACCACAAAGCCAGCCATAACACCTGCCAGAAACCATGAGACTGCTATGGGGCCATAGAAAGTGGGGGCTCAACACCGAACTACTTCTAAGGGCATGTCCCCACGGCAAGGGTTTTCAGACGGTTTTTCAGCCGGTTTGCGGTTTTTCAGACCGCCTGAAAAACCGTCCGAAAATGAGCACAATTGTGCTCTATGGAAAATTCGTGCAGCTGTCCCCACTGCACGGGTTTTCCGCCCGGCGGTTTTTCCGCCCGCGGGCCGCTCAAAAAGCATCGAGCATGTTCATTTTTCCGTCCGGTTTCCGGACAGAATATGAACACCTCAATGGGAGGGGGGAGGTCTGTTCTCCGCTCATCGTGGAGAAAAGCCGCCCCCCCCTCTCCCCCGCGGCCGTAAGGACGGCCGCAAAACCGGACAAATTCCGACCGGTCAAACCGACCGGTGTTTGTCCACTGCCGTGTGAACGCAGCCTAACTGTATTTATCTATGTGCAGTTAGCTCCATTTAGTGCTGGCTTCATCCTGTAACAACTGCACTCTGTCAGGAAATATACTAACATCAGGTTTCATATACTGGTCTTAATGCATAGTATGATAGACTCACATTTTTTTGTTGTTTGCATGTAAAAAGGCAAATCTATGCCTACTAGGAGCGGGTGTAAATCTGCACAACAATTTGTGCCAAATTCTTGCATAAGAGTAAATCTGTGACCCTTCTTGCTTAACTCCTACTTTTTGTTACTTTTATGTTACTACAAAAGAACAAAACAGCAAAAAAAACAAAATTTTTTTTGTGCATATGCAACATGAAAAAATTTGGGATTTTTATACGCCAGTCTTAGTTTAGTAAATTCCCCCCATGTGTGAAGAGAAGCGATACATTTTATAGGAAAAGTACAGTGGGCATTAACGTGAATAAAAAATTTAGTTATTTTTTCAGATTACCCATGTGGGTTTTGTTTTTACAAAGGGGTAAAAGTTTTTTTTTGTTTTTTTGTATATTCCCTGAGAAAAAGCGTGTTTTAACTCCCTTTATGGGCCCGGGCAAAACAGTGCATTGGGCCCTGCTCAAGCACAGGGATACAAAGGTTCAGGCCTTTGGCTCAAAACCATGCCCAAATTTTAAATAACCCCCAATAAAGGCCACGTTTTTTAAACCCATTATTAAAACCAAAAGCAAAATTTTCATATAGGGAAATAGCCAGCAGAAAAATCCCACTTTTAAAAAATTTTCAAAAATTTAGGGGTTTTCTTTGTCTCTTGACGTTTTCAGGGGCTGTTTTGTTCGTTTCTTTGTGTGTGCAAAGAAAGAAAACAATTAAAAGGGAATTATAAAGATGTATCCTTTTTTAAAAAATTATAATTTTATAAAAAATACACTCGCCCCGGGACACTTTTTTAGGTACCCATGTCCAATTGCTCTTTAAAACATTTAATTTCAAATTTCCCCCCTTTTTTCACTTTTGGCGGGCAAACTCAGGGGCTTTAGGCATTTTAAACCATGGTAAAGACAATCTCCTGCAGTTCAAACCGTGCATCGGGTTGGGGGGAAAAAAGGGGGGTTTTGGTGCTTTGAACGGGGCATGGTTTTTTGGTTTGGCCAAAAGGGCTGGTCGATTTTATTTCAAAAAATGCTGATCCCCTGGGTTTTTCCCCCCGGGCCAAACCATCTCTGGGGTTTTTACAGAAAATTTGGCCCAAAAATAAGAAAAAACACCCATTTGAGGGGCAGTTTTCTGGGGGCGGAAAAGGGCCTTTTGATGCCAGGGGGCAAAGGAGAATAGGCAGACTGGTTTCCCAAAATGATAGAAAGGAAACTTTGACTCAAATGCCACCCTTTTACAACCCAAGGGTAGGCAGAAGGCATTTTTTTAAACCCCACAGTACGGGGGAAATTTGGGGGAAAAAGGGGCTACAGCAGCAGAAAAACCCCAGGGGGGTCCCAAACTTTTTTTGCTTAAAAAAAGGGGAAAGCTGAAGGCCTCCAATTTGCCCCTCCAAGGCATTCAAAATTGGAATTTAAAAGATTGGAAAAAACGTTGGGGGTCTGATGAGCTTCGTTTTTTTTTTTTTTTTCGAAAATTTTTTTTTTAAAAATTTGGGGTTTAGGTTAAAGAATTTTGGGTTTTCAAAAAAGGGGGAAAAGAAGGGAGTCCTTCCATTGCCTTTTAGTCAAGGTTTCGGGCTGGTGGGGGTTTGGGGGTAATGGTTGTGGGGAATATTTTTTGGGCCCACCCCTTTTGGGCCCCCTTGGGGTTTAGCCAAATTGGGGCCATGTTGCCCAAAACTGTTGAATTTATGCCACGGAAAAAATTGGGGCAGTTCTGAAGGAAAAAGGGGGTTAAACCCCCCCCCAACTTTTAACCCCTCCCCTTTGGTGGTCCCCCCTAAAAAAATTTTCCCCCCCGTTTAAAAAAAAAATTTTTTTAAAATTTTTTTTAACTTTACAAAAAAGACAAATTTTTTTCCTATGTTTTAAACCCCTTTTAAAAATAAATGGTTTTTTCAAAAACCATTCCCAAAAAAATTTTTTCTTAAAAGGTGGAAAAAAAATTTTATGGACCAACCCAACCCCGGGTTCCCTTTTAAGATCCTAAGGAAAACCCCTTTTTTTGGGGCCCCAGTAAAAATGACAGCCCTGCCCCTGAGTTTGTATAAAGTGGCTGCCACCACCTAATTTTCCAATTTCTTTTTTTGGCCCTTTTAAAATCTTTGTGTTTAAAAATTTCAGTTGGGAAAATTAATTTTTTTTTGACTTCCCAAGATTGAAAAAATTAAAACCTTTGGATTTGGGGATAACTAAATTTTGTAAATTTTTAATGTTACAGGGAGCATGTACATTTTTTTCTTTTTTGGTAAAATTTACAGGGGTGAAATAGAAATTAAAAACCACGTCCCCGGAATTTAAAGGGTGTATTAATATGAAATTCTACCAGATGCCCCATGAATTTAAAATTTATGTGTAAAAATGGGGAAAGTGAACACATTTTATGGAAATTTGATTTAATATTTTAAATACAAAAGCCTCGTTGGTGATAAAAGGTTTTAACCCCCCTTAAGGACCGGGGCTTTTTTTTTTTGGTTGCTAGTTTTTTTTTTTCCCTCCTTTACCCTTTCGGGAAAGCCATAAACTTTTTTATTTTTTTCCACCTACATAGAAACTTGGGGGCTTTTATTTTTGGGGACAAAGTGTGTTTTCTAATGGGTTTTTTTTTAATTTCTTTAATTTTAAAAAGAATTTCGGGGAAAACCGCAAAAAAATTTCCCAAAAGGGGGCAAATCGTTGAAAAAAAAGGGTTATTTTCGCCATTTTTTGGGGAAGGTTTTTTTTTTTAAACGGCGTTAAAATCTTTTTTAAATTTAATAATGGGGGTTTTATCTGTTTTTCTCACAGGTTGTTACGCACCCGGGCCAAATCCCAAAAAAGTGGGGTTTCGTTATTTTTTTTGATTTAACTTTAAAAAAAATTTTAAAACATTTTTTTTTATTTTTTTAAAATTTTCCCGCCCGGCCCCCATTTTGTAGCGCCCAAATTTAACTTTTTTGTACTAAAAACCGGGAGGACCAGGGGCAATTTTTTTAAAGGGCCATTTTTTGCCCCCAAAATTTTTTTTTATTTTATTTTTTTTTTTTCCCCTAGCATTTTGGGAATCCCATTCCCGATTTTTTTGGGACCCTTTTTTTTTCCCTTTTTTTTGGTGAGTAAATTTAAAATTAACCCCAAAAAAAGCCCAATTTTTGGCTTTTGGGGCAATTTTTTTTTTTTTCTAGGGTGTTCAGTGTAGGGATACAGGGATTTTGTTGTATTTTAAATAGATCGGTTTTTTTTTCGGATGCGGGCCCGAAAACCAAATTGTGAAACTTTTTTATTATTTTAATATTTTATTTTTTAAAAAGGGGGAAAGGGGGGTAAATTTTAAACCCTTTTTGAATACTTTTTTTTTTTTGGGTATTTAAAAAAATTTTTTATTTTTTTTTTTTTACTGTAAACTTTGGGCCACCCTTAAAAAGGTACTTGCCCATTTAGGTGGCGGGGATTTTTTTTAAATTTTAAATTTTAACCCCTAATGATTGGATGGGAATTTGCATTGGGGTTTGGGGTTGTAAAAAAGGGGAAGGGGGTGTTTCCCCCAAACTCCTTTTTGGGGGGGAAAGGGAAAGTGGGGAAAAAGCCGGCCCGGGGGTAAGAAAAGGGGACCCTTTCCAAGGCTTTTCCCTTTACCCCCATGCCCGGGGTTTGGGGGGGGGGTTTTTTTGGCCACCGTTTCGGCGTTCGTTCAGACGGGACCCCCGGCCCTTTTCTTTGGTGCGGTGTTTGAGGGGTTTTAAAACGGCAGCCCCCAGGGGCGGGCACCCCCCGGGGCTGTTGACTTGGGGGTTTGTTAGCGGCGTTTTGGGCCAAATTTTTTCTGTGCGGGGGGATTGGGGGGCCGCGTTTTCCCCTGAAAAGCCCTTACCCGGCCGGGGATTTTTCTCATGACCCCCAAAGGTTTGTTTAAAGGGGTTAAAAGACGCCCCCCTTTGTTTTTTTTGGACAAACTTTTGAAAATTTTTCTCTACCAAAACCTTTTTAAAATTCCTGATGTTTCCCCATGCCCCTCGTTTATGAAACTAGGGAATTCCTTTTAAATTTTCTATTGGGTTTTTCAGGTGGGTTTTGGTTTTGGGCCCGGGAAAATTTTTAGGGGGGTTTTTATTTTTCTTTTTCGGGAAACCCAAATTTTGAGCGTTTTCCCTTGGGGTGTTTGTTTTGGGATAAATTTTTCTTGCGGGAAAGGGGCCCAAAATTCTCGTTTTCATTTTCATAAAATTTTCCCTTTGGAAAGGGGGTTATGGGCAGATTTTTTTTTATAAAGGGAATTTCCTTGGTACATTTTTTTCCTTTATTCATCCTTCTTTCAATTATTTGAATTAAATTTTTGTTGTGCGGGTATGTTTAAAAACCACCCCCACACCATGATTTTCCCCCCTTCCAAACTTCATTTTTGGTATGGGTTTTTTTGGGGGTGTGATTTTTCAGTCCCCTTTTTTGGCATTTGTATAGCATTCAAAAAGGGACTTCAATTTTGGTCTCATTTACCCGGGCCCCCGAACTACTTTTCTCCCCAGTATTTCAAAAGGTTGTCTAATTTGTTTTGAGAAAAATTTAAAATGGTTTTTGAACATGTTTTTGTTCAAAAGGGTGGGGGGTTTTTGCTTTTTGAGGTGCAAAAAAGGCCAAGGGGTTTTGTTGCTTTTCCCTTTACTGTTTTTTTTTGAAAAAATTTTTAAAAACCTGATGTTTTCCAGGCCCTTTTTTTCCCTCTCCACAGGTGGCCCTTTGGCTTTCCTTTTAGAAAATTCTTGTCAAGTTTTCCTCTGAAATCTGCCCTAAATGATGTTTATGGTAAAATGTGTTTTTTTTTCTGGATTATGGCCCTAACGGTGTTACTGAAACCTTTTTGTAGTTTTAGAATTTTATTTTTAAAACCCAATGCCTTCGAATTTGTTTGGGCCACCCAAATTTGGGTTTTTGCCAAAGGTCTTTTTGAAGGCCCAAGGTTTTTTTTCCACCCTTGAGATGTTTCTTGTGTGGCCCCCTTTGTTAATGAGAACACCCCCCCCCGTTTTTATAAAGACATCGGGTTAAGAAGGGGTTTTGTATTTTTTTTAAGGGGGTGCTTTCCCCTGGAGATTTTTGGTGCATTTTTTTTACGCTTTTTTTGGCAAAAAATGCTCGGTTTAATTGTTGTGTGTTTCTGAAAAAAAAAAAAAGACACCAAAATGTCCAAAAAAACGCAAAAAAATTTTGCTCCTTGTGAAAGCCCCTAAAGTGTCCTGAGTTTTTTTCTTTTTTTAACCCACTGATAGATTTCAAGTTTGGTGTCGGGAACCTTTCCCAAAGTCTTTTTGCACCTTTTCCTTTTTTTTTTTAGGTTTCCAAAAATTTTTTCCCTGTTTTCATTTTTGAAAATTTTAACACATAGTTTAAAATTTTTGGGGAAAAATTTTGGTTTAATTTCTTTCCCTTTGGGGTTGGGGTTGAGAGGGGTTGCAAATTTAATTTTTGGGGTGAAAATTTATGTCAAAAAGTAACCAACCCCTTTAAAGAAAAATTTTTAAATTGGGAAAATTTTTGGTAAAAATGTTTTTTTACTTTTTTGGCCCCCGGGTAGGTCACGGGCCTATTAAAAATGGGCGAGAAATTTAAACAAATTAAGGTCTTTGTTTTGGGTACAAATGGACAAATTTATAAGAGGTTTCTTGGTTTATTTTTTCACAACGGTTAAAAAAATGGGACGTATTCGCCCCCTTTAATTTATATGGTTTTCTTTTTCCCTGGGCCGAACCTAAATTTTAGGGAGGAAATTTAAATTTTTAACTCGGGGGGGGTAAAAGGGGCAGTTTTTCCCCAAATTTCCAAAAGTTTCTTTTGGAGAAAAAATTTTAGGGGGGAACGGGTGGGCGGGGGGGAAAAGTGACATGTAAATTTTTTCCCACACCCCGGTTTTAAAGGCGCCGTAAATTAATGAAAGGGTTTATGGGTTTTGACGGGCTGCCACCCCCCGGGTTCCCGGGCCCACGGCTTTAATTCCCGGGTGAATTAGGTCCCAAAATTTAAAATTTGCCGGTTTTAAAACAAGCCTTATTCTAAATGGTGCTTTCTAAAGGGTTTGCCAATTTTGGTGTCGTTTTTGAGGGGTTTTTGTGCAAAAATTAAAAAGGGCATTAATTGTTTTTAACCCTTTGCAAAAAAAAAAGCATAAAAAAAAGCGTTAAAAAAAGCCCCAAAAAACGCCCCGGGTGAAAAAGCACCCCTAAGTTTTTCGTTTGATTTTTAACCTAAATCTTCTAAATTTTTTCGAACAAAAACAAAAACCATAGAAAAAATTTAAAAAAAATATGACAAATCTGTGTACAGTGTCCCCTCATCAGGTTTCCCTCCGAAATTTAAAAAATGTAAACAATAAAAAATACGGGATGAACAAATAGGGAAAAGGGATAAAAAAATTTCTTTTTTTTTAAGTGTGCTTTTTTTTAATAATTTCATTTTTCCCCAATAATTTCTGTGATATGACAGGTTTTAAGGAACAAAATTTAAAAAGGGAAAAAGGTTGGTCATTTATTTCCCCGGGGTTTTTCAAGGGCACGGAGTTGAAGTTTAACCTTGGCCTTGAGTCGGGACTTTGAAACAGTAGTTTTGAACAAAAAAATAAAGGAAGCCTTTTTCTGTTTGCTTTAAAACTTCCATTTTCCCTCGGTGCGCATTTGTTAAAATTTCCCTTTAAGTTGCTTTAACCCCGGGAAACCTCCCCCTGTCTTTTTTCCTTTTCCCCGCCAACCTGCTTTGCCAATTTCCTTTTTTTTTTCCCTATTCTATCAAACCCCTGGAATTTTCCTGACTAGTGTTTTCCTTATACAGTCTTTCTTTTTCCTTTAAACCCGCCCCCCCCCCTTTTGGGGTTCCCCTTTAAAGCTTTAACAAAAAGGGTTTGTTTCTAGGGTCCCCCCCTGCAGCGGCCTTAAAAACTTAGGTAAAACACCCAAGGTGCTAAAACCCGCCCACAGGAGAGTTTTGGTGCCCTGGGAGATTCCTTTGCTCAGTGTCTGGAGTAAAAGAGACAGCTTTGATCTTAAATTTAGTTTTGTGTTCCCCTCCTCAGGGTCCCGTCCCCCTTTTATAACACATGAATTGAAAACGCCCCAAACTGGGAAAAGACCCCTCAATATAAAGACCATGGGCCCAACAAATTGCGTCAAATCTTTTTATTCAACTTTAGGTTTTAAAATTAAAAAGATAAAGCAAGCTTGAGGGGAATACCATGGGGTTTTTCTTTGTGTGTTTATTTTAATGCAAATAAAATTATGCCTTTTCTTTTCCCCTTACTTTTGAACAAGTTAGGGACAAATCCCAAAAAAATTAATTATTGAGTTTTTTTTAATTTAAAAAAATTTTATAGAAGGGCCCTTTTTTTTATTTGTTTTTTGGTTTAAAAAATAAAAAATAAAATTGAGTTTTTTTTGGAAGATGTGTTTCGATTATATTTTATTCTTTTTTAAAAGGGCCATTTGGGAAAAGGGAGCTGGGAAGCTCACTGCGCCCCTTTTTGGGTTTTGTAACAAATTTTCCCCAATTTATTTGATTCATTTAAAATTTTTGAGAACCCAAAAAAGGGAAATTTTATTAGTAACCCAAAATTACGCTCATTTAAAAAACCCCTTTTTCGGCAAAAAAATAGTTTTCTGCTGATAATGAAGCTCTGGAAAAAAAGAGCCACATCCATTGCATAACAGAAAGTAATGTTCTCTTGATGCATGGGCAAAATTGAACAGTTCCCCGGGCAGGCCTTTCAATCTAGATAAAAAAACCAAAATTTTAAAGGCATTTTTTCCCCTTTAAACATTTTATAGCATTTTTGTAGGAATATCCCAAAATGAAAAGTCGGGATAGGTCCCGGGTTTTTACCACCGGGACCTACACCAATCTCGGACAGGGGCCCGGCCGGGGAAATTTTTCAGCTCAGATTTTGGGGAGAATCCGTTCGGGGTTCGCAGCAGATCTATTTCTTTTGGAAAAACTGCATGTGGATTTTTTTCCTGCGATTTTCTTAAAATTCACCCCACATTTTTGGGTTTTAATTTTTGGTACATTTCTTTTTGCAAACCAATTGCACAAATTCCACAATGCTAAAACCTTTTAATGCCAGTTTGAGGGGTTTCAAACCCACAACAAAGCAGCAGGCAGTCAAATGAGTAAGCTTTGAATATGTCAAAAGGGGCCTCCCCCTATTTCCGTTTTGCCCTTCTTCCTTTTTTTATCCCGTTTTTTTTGTCATTGCGTTTAATTGTGGAAAGGATGTGTTTATGTAAGTAATTAATAAAATTAGCATTTTAATGGAAGATGCATTACAAGGTGTTGGATCAATTGTTTTGTATTAGAAAATGCCAACACATTAAAATGAACTTTATGGACTTGCATTACTGCTCTTCTTGATATACTGTATACTTCAAAGTTTTTAGTGCATGTTTTATCAAATTGTGCATATCCAAATAGCACTTCAAGGTTACCTTATCAGGTGGGTCCTAATTTTCAATCAGAAAAGTCTGTCACACAAGTCTGAGGCATACCCTCAGAATTACACTTTGTATGTGATAGATTTACGATGGGTTTGAACGTGGATTTAGCCCTGTTGGTTATAGGGTTAATTCACATTCTGGCTTTCTGTTGCAGACATGTCACTTATTTTTTTAAGAATCTATGGATATTCCCTTTTTGAGTCCACAAAGGCACTTCAGACATGTGGTCTGCAGAAGCAAATCAAATGTTTTTTTAAAACCCTACTACTTAAAAATGTATAGCAATGTCCCACAAAGTGCACAATGCTGTCTATTCTAGTCTCTCGCTTTAAAGAAATGGGCCCCTACAAAATATGCCCCAACCCGTTGGGCATTAGGCTATCTGCAAAGGATCAAAGATCTATGGTCTCTCTTCGCCTAAGCTTAGGGAGACCCAACTTGCTCTCGGCTTCCACCTGGGCGCAGCCTCTTAGATATCACCTAGAAGTTAGAACCTGGTGGAGAGGAACCAAATGGCCAACCTTCTTTTCCCTTATTTCCAGAATGAACATCTCATCTGGGCACCGCACCTTGAACAATCCTGCAACAAACATGTTGAGAACACACTGTAGAAAACATAAAATAAAATGAAATAATTAAAGATGTCCATAGTAAAGTATAGCTAAGACAGCTGGCCAAAATGATAAAAATTCAGTATGTTACCTGGCCCGAAGGCCCGGTTAAATAGAAGTGTGTGATTAAAAGGAAGTGAAAAGTTTAAGGGTGACATTGATGAATTTGCCTTTGCCATTTTTTGCTGTACATTGCCAGTACTATAGATGAATGAACAGGCGCACGGCCATACTTGAAGCAATATGCGCCTGACAGCTCATTTTATTGCGCCAAAGTCTGGTGCAAAACTGCCATACAAAGTTTGACGCATAACACTTTCATTCATACTTTCATTCATATTATAGATTTCTCTATAACTATTTAGAACTGATGGGTCAGTGCCAAGTTACAGAAATGGTGCACGTGTATTCATAGATGTCGCCCTAACACCCGGTTCACACGGCTTATTCAAGCCGGAATTGCGAGCCGGATTGGCCGCATTGCTTGAAAACCGCGCCCGCCCATAGGCTTCCATATTTCTACACGCCGCGTATTGTGCCTGGATAATGTGCATGTCACTTTCTCCCCTCCGGCGATTTGCCGAGCGGGGGAGGAGGACGGAATCCACTGTTCTCTATGAGAACGGTGGATTATCCGTAATTACTGCGACGGATTGGCGCCGTACTGCTGCGCAAATCCGCCGCGCAGTACGGCGCCAATCCGCGGCGAAATAAGCCGTGTGAACGGCCCCTAAGGGTTTGTGCAAAATGTGCCATTAATCAAGTAGACTTCCACCTTGAGTTCAGGCACACCAGTATCATCACTCCTGGGGTATTTTACACCTTGGGCTTTCAATCCCTTTGAAATTTATGGAAATGATCCAATGTCTTGGGTCAACTACAGTCTGTGTATATATACAACTCTATGTAACCCAGAACCTAAACTGACTGTGCATCATACCTCCTCCTACATGGTGTCCCCGACTTAGCTAAAAGGCTATGTTCACACGGCTTAAATTGGGACGTATTTCGGCCCGTATTTCACGGCGTACTGCGCTCAATACGAGGCAAGATACGTCCCAGTCATTACGGTAATCCACGGTTCTCATAGAGAACTATGGATTACGCCTCCTCTCCCCGCTTGGCCAATATGCCGCGGGGGGAGATAAGTGACATGTCAATTACTAGTGGCGAATACGCGCCGAAGTCCCGGCGCAATTACGCCCCGCAATTATGCCGTGTGAACACACCCTAACAGGAACAAATGCTACACTTGATCTTAGCCAAAAACCCGAACACCTGAGCTTCTTACTACCTCTTAAGACATTATACACCTGGACCATTATTTTGAAACAAACACAAAAACCCAGCTCACCAATGCTGATGGATGCACAGACCTGTTTAGACAACGCGTATAATGCGAAAAACAGGAGGCTGTCCAGCTTACAGTGAAGATGATTTCTTTATTATGTATAGGAGACACGTGAAACACAGATCAATAAGAACGAGCTAACGCGTTTCAGGCCTCATGGGCCCTTAGTCATAGCATGGACCATTATTTTAGGATGACATCCCAGTGGCTGACAATAATGTCACTGATATAGTAGGTGACTGGCGCTATGTAAAACATATTGAGATTGGTTGATGTTTTTAATTTTGGAATTTAAGTGTTTCTATGGCAACCAAATGCCTTTGAGGGTTTTAACAAACATTATCTGCACTCTTTCGCAATGAAGCTGCCTGCATGGAACCATTTGTCTGACAATTGAGGAAATTGAAGAACATTGTAACACAAGTATATTTAATTATAAAATATTTGTTTACATGGTAGTATATCACTTGCAATGAAGCCTAGGGGAACTGTATATGAGAACTGTACTAAACTAAATAGGTGACGGCTAAAAAGGTATTTTCAGTTCTCTATTTTCTACTAGGACCATCTCGAATGCATAGACTTAGTATTGCATTGCTGCCTGCATTGTATTACATCATCATGGGCAGTGGCACACACAAAAAATGTGTCCTGTTTTCCCTTTAGAATTATAACTTAATTATATAGAGGAAATTTGCATTCACAAATTAAAAAATGCTGCATTAATATTAATGTACAACCACTTTGGGAAAATGTCAAATAATAAAGCGTAAGGTTTCATCCAATCTTGAGACTTCCCTACTGGGAGGAGGTGTAAGCATTAAATTCCTCTGTCTGCATACATTGGGAAATCTAGACAGAAGGGAGCACAGGGATCTCAAAGCTGAATGGCCCTATCCAATGTAGCAGGGAAAAGTTTTATTTTAATCGGAAAAATAATTACTTGGTAGGAAATTTACTCCAGCTATAGGAATGCCTTAGGTTAGCATTTACTGTAGCTTTCAGCATTTTAAGAAATTGACTATATCAGGGTTCTTTAGGATATGCATATTTCCCCATAACTAGTGCAGTCCAAAGCTGGATTGCGGTGGGGGCAATCTGTGTAGTTGGTCCTGGCCCTCATTTCCCAGGGGACCTACACACACAAGAACTATGTTAAATTTTTTAGAAAAGAAAAGAGGATCATCTAAGCCACAATTGGTTTGGTCCTGGCTAGAATGGGTTTTGGAATCTAAAAAATCTTAAATCAAACAAAGAGGTATAAACTGTCCTGGTCAGATTTCAAGGCCATAGGCAAACTGTGAAATTGCTCATGGTCCTCACTTGTCAGGGGACCTCCACACACAAAAACCACAGGAATGAATTTAGACTCTAGTCGAAAAACATTGCACTCCATTCAGTTCCATTAGAAAGGCATTTACACTGAGCTTTCAGGCTAAAAAAGCTGTGTGATTGTTACTGGTGGGAAACCTACTGGTCAGGGGCGGAACTACCGGGGGAGCAGCCGAAGTAACTGCTAAGGGGACCGGCTCTCTTGGAGGTCTGGCTCCCCCTGTCTCAGAAGGCCTGGGCCCTCTGGCCCAAGTGTTCAGAGGCAAGACTGCCTGGTCCAGCAGAGGCCGATGCTCCACTCTGCTAAACCACCTGTTAGACCTAAGGCCTTAAGCCTACCAGGTGTCCATCCCTACTGATGACATGGGCAGCGCACTGACATCATATCATTGCACTGAACACACCGGGCTCAGAAATTAACCAGGCCCTCATCACGTTGGGGGATCGTGGAGACGGGTGTGTAAGTTATTTGTTTTCTTTAATACTAATAGACACTACTTAAAGGCTGCCTACCTATATTGGGCCCCCTTTAACTGAACCTAAGTCTGCCTACCTATATTGGGTAACCTATAAAAAAACCCTAAGTTGCCTACCTCAAAATACTGGCCCTCACACGTTGGGGATCGGGAGACGTGAGTAATTATTTTTCTTCTTAATACTAATAGACACTACTTAAAGCATGCCTACCTATATTGGGCCCCCTTTAACTGACCCTAAGTCTGCCTACCTATATGGGGCAACCTATAAACAACCCTAATTCTGCCTACCTATATGGGGGCCCCTATAACCGACCCTAATACTGCCTACCTGTATGGGGCCCCCTAAAACTTACTCTAATCCTGCATACCTATATGGGCCCACTATAGTTGACCCTAAGCCTGCCTACCTATATGGGTCCTCCTATAACTTACTTTAAGCCTGTGTACCTATATGGTACCCCTATATCTTACCTTAAGCATGCCTACCTAAATGGAGCCCCCTATAACCTACCTTAAGCATGCCTACCTATATGAGCCCCCTATAACTTACCTTAAGCCTGCTTATCTATATGGGCCGCCGTATAACTTACCTAAATTCTGCCTGCCTATGTGGGGCCCCTTTAACCTACCTAAAGCCTGCTTGCCTATGTGGGGGCCCCTATAACCTACCAAAAGCCTTCCTGCCTATGTGGGGACCCCTATAGCCTTCCTATGTGGGCCCCACCTATAAACTATCTACCTACCTATGTGGGCCTCACCTATAGACTATCTACCTATGTGGGCCCCACCTACCACTTATCTAACTACCTATGTGGGCCCCACCTATAGCCCTATCTACCTATGTGGGCTCCGCCTATTGCCTATCTACCTATGTGGGTCCCACCTAGAGCCTACCTACCTATGGCCTACCTACCGCATACCTGTGGCCCACCTACTGCCTACCTAGCTAGCTGGGGCCTACCTACAGCCTACCTATCTTTCTAAGGGCTGCTTACTTAACTGGGGCATAACTACTGCCTACCTAGGGCCAATCTACCTACCTGCCTGTAGCCAACCTACCTAACTGGGACCTAACTACTGGCTACCTACTTACTTGGAGCCTACCAACCTACCTACTAAGGGCATAGCTGTAACCAAATCTCCAGGGGGTGAATCCTTTGTCCACCCCTCTAGGAGACTGTGTCTCTAAGCTATGGCCTGTACCCACTCTCCCACCCATGGGAAGTTTGTACAGTGGTGGGGGACAGTGAGGGAGATGCTGGAAAAGTGAGAATTCTAAGATATTTGTGTCCAAATCTGCAGGGAGTAGTGGTGGCCAGGAGAAGTCATCATGGCGGTCTGCACCGGATGCAAAACAAAAGGGAAAGTCAATGACTCGTCACAGGTACGTCAGCTGTGAGTCACAATATGTAACGGCACTATAATTGCTTCTATATCTACAAAGCCTGTGTAAACTGGTATCTACCACTATATGGGCACTATATAGTGGTAAAATTGGTCGTTGTATACTGATCTTTATTCAGTAATAAAGGGGTATTATTCAGTCACTATGTGGTGGTAATTTGTGGTCATGTTCTGGTAGTATAATCTGGTCCATATGTAGTAGTGTTATTGGTAATATTGGTCTTGGTCTAGTGAAATTTGTTTGGTAGCAGTATGACGTGATTTGTATGGTGAGGTATTTGTTCCTTGCATTATCTAGTAACTGCATGACTTTTTAAGAGGTCCTGGTAAAGGTTTGTGGTCGGGGAGGCAGTGACCCATTCAAAAGTTTGCTATGGGGCCCAGACTTCTCTAGTTACGCCCCTGCTGGTGGTCATTAATTTACATACAAGATTAAATGGCATAACCAAGGAATCACGTTCATCAAGTTCAACCATTCTTAGTCCACCCACTGGCTGTGGCCAACTTTACTTTACTCTACTCTACCACTATATGGGCACTATATAGTGGTAAAATTGGTCGTTGTATACTGATCTTTATTCAGTAATAAAGGGGTATTATTCAGTCACTATGTGGTGGTAATTTGTGGTCATGTTCTGGTAGTATAATCTGGTCCATATGTAGTAGTGTTATTGGTAATATTGGTCTTGGTCTAGTGAAATTTGTTTGGTAGCAGTATGACGTGATTTGTATGGGTGAGGTATTTGTTCCTTGCATTATCTAGTAACTGCATGACTTTTTAAGAAGTCCTGGTAAAGGTTTGTGGTCGGGGAGGCGGTGACCCATTCAAAAGTTTGCTATGGGGCCCAGACTTCTCTATTACGCCCCTGCTGGTGGTCATTAATTTACATACAAGATTAAATGGCATAACCAAGGAATCACGTTCATCAAGTTCAACCATTCTTAGTCCACCCACTGGCTGTGGCCAACTTTACTTTAAAGGTGTAAACAAATGTACCTGACCCTATCCCTAAACAATGCTCATTCTCACCCAGTACCTCTGGCACAGTTTTCTGCTCTGAACATCCATGACTCCAGCTGTTGGCTACATTTGGATGCTGAGCAGCTGGAAGCCTCTTCTTTTCCTTTCTTTATTTTCATTGCCAGGAACATTGGGTTGCTAGGGGACAACCTACTCATTCAGATGATGTTGGCCTGGCTATTTGTTGATGTATTATTGCTGCTTGCTTCCTGTGGTTCTGTTGCTGGTATTAACTCTGTACTTGTCTCCTTACTATGGATACATCTCAGCCTCTAGCTTGTTGCATTTTGGCGGTTATTTAGTTGATGACCCACCGCTACATTTCTAACTCTCCAGCCACCACTTGGTGATTATTCTGAGGACTGTGACCTGGGAAATCTATACATCTTTGTGGGAATTAAGAGTGAAAAACTGAAATATTTCTAAGGTTCTACACCTGAGTCTAGCCAGCACCGAACCAACTGTGACTTAGAGGATCCACTTCTCTTCTTCTGAAAAGTGTAACCACAGTTCTTAATAATACCTCATTTTTGGTACAGAACCTACATATAAGGAGACGTCCACACCCAGATTCTGATGTTTAACACCACTTCATCCGAGTTATTTTTTTGTGAATTGTGGATTTAGAGGCGTTTTTCAGATTTGGTTTTACAGGCAGTATGCAGTCAAAAAGAGTCCAATTCATGTGCATTAACATCCATATACAATACACGTACAAATCATCCGGTATTGCATGAGGATTTTAGCCATCCCATTGACATCAATAGTAAATTTCCACGCTTTTTCGTGAGTGGAATAAGACCAAAGAATGAGCATGTTCAAAGATTTTGAAAACCACGAACCAAAAATACGCCTCATAGGAACTACATTGCTTATTTTTTATTGAGGTCAATAGAAATCATTTTCTTTTCGTTTCCAATGAGGATTTCTTGGTAAAATGTGTATGGAATCTGACTAGAAATCCTCGTCGAGTGGACACTGCCTAACTATTTTATATGAAATATCAGAGTCATACACAAAGCAAATGAAGCACTGGAAAACATGGCGCCCTTCGAATGCTGGTTCATGATAACATATGCAACCCCCGAAACATAAATGTCTGGTGTTTTTTTCCCCTTTTACCATCCTTTGTATAACATTGGGAAGGCAATATCCCTGGCTGTTTTCTCCCTCACTTTTTTATATGATTGTGGACAGCTTTACTATGTAACATAACATCTACTAGTACTTGTATGGGTTAGGTATACTTGCGCATCCATTTTACTTACTCCAATGCACTGAAAATAAAAGCAATGAATGGAAGAAATTAATGAAAATATCCAACCATTTTGTGTCTGCAGCTCCAATACAGACCTAGGTGTCTTCATGGTTACAAATGACAAAAAGATCTAGTGTAATCCTATTCCACTTTAACACGATACTCTACTCCGCCTGCCCTCTCTTCTATTCTCTTTATAGAGGGACAAAAATGGTTACATAAGTGTGCATAGCCTATAATACAATATACGTCTGCAAATCCAAGGCCAGTAGCATTTATGCAGACAATTCTAGGTACTTGAAATGCAAATCCCACTGGTGAATATTAAATAATGCAAAACATAAAAGCATGTCTTTGTTCTTCTGGCTATACGTGCTGTGTTTTCTTTCTGTCAGTGAATTATACTGTAGACAACCATTTTTAGCAGTTATGAAGCTATTACTTAGCACGGAAGTCACCAAGGCTTCACAAAAAAGCACATCCCCTGCCCACTCCTCACTTCTCATGTTTTTGTGGTTCATTTTCATAGGATTTACACTGAAATCAATGTGTCGCCTAACCTATGATATTAGGTACAATTTTTTTTCTTTTTTTTAACAACAAAGCTTTAAGGGGTTGTCCAATTATTATTTTTTAAATACATTAACGCTGATGCCGAAGTAGTAAAATAAAAAAAATAAAAAAAATGACATTTACCTCTGCCCTCACCTTCTTTCCTGTGCTGTGGCTGTCTGCCATCTTCTCAGGTCTTCTTTTTACTTAAAGGGGTTGTCTCACTACATTGATTCATCTTACCTCAGTCCTGTTTTCTTGGCTTCATTTTGAATTCAGGGGCATGTTTACTGGCTTCTACTAGGCTGCATTAGAAGCCAGGTCTGTAGCTATAGCAACCAGCGCTGGCAGCCTATCAGGAGGGATCAAACAGGTCTGTAACTATACTGACCTGAGGAGCTGATGCAGCCCGTACAAGAAGGAATATCTCAGAATAGGTTGGACACTGTTAATGGACATATATTGCAGTGACTTGTTTTTGAAAGATCTTTAACATAAAAAGCAATCTTTGTAGTGAGACAACCCCTTTAATGGTTCCAGCAATCAGTCTCACTCCTGCAGCCTATGATTGGCTGCAGTGATCATGTGATATTTCTTGACATCACAATTCAAATGTGAAAAGTGATGTCAGGGAATACATGTGACCGCTGCAGCCAATCACAAGCTGCAGTGGTAACTTTCTCACTGCCAGAACCAGGTATTTAACTGAAGACTTAAGGAGATCACAAACAGCGTCAGCGCTGGAATAAAAGTGAGCACAGAGGTGAGTATCATTATTTTTATTTTACTACTGCAGCACCAGTATATATTTACTATTAAAAAAATGAACATGGAAAACCTCTTTAAAGGGACAGTCCCATTTTGGGAAATTCTCTTCTCTGGATGCTCACAGCTCACTGTGATCTGGTCCTGCATGTGAACGAGGAGTGCAGCGCTAGCGTCGTCCTTCTCATTCACTTCTATGCAAGTTCTGAGTACAGCAGAGTTCACATTCTCGGCTATACTCGGAACTCTCATAGAAATGAATGAGGAGGACGGCACTAATGCTGCTCTCCTCATTCACAGGCAAGGCCGATCTTCCAGAGAAGAGGATTACCCGAAATGGGACTACCCTTTTAAAGATCACAACACATATAAATGCTTGTATAATAATCAGAATATTAGTACCCTGTTTCCCAAAAATAAGACAGTGTCTTAAATTAATTTTTGCTCCTAAAGACGAGCTAAGACTTCTTTTTAGGGGATGTTTTTTTTTTTTTTCTATGAACAATAATTCACATTTATTGTTGAACAAAACATCAGCATGTATTAAAATACTGTAGTGATTTCATCACAAACATCAGCATAAGCAGCCAAATTCTGTATTTCATAAAAAAAAATGCACTAGGTTTTATTTTCCGGGGTGTCTAATTTTCGGGGAAACGGTAGTAATAAGTAATATTGTTCTTCTTATTATTATTATTTAGTTACATTTGGTGGCTTTTTATTGCTTACATATGTACAAATCTATCACCTGAATCTGATTATCTGCCATTGTCTATTATCAGCTGTAAAGTATGCCAGTTATCATATACAACCCTCCTGCTGCACTTTATAGTCTAATTTCTTTACCACCAAACTACACAGTTAAGAAAAGCAAATTATTGTTTGAGAATCTAGCTAAGAAAAGCATTAAACATATCTCTGACGGCTTGGTGCCTCACTACGATAATTGCACAAGCCGCACACACTCTTCCTGTCACTCAGTTTTGTCCTACTAGCATCATCGATGCTTTACTAACCTTACCTATATGAAACAATTTCTTCAAGAAAATACACCCATTTCCCTCCACACGGCTTCTGCTGGTAACGTGAGGTGTGGTTAAATTATTATTTGAAAAAATGTACCTGGCACTATCACCATTGTTGTCTTACGTTAGAATATATTCTGCAGCACAGTTCTGTGGCTTTATGCAGGCAGTCTGATGACTGTATTAACTTTCTATTCATGACACATTGTGTAAGCAGGGCCCTGCTGAGAGATATAATCTAGAAGAGACTTGTGTCCGGCATCTCTCGTTCTGCTCCCCCTTTGTTGTATGTAAAAGAGTAATTGCCATTTCTGTTCTCTCAAGTATACCAAGGGCATATTTATGATGCAGAAAAGCTTGCTTTGTCAGACGTAGCTCAGCTGTGTTTGTCGTTTGACAAACACAATTACAATATGTTAACTATCTGTATGTAGAAATACAGAAAATCCTATAGAATAATATTTAATACGCTGTAAAAAATTGACAAAAAGAGTATGCTTTTTTTTCCAGAAGCAGCACCATTTTGGAAAATGGACTGTGTAGGGGGGTATTGTATTTCATTCACATTCAAGTGGGTATGAGATGTAATACTAGTCTTTTTGTATAGTATATTTGGATAAGAGCCTGCCTCTATCTTAGTGTAGCACTCCTTTTCTTTCTCTCAGGTGATTTTAACTATTATAGATGGATCCTGTTGCCTAGAATGCATTAGTGACATTGGCCCTAGGAGATAGAAGTATATTAGATGGGTCTGAGATAAGGTTACATTGTAGATTGGCATACACAGTTTGATCAAAATGTGCACTAAAAACCTTAATGTTATATTTATGGCAGTGATAGCAGTAATGCAGTTCCATGTCTTGCGCCTTCTGGGTGTGTTCAAGAGCTGAAAACCGCATGCGTGGGTTTGGTCATAGGGTGCTTTGTAGAATGGTTTCCAATCCCAGCTTGAAATCTTTTAATAAATCTATGGCACCCCTTGTATATGTTGCGAAATTACAAAACTACTTTTTGGGCTTAAATTCAAATGACAGGTGATTTTTTTTTCACTGATATATTACAAATAGGCATATGTAGATGTACAGAGACGTTTCGGGCAGTAATGGCCTTCCTCTTATCCACATCTGTAAGGAGCAGAGGAGATGAGTATAGAAAGGGCGAGCAGTCGTCACTACTTCTGCGTTTGAGCACATCACATTGATGGTTCTCGCCCGTTCTATACTCATCTCCTCTGCTCCTTACAGACGTGACTTAGAGGAAGGCCATTACTGGAGAGATCACCTAATGGAGAGTTATGTCGTTTGAATTTAAGCAAATACATTGCTTTGTAATTTTGCAACATATACTGTGCTGTGGATTTATTGCATTGGTTCTGAGTGCTGCTGTGCCATGTTATGTTTGTCTGTTTTTTGTATTTGAGCCACTACAATGTCCACTAGTGTATTTGTTTCATTACTTTTGGTTGTGTGGACTAATTGTGTCCTTTTTTTGTAATATCAGACATGGTTCATGGACAAGAGTGGTACTCTTTGTAGAAAAAAAGCATACACTTTTTTCCTAATCTTGGACAACACCCTTAAATATAGCTCAAAAGAGCTAAGTGACAACACTTTTAGCTATGATCGAGGGCCAGAAGATGTTACGTCTTATAATGGATAACATTGACATTTGACCTTTTCATTGCCAGATCATTTTTTTGTTTTGTAGGCAGAATAAAAGGTTACTTTACTGATTTTATTTTAATAGCCATCAGGGGCTGCAATCTTTTTAATGACAAGCACTCAATATAGAGCATTCCTAAATGCTGTAAATTGGCCAATTATTCGAAAAGATAGCAATTTTTAACACTGGTTTTAAATGGATGCTACAGAAGCGAGTTTTCACTCTCCGCGGAGCAGTACAAAGAATGAAGATGATACCAGTGCAAAAGGTCCTTACTGGGCTGCCAATATTCATTTATATTTTTGTGTACTAGTACCAAGTGATTTGGGTTAGGTGTTCAACACCCAACACTAGCTAAGTCTACAAAACAAAAGAAAGCACTGTCTCATAGGCTTATTTGTAACCATATTTAAGTCTCTGCACCAGCCTATATCAAACTCCCTCTTTGAAAGCTCTTTCCCTGTGTGAAGTCTGTGGCAATACAAGCATGACAAGCCTCATTTATGTTTTACAATACCCCCACTCATATAAAACACAATGAAATACTTTTACAGTGTTACCAGCGAGAGTCTGAAAATGTCAGATTATAATGAAACATAATTGCAAAGAGTGTGCCCTGTGGTGTCCAGTCCTAGAGCCAATTTTCTCTGCAGGTTAACCCTTTTTCGAAAAGAAGCAAACTGACAGCCAATACTGTTAACACTATGGGAGAGAGTGGACGCAAGCCATTTTGAAGAACCCATATGCATACCTGTACAAATGCCGCATTAGCAAAGAAGACCTAAGTGCTTGCTTGTCACACCTCCTACTTTCAAGGCTAAAACGAGAGTATATGAAAAATGGACTGAAATTTACATAAAGTTAATGAGAACTTTCAGTGTTTGTTGTTATTTTTTTTGCATTTTTTGCATTCACCTGAAATTGCCTTTAAAGTTTTTTTTACAGATTACCTCTCATGACCAGACATGACATCAAAACCTGTACATATGAAACCAAAAACAGGTTCCTGTCATGTGCAATCAGAAAAGTTCTCCTCAACGAAAGCTGTAGGAAAGGACTTTCAGATAAAATATGATGAGGTAAAATTCCATTTTGGGCTCTAAATAAGCTACATGCTTCTACTTATTTCATCACATCTTACCCATTTGGTGCTCATGACCCTACTCGCTGGACAAATGTATGGATCCTTTCAGGGAGAGAGTAACCAGTGATATGAAATGAAATAGGGCTGTCAAACACCTAAAGATCGCTGCCACTAAACATCAGCATTGGTACATCCCGAAATACGTTTCAAATACGTGTCACAAAGTGTGCTGCGTATTTCGCGTCGTAAATACATTCCCGATTCTTTACTATGGGGATTTATGTTGCAAAATACGCCTCAATAAGTGACAGGGACTTAATTTTTACGATCGTATTTTACGGGACGTATTTACGCCCGCAAATACGTTGCAAAAATACGCCTCGTGTGAATGACGAGGCGTATTTTACATTGGAATCAATGCTAATCTAATTGTTCATTATTTGAAACGTATTTCGGGACGTATTTGCGGACGTAAATACGTCCGTAAATACGTCCTGAAATAAGCCGTGTGAATTTAGCCTTAGGCTAGGTTCACACGGTGTATTTGCAGGGCGTAATTACGCCCCGCAATTACGCCGTGTGACCGGGGGCGGGGCGGGAGCGGGGGGACTGAGCAGGGGGCCGGCACTTCGCCGGCCCATAGACTTGAATTGCTAGCGGCGCGTATTTGCGGCTAGTAATTCACATGTCAATTATCTCCCCGCCCGGCGGCTTCGCCGAGCAGGGGGAGGAGACGTAATCCATAGTTCTCTATGAGAACTGTGAATTACCGTAATGAATGGGCCGTTTTCAGCCCGTAATTTGCGCACTTCGGCGCGTAATTACGGACCGAAATACGGCCCATTTTAAGCCGTGTGAACATGGCCTTACACAGACTATAATTTCCTAATCGTCACCAGTTGGTGAATTCTGCATTTACAGGAGCTAGTGGCCAATATCGTATAAATAAATAAATAAAAAACAGTGATCTGGTTGGTTTGATATTGGTTTGATACCTACCTGATCCTTTATTCCTTCCTTGTCTGGTATCAAATTATATTTCTGGCTCCCTAGAGAAAACATGTATAATTAGCTGACCCAACAACAATGTCCGGCTTCAAGAAGATTTTCGGTTTTGTTTTGCTTAATTAATGTGGAATAAAAAGGTTCCTAAAGTTTTTCTACACTGTTGCAAAAAAAAAGTAAACAAACACTTTGAAATTATGTGGATTTTTGCATTGATTACTAATAAAATGTGATGTGATAAAAACACAATCTAACTAAACTAATAACACAAACAGTTGTATTTTTCAGGTCTTTTATTGAGCAGATTGAATAAATATCCCCAGTGCAAATGGAAAATGTAGGCTATGTCCACACATCAAGTATTTCAAATCGGAATCCATCTAAAACCGAAAGTAAATCATCCCCATTGACCTCAATTGAAAACAAATGTTGTAGTTCACGCAACGTGTATTTTGTCGGTCGGTTTTTAAGAGTCGTATCTCATGTGGAAAATGTACTATTGAGGTCAATGGGAATAGCAAAAAACCTAGGGCCACATGTATGAAAACTGTCTAGGTCTAAAATTCACTTTGTTGCCCATGGCACCCAATCAGAACGCCCCTTTCATTTCATATAGTGCTCTGGAAAAATGAAAGGGGCGCTCTGATTGGTTGCTATGGGCAACAAAGTAAATTTTAGACCTAGACAGCTTTCATCCCCTAGTGTCAAAAACCCCACAGGAATGAATGGGACTCATTTTTTGACTGTAAATCCGGCGAAGAAAAAACTACCAAAATACGTTAAAAACTGCATTGTTCCGATGCTGTTTTCAACTCTAAAATCCAACATAAATCTGACGAGTAAATTTTACTTGTCGTCTGAACGTACCCTCATATTTAATAACCTGCAAAACCCACTTAAGTAGGAATCACCTCCACCTAATGTGTCTTGCAGCTGCAAATAAGATTATCGGACCATTCCTCTCTGTACATCTGTTCAGTTGATCAGTATTTCTGAGTTGCCTTACAAAGAAAGCTCTCTTCAGGTCTTGCTGCAGCATCTGCAGGACTCTGACTTGGTGACACATTTTATTAGTAATAGATGAAGACGTTCAAGTAGTTCTTGCAACTGTACACTTTGTCCTGAAAGGGATGTTCCCACCATGCACTTTGATGGCATATCAATATATTAAGCCAAATTGTAATAGGTGTGGTTCTCACCTTTGGACCATCATCTATCGCGTGAATAAGCCGCTGAAAATCTAATTTCAGAACAGAAAGCCAGTCCCGCTTGTACACGACTCTCCATTTTTTTCTATGGGAGTTTTGACTACAGTTGAGCAGTGTATTCAGCTGTACTCAGAACTCCAATTCTGAGCTGAGATTTTTGGGGCCCCATTCCAAAAATAGGTACAGGTCCCAGACGTGGGACCCACACCTATAAAAATTTAATGGCATATCCTATCAATATGTCATCATGCATAGTGCATAGTGAGAACATCCTTTTAACTTTCCCAGTGTCTAATTGCTATAAATTCCAAGACTAAGTACAGCTCTGTATAATCAAAGTAAATTTTGGTGAGCTAAATGCATCTGTAAGAGGGTGCTCAAGGATTTCTCCATCGGCTCTGATTTTTAAGAGGGTAGTTGAGGGTCCCCCTTCTACTCTCAGTGACGTTCTCCTGGGGTTTCCAGGTGATCACATTGGGGTTTCCAGGTATCATATTGACAAGAGTTTGCCGCAAGACCTACTATTCAGGATTTCCTCAGGACCCGAGTCATACACTGTGGCTTCCAGGCCATCGATGATCCCACAATGAAAAAAACCCACTATGGCTTCCAGCTTACTTGCACATTTCTCATGGACAGGCACTCAGCCCCACAATTCACAAAAGCCAATCACAAGCTACCTAACCCTCATATGGACCATTCACTCTTAGGCACTTGGCGCCAACACACAACCTTTTTTAGCTTCTTTCTATCTCTCGTATATTAAAACAATCTCTTTACTTTTAAGGGGGTATGCAAATTTATTTGCTTTCACATCAGTAAATATTTATTCGCTTTCACAAATCATTTCTTCTGTGGCAAAGTCTAAGAGTATGTTCACACTGCATTTTTGGATATGATTTGGGATCTGTGTTTGATCTGAAAATCGAATCCAAAAACATATTGTCGATCGGATTCAACACGTATCCAACATGCAGCTGCGTGTTTGGATATCTGTTGGATGCAGCAGGATCGCACCCTATAGTTTATTATAGGGCTCCTGCTGCGTCTTTTGGACCAAGAATTGACATGTCAGGTCTGTATACTTTTTCTGCCCAAAGATAAAACACAAATTTTTACATTTATAAATAGAAAAACAGCGGCACACTACTGCAAAAAGGGCAATACACTACGTGGAAATCCCTAAAGAAGCATTTATGCTATCTATCATACATGAAAAAACTTTGAGACTCTCGGTTCACATATTTTGATCAAAAGATGTTTAAGCTGCCCACGACTTTCAACGTGATCTCAAAATAATGGAGGTCGGTTGACCCAGCGAGAGGCCAGATTGGCTCGATTGAGAGGTAAAGATAGGATAGGACTGCCCGATTGTGAGATCACGTTGAAAGTTGTGGGCAACTTAAACATCTTTTGATCAAAATATGTGAACCTAGAGTCTCAAAGTTTTTTCATGTATGATAGATAGCATAAATGCTTCTTTAGGGATTTCCACGTAGTGTATTGCCCTTTTTGCAGTAATGTGCCGCTGGCGGCGGTCTGTGTGTGTACATGTATAATTACATGTGTGCCGCAGCCCTGCCAGGTTTGCATACGTTTTTTCAGAAATGTTTTTGTGTGCAGAAACATACGTTATACTTGGTGTACATTGATTTTAACCTATATGGGAAGGAAGGGGTGCTTCCATTTTGGGTTTCTGTCCCCGCCCACTCTCACAGGCTGTCATAAGAAGGGCAGCTTGCAGGTTGGGTGTTTTTTATTTTTTCTCTCTGAATAATGGAGGTCGGTTGACCCAGTGAGAGGCCTGATTGGCTCGATTGAGAGGTAAAGATAGCATAGGACTGCCGATTTTGAGATCACGTTGAAAGTCGTGGGCAGCTTAAACATCTTTTGATCAAAATATGTGAACCGAGAGTCTCAAAGTTTTTTTCATGTATGATAGATAGCATAAATGCTTCTTTAGGGATTTCCACGTAGTGTATTGCCCTTTTTGCAGTAATGTGCCGCTGGCGGCGGTCTGTGTGTGTACATGTATAATTACATGTGTGCCGCAGCCCTGCCAGTGGCACCCAGGTTTGCATACGTTTTTTCAGAAATGTTTTTGTGTGCAGAAACATACGTTATACTTGGTGTACATTGATTTTAACCTATATGGGAAGGAAGGGGTGCTTCCATTTTGGGTTTCTGTCCCCGCCCACTCTCACAGGCTGTCATAAGAAGGGCAGCTTGCAGGTTGGGTGTTTTTTATTTTTCTCTCTGAATAATGGAGGTCGGTTGACCCAGTGAGAGGCCTGATTGGCTCGATTGAGAGGTAAAGATAGCATAGGACTGCCCGATTTTGAGATCACGTTGAAAGTCGTGGGCAGCTTAAACATCTTTTGATCAAAATATGTGAACCGAGAGTCTCAAAGTTTTTTCATGTATGATAGATAGCATAAATGCTTCTTTAGGGATTTCCACGTAGTGTATTGCCCTTTTTGCAGTAATGTGCCGCTGGCGGCGGTCTGTGTGTGTACATGTATAATTACATGTGTGCCGCAGCCCTGCCAGTGGCACCCAGGTTTGCATACGTTTTTTCAGAAATGTTTTTGTGTGCAGAAACATACGTTATACTTGGTGTACATTGATTTTAACCTATATGGGAAGGAAGGGGTGCTTCCATTTTGGGTTTCTGTCCCCGCCCACTCTCACAGGCTGTCATAAGAAGGGCAGCTTGCAGGTTGGGTGTTTTTTATTTTTTCTCTCTGAATAATGGAGGTCGGTTGACCCACTGAGAGGCCTGATTGGCTCGATTGAGAGGTAAAGATAGCATAGGACTGCCCGATTTTGAGATCACGTTGAAAGTCGTGGGCAGCTTAAACATCTTTTGATCAAAATATGTGAACCGAGAGTCTCAAAGTTTTTTCATGTATGATAGATAGCATAAATGCTTCTTTAGGGATTTCCACGTATTTCAGGTTTCAGGTCCCAGGTATGACCATAACCTCTGCACTCCTAATACTTATACCTCTACATTATACAATAATGAAGTTTTACTTACATAGGGCAGGAAACCCGTTTAAGGATCAACTTTGCCATTTTACTTTATAAAGATATAGCGATATTTCCAAAGCACAATACCAAAATACAAAGTACACAGAGTCACACAAGTTATTCAGCAAGTGAAAAGGAACTTTCATTCACAAGAATTTGTGATAACCATAAAACTGCGGTGTCACCTATGATGGATGTTGGCCCTGACTACAATATTATTAATAGAAGTAACAAGTAGAACACTCTTGATTTTCATCAGATGATACTATGTGATTGCAAGGTCAAGAGATGGATGAGTGCAATTACTTAAACAGACACTGACATGAAAACTTGCTCACTATATTTCTGTTTGTATTCAATGTATATTAAATTTATTGCAGGTCTTTAAAAAGAGCATTATTCCACATATCTGATTTATTATTCTATGTTAGCACTGAATGACCTTAATAATATTCAAAACTGAGACTTGAATGCATTGAAGCTGTACAAGACCATATTAGCATCTCTTGGTTATGTATATGATATTGGCAACCTCAATCTGGTGACCCTTTCTTAGCTAATACCTGGGACGACGGGTAGGCAATGACAGGTGACCTCCTAGGACACCACTTTGTTCAGGGTAGAAAGGGGTGGCAAGGAGGTATTATGGAGTGGGCTGAATTTTCCATTGGCGAAGAGGCTATATGCCTTATTTGCCTATGGCACCAGAATATCTTGTCCCAGTCCTAGTTTATAGAGGACCTGTGACCATGAATGACATGTCTGTTTTAGTAAATACTAGCATTCACCATGAAATAAGATATATGGAGCACCTTTCATTTTCTGTCAAATTCATTACCAATCTCTAAAATGTGTGTTACCAATTGGAGGGGGGGCACAGAATGCATTGACCAGTCTGTGCCAACAGTCAGTGTGTACAGGGTCACACTACGTGAAGACTGGAATAGTGACACCCAGATGCCTGATTCAGTAATACATTTCTAGAGGAACAGCACAACACAGAGTTATAAGAGATGTTCCAGAATTGTTATATCACAGGGAATACAAGTATTTACTTATACAAACATATCAGGGGATGTCACAGGTCCTCTTTAAGTAGTTGCATTATGCTTGTAACTAAAGAGTGATCAAAGGTTGAGAAAAGCTTATTAAATGGATTGTACTGCATCTTGTTGTGAACATAGCCCATCAACAATGTAGTCAAGAAGAGCTCTTACTTATTACCTGTTGCCAAGGGAAGATCACTGTAATAGATTACTCAATAAATACTTTATACCTCAAGAGCAGATTATAGTTGTGGTAGACGACTACCAAATACATTGCTGCTTTGATTTTGCTTTGCTCATGAGATAAAGAAGATTTCATCTACTGCTTGTGTACACAAATTTCTCTTGGTTACAGACCCCCTGTCCGTGCTCTCTCTCTCTCTTATCTGGTTGCTCCAAGCTACCATTTGACCATGGTAAGTCACTACATGCTGAGCCTTATCTTTAGCATAGGAGCTTGTTTATTTAATGTTAATGACATGTTTTAACCCTTCGAGCTCTATAGCTTTGTGCACTATAGATTATAAACTTTCTGCACTCATGTCACTGTAACAGGATCAGCTAGGAATAGCAAAGCTGATATGACAATCACTGCTATAGAATCACTCACAGCCTAAGCAGGAAGTATGAAACTGAAGCTGCCAGTGGCATGGTGAGAAAACCCATTTAACTCTAGGTTACTCCTTTGTTGTTAAGTGTCAGTTTGACTTCTGTTTTGTCGACCATGTCCTTTATTGCCCCTAAATTCTCATACTGTTACTTATCGATTAGTTCAACTAGTATGGATTAGGCAGAGGAGAGTGAGTCGTGTAAATGAAGATTCAACTTTACTTCCAAGGCACAGTGAGCTTATCAATCTTGTTGTGATCATCCATACATAGCCTAACTAAAGAACCTTCCTATAGAATCTGCATACTATAAAATTATAGCATCATGGTAAAGGGGTTTTATCGCTACAAAGATCATGTCTCAGATTATGGTGACAGTAAAAATAAGCACTTTTGTAATTGTGTTGCATTACCTCAGTCACTTGGTTTAACAGATTTGAGCTTTTCTGTAAATTTGTATTCTGTTTCTGCTGCTGGTCGGGACATGCTCCCTGGTCGGATCCCACCTCCCTAAACACACCCCCTGCACTGTGATTGGCTTACTGACATTTCATTCAGCCTGTTGGGATACGCTCCCAGACAGGAAAAGCCCCGGTCACACCCAATGCGCTGTGATTGGCTGCCTGCACACTCTGTGTCCCCCCCCCCCCCCCTCCCTGAGCTGCTGGCTCTATACACATCTCCCAGCTCTAGGGTGAATGATCTGGGCAATTACTGGCTGTTTAAGTCACAGATCCCCTCATATAACACAGTCTTATAGAGTGTCCTGTCTGTTAACAGCGGGAGAGGAGGAGGGGGAGGGCACTGTGCATTGCGCCATATAACCCAGTCTCCTGTCTTGTAAGAGAAGGGAAGGAGGGAGGGAGCAGTGTACACTCCTCACATGTCTCATCAGTTCAGGCTGTGTGTATAACTGCATATAGCACAGCAGGGAGCTTGTGGAGTCAGCCTGAAGCTCTGCAGACACAGGAGCAGCATGCAGGAGGCCGTATAGCTGTTCTCTGCAGACATCCTTCTGCTTCTACTGCCTCACTCAGAATGATGATGTCACAGGTCTTCAGTGAGGGGAGACACACCTCCTGGGAGGGGAAACACGCCTGCTGACAGGAGAGACTCGCCCCTGGATTTCTAATTCAATCTCAGAGAATTAGCTGAAGAGCACAAACAGTTCAAACCATAAAACCCCTTTAAGTGATTGTATCATTGAGTAGTAAGCACCCTATGTAATTATGCATGTACACCACTGACATAAAGTAAGTGAACCTTCTAGGTGTAGGGGTCTTATTTTATTTTACATTTTTTTTATGTGGCATTTCCACAAACCAATCCGTTTTAGGATTTTAGAATGAACACAAACATAATATTGTTAGTTCCACTTCTTTTTCAAATCTCCAGAAGTGATTTTATAATTGTTTCGATTAAATTTCATTTATCGGTATAACATCTGGAGATAAATTATGCAGTTAATGAAAGTGAAATATGCCACATAGAAGAACATTCAGCAGATGTTCAGGTTTAATTCGGGTTTGCTAAAATTAGTTATTAAGGTGTGAAGTAAGAAAATGAGGAGAAATGATCATTTCTCCCATATACAGATTGTTGAATGTGTCCTTTTATCTCTACAACATATATTCGCTATATATTTATATACTATGAATGACGAGCGAGTGTGGGTGTGAGTGAGATACAGGATCTGTAAATAGCGAGGAAACTGCTAATTTTAATGTCACCCAAAGAAGATGGGCATGTTTTGTGCAATGTATTTACTAACACATAGTAACAATTTTGCAGCAGAGGTGAAGTAGGCTGATGCTTTCGCAGCTTATGATTTTTGAAAATTTCCACAGCAATTCATCGCACATAACCTGTGATAGCACGAAATGAGCAGGAATTTACCTTGGGATGTGTAAAACAAAGCAAGTGTTCCTAGAAAATCACATCTTCTATAACTCTGCTACACGTGGTGATGCCAGCAGCCAGTGCCAACCCTTTTGCTGTGAGCGCTATCATTGTCAGATGACATACCCAGCTGCTGTGATAGAGTGACAGCTGTTTTATCTACCTGTCCCAATACAACCCAAAGCAGCAAACACAATAAATCATAGCTTTCTACATTGTGGCAACTGAATTATGGAGACTTATATAAAGCAGAATGTTCCCAGTTTTGTATCTTCTGCTTATATGGCATTTACTGATACAGTGTGGAAACTCATGCATTATTGGATCTGCATAAATAATAAATCAGTAGGCTTTGGGGGCATATACCGTAGGCATGCAGAGGTGTAGCCTCAAGCTACTGTGCCCCAATGTAAAATCTATAAAACGGCTCCTCCTAGGATGTTACTCCTATGATGCTTTTTTTGATGATATTAGTTAATGGTATTTGTGCTGTCTCATGTAGTTGAGGAACGTTTGGGCTTCCGTAGATTCCAGGGCACGGTTGCAACTGTTACCTCTGAATCCGCTATAGCTATTCCCTCACACAAGTGGAGTCCCAGTACAACACTCCAAGTAGTCTATAAGGCCCTGCTATACCCTTATATGCCTCCAATTTTGAATATTTGGATTTTGAATATGATATGCTCAGTTGTCAGGTTAAAGAGGTTGTCCAACTCCCCTTTTATAAGTACAGGCAGTCCCCGGGTTACAAACGGGATAGGGACTGTAGCTTCGTTCTTAAGTGGAAATTGTATGTAAGTCGGAAGAGGTATATTTATTAAATGTAATTCCAGCAAACAAAAATGTATTCGCTTTGGATAGTACAGGGAACAGTTTTTACATGTGTTTTGCTGTCTGTGCCCTTTTTTAGAAGATTTCACCTAACGTTCTGTATCTCATGTGCAGCTGTGGCACGCTGGCACTTGGTTATCATGGGGTGTGACTCAGTGTTGAATGTCAGCCACACCCCATAAGTCTCCGTTTGTAACTAGGGGACATATGTAAGTCGAAACGTTGTAAGTCGGGGACTGCCTGTATAGTAATGCTGTTGCTCTGGTAAGAAAAAAAACCCAAACATATCCACCTTTGTACCAAACAGCGATGGTACTGCCAGTCCTCTTCCCAGATCTTCTGTTATCTTTCACCTCCCAGTGCTCTGTTTGTGAGCTCTGCAGCTGCTGATTGGCTGTAACAGTCATGTGATACAGCCTTACCCCCACTGTTTAGAGCCTTCACGTCTAGCAGTGCAGCCAATCAGCTGCTGTAGAGCTCACAAACCGACCGCTGGGAACTGGGAGACAAGAGAAGACCAGAGGCGACGACCATCAGACACATGACTGGAGCGAAGGTAATTTCAGAGGTGAGTATAATTTTTTTAATAATGAAAAAAGATGTACGAGTACAGCTCACCAGACTCCACGGGTGATACGGGGTCCGCTCCTCTGCTTGTTGTCCCGGTACGGTGCAACTGGAAATCATACAGCCAAAGATGTGATGATAAATGAACATAAATCCATAGTAATCCAGCACTCGTGCACACGGGGTATTATAAATGCAAAGAAAGTTCACTCTTTATTGAAGAATCCATAAAAACATGGTTAAAAACATCCAAACTCCATGTCAGTTTACGCGTTTCAGGCTTGCTATTCAGCCCTTAATCGTAACAAACACAAACTAACCTCATCTTCAATATATATCCACCCTCAGGTTAATCACCATTTGCGCCTGAAATTTAACCCTTACCAAAACATCTTCTAAACCCCGTTCACACTGGTGTGATAATTATCTAAATAAATTCACAAACCGCAACAAGCACATACTATTCCACTGCACCTGAAAATAAACTATGCTGGAAAACCTTAATGAAAATCATTCACATTATATGGATTACATAAAAAAAAAATACCAAAATATAAAGTATAATTTTTTAACATGAGCATCAGCATACTAGTACTTAAGAAAGGGAGGAGGATAATCCATTTAAGTATTCTCCACTATGAACACTGCTTCTATCTCAATAATACATTTCCATGTAAAGGCACCATAGGGCACCTATGGTATCTGGACACTACCTGTGCTGTTGTACCATGGCTTTTTACCGTAAATTTGTAAAGCAAACGAAGGATGAACCAGCTTGGCACTCTCTCCAAATCAGGAGATGCTTATGAGGATATTATACCCTGAATTCCATGATTTAACAGGGATAGTACAGTTACGTCAACTCCAAAGTGAATCTATACATGATCCAGTAGATGATTTTTCAGGTGATACAGATTTAGGTGTACGTAACGAATATTTTTATCCCATTAGCTCAAGATTACCTACTATGGGTATTTTCCAGGATAGGGTGGAAGAAGCTCTAACAAATTTATATAATCAGGAAGTCGCTTCTATAGGTTGCTCTAGTGGTTCTAATCTAAATTTTCAGGAACATAAAGCACTACTGGCCCTTCAAGATAATGAGAGATTAATCATTCGCCAGGCAGACAAAGGTGGGGCTGTGGTCCTGTTAGACAGGGATCTCTATGAACGAGAAATTTTGTCTATGTTGCAGGATTCTAGAAGTTATTTACAGTTACTGAGGGATCCTACTAATGAGAGCAGAAAGGATTTGATAGCTGTCATTAATCACGGCATTGTCACAGGTGTTCTATCTAGTAATCTTGCAACTAAACTCAATGTTGAAAAACCTATTATGCCAATTCTACATGCTCTGCCTAAAATTCACAAGGGGTCTTTTCCACCTGCTTTTCGGCCCATCGTCTCAGGTATAGGCTCTTTAAATGAGCCTCTGGGACGGTGGGTCGATTTGCAACTACAGCCCCTTGTTGTCAAATTGCCTGGTTTTTTAAGAGATACCAAACAGCTTGTGTATACTCTAGAGAGGATGTCTTGGCCGACCGGGGGGTCCTGGCTATCATGTGATGTAGTGGGGTTATACCCATGCATCCCACATGGCCAGGCCCTCTCGGTCCTACAAGATTTTTTATGCAGGTACAGTTCTTTTTCCAATGAAAAACAAGGTTTCATCCTTTTGGCAGTAGAGTATTTACTCTCTCACAATTTTTTTATGTTTAATAAACAGTTTTTTAGACAGGTAACAGGAGCTGCCATGGGGGCCCGTTTTTCGCCATCTCTGGCCAATATTTATATGGCAGCCTGGGAGGAAAAGTATCTCTTTAATATAGATCATCCTTTTGTAGATAGTATCAAATGGTACACAAGATACATAGACGACTTGGTCCTTATATGGACAGGTAGCCATGACTCGGTCCAGTATTTTGTACAGTATCTTAATGACAATAATATGGGTTTGATCTTTACTCACGAACATAAATTGGAGACCATTAATTATTTGGATGTTACTTTAACAATAGATCAAGACAACAAAATAATAGTGAAACCTTTCACTAAGCCCATGTACAGAAACACCATTTTAAGAGCTGACTCTTGTCATCCCTCACATGTTGTAAATAATATCCCAGTAGGTGAGCTCATAAGGATGAAACGAAATAGTACTACCCCTAGTGAATATAAATTACAAGAACAAATAGTCTGTCGGAAGTTAACGGAGAGAGGATACTCATCCAGACAATTAAATCATGCCACTAAGAGGGTAAATGAAATTGATAGGTCAAAACTATTTTTGAAAAAACATAGGAATCCAAGATCATCTGATAATATTATCACTTTCACAACTAATTATAGCAAACAATTTAACAAAATCGTGAACATCATCAAAACACACTTACCTATTCTGTACGTTAATCCATTTATCAAGGATATTTTAAAAAAAGTCAGATTTATTTCACGCAAAGCCCCGAGTATAGGTTCCCGTATCTCCCCCAGTTTTTTCTCATCTAATTCCCACTCTGTCCCACCCACCTGGCTCAGCACTATAGGTTTTTATGGTTGTGGACATAAAATCTGCACAATGTGCAACTATGTAGATAAAGCAACATCCTTTACATCATATAGCAACAATAAAACTTTTCAGATCAAAACCTATATTAATTGCAACACCAAATATGTTGTGTACCTTGTCAGTTGTAAAATTTGCAAGGTACAGTATGTTGGGTGTACTACGGGTCATCTGAAAATTCGCATCCGTAGGCATTTATCGGACACTCATCAATCTGATCTGTTTAAATGCTCTGCTGTTTCAAAGCATTTTGCTGAAGCACATGGTGGCGACTTACGCTCTTTCTCCGTAATAGGTATAGAAAGAGTTATAGTTTCGCCACGAGGAGGAGACACAGTGAGAAAGCTTTTAGCGAGAGAGGCGTGGTGGATTTTCCACCTTGAAACAAGAGTCCCGTTAGGTCTCAATACGAGACAGGACATACAATATCACTATTAGGTTGTCTGCAGGTTTTTCTTCCCTTTTTTTTTTTTTTTTTTTTCTTTTTTCCATTTTTTTTTTTTCCTCTTTTCCTTTCCTTTTTTTTTTTTTTTTTTTTTTTTTTTTTCTTCTTTCTTTATCTATTAGCTTTTTATTTGCATTTGCATCTTTATCCTTGTTTATATGTTTATACTTGTTTACTATGTCTAGTATTAGTATTTTTTAAATTTTTGCACTTGTGAGTTTTGTAACCAGCAGGTCTATTTAAGCAATTGCATTATGCATCAGCTGTACCATGAGTAAGGGTCATGTGACCCGAAACGCGTCGGTCCAACCAACCTGCAGGACTTAGCTTGCTCTGTGTGTCTCTCGTTTGGTCGTCCATATGGATGTTTTTGCTTGCATGCACCTTTTATTATCTACTTTTCAATAAAGAAGAATCTTGCTTTTAAGAAGCTTGCTGCCAGGGTCTGATTTGGAGAGAGTGCCAAGCTGGTTCATCCTTCGTTTGCTTTACAAATTTACGGTGGTAGCGCCCGGAGCCGTGCTGACAACTCCATGACTGCATCATACCGGTGGACTGTATATCGTTGAATACTAAAAGAGGTGAGCTGTTTTCTTTTCTTTGGTATGGCTTTTTACCAGTATATTTGTTTCATGTTACAGTACATTAGTAATCAAATCCACTTGTTGGAATATTCGAGTGAATGTACTGAATATTTATTAGTAGCCATTTTGTATCATAAAGCAATATTCATCAGAGTGTAGCCAATGAATGAGTGGTATAACTAAGTGTCACGGATGTAGGTGGATTCACTGAACCACCACAAACAATGGTATTATCCATGCCAGGGAGCGGAGTCTAAGTAGCCCCCGGTATTCTCCAGAGCCCGCCGCAAAGCAGGTTGGACTTGCTGTGGCGGGAAACTACCAGGTTGCTACCCCTGATGTGACTTGCTTGCGATGGCAGCCGGGGTGCATCATGGTACAGAATCGTTAGACAGAGGCGTAGTTGGGGACAGGCGATAAGGTGAGGGCAGGTGGCAGGCAACGTGGTCAGGAAACGATAGCAGGAAGAACTGGTACACAGATAGGTAAGATCTCTCTCCAACACTCTCTCAAAACGCAGTAAGGAACACCAATACTCTGGCAAAGAAGAGTCAAGAAGATAAATGGTCAGTGCCCAGCAATTAGCCAATTATTGGCAAGCTGGCCCTTTAAATTTAGAAGAGCTGCCATGCACCCTAGGAAGCAGGTGCGCACCGGCACTCAGCAGAGTGTCGACAGGAAGCAGGAGTGCGGCTGGGTAAATATAAGGCTGCGGAGAGCGGAGCAGAGCAAGGGGTTGCGGCACGCTGCTCCATGACACTAAGAAATTAAATCACTTTGTGTCGGTGCAAGGGTACAAAGATACTTAGTGAGTATTAAAGTTGATTTAACGTAAAATCACTATTCCAACCTCGTAAATGGATTCTGCATGTCAAGTAGGTTCTCTAAAGTGATTCCGCTTAAACAAAAGACAATATTATACCAATTTAAAAGGACACTGGCATCAGAAAAGAGTTTTTCTGTTAACACCAGCATTCCTGGAAAACTATTTTATTTTTCAAAATTTTTGGCAATATATTTTGGCAGTCCTGTGCAATTTCATAAAATATTGTCTTTCTCTAGCAATGTGAGAAAACTTTTGTTTGGCAAGGCAGACTAATCTTTACTAATCTTTTCATAGTTACAAAGCTAGTACGATTGAAAAAAGACAAATGTCCATCAAGTTCAAGACAGGTTGGGGAAAGATGTGAATGAAGGGAGGGAGAGAGGGAGTTTTTAAGCATTGCCCATAAGGCAGGAACCAATCTGCCCTAAAAGAATATTTTATTTCTGACCCCAAAATTGTAATCACACTGGATCCAGATGTTTTTTAACAACTACATAAGTATTAAAATTATTTAGTTGTAGTTATCTAAGCTTTTCTTGAAGCCCTCACCTCTTCTTGCTGTGGCTAGCTCCTGGGGCGACTTTTCTACAGCTTTTCTACAGTTCTCATGGTAAAGAAAGCTTCTCTTCTCTGGATATTGAATCTTTTTTCTCCAGATGGTAGGAGTGTCCCTTTGTTTTTTGAGGATGTTTGACATGAAATAGCTTTTCACCATACTTTTTGTAGAGGAAATTTACATACTTGTATAAATTAATCATGTCTTCGCGTAGCCGTCTTTTCTGAAGACTAAATAGGTTTAATTCTTTTAACCTTTTCTCATAACAAAAATACTCCATTCTCCTTATAAGTTTGGTTGCTCGTCTTTATACTCTCTCTTTATGAATATTAGATAATGACAATGATTGCTCTATGGTTCTCTCCACAAGGATATATAAGATTATACTAGAGCATAAGCGATACATGAAAAAATAATGGGGTAATCTTTTTCTGCAGAGTTGTGGTTGCTTCACATTTATTAGTTCATTGCTGGTGATATTTACACTTCAGACTAGAGTTGACCAGAAAGAAGGACAGTCAAGCAATCTTCACACTGCTGTGCTATCATAGCTTAGAGAAGGGAAGTCAGAGAGAGTAATGTACATAGGGGAACTTTAAAAAAAAGTATATAATTAAAACTAACCACCCAATTAAAAGAAAAAAAAAAACATAAAACAGGTACATATCTCTTGTCAATATGTGAAAAGAAAAATTCTGATGATAATTTTAAACAATGTACGGTAACTTTGCTTATTTTCTTCTTTTTTATATATTGGCAATGCTTAAAGGGAACCTGAGAGCAGCTTAAAGTAGAGCAAGACCCAATGTTTACAGCAAGATGTCAATTATACTGTTAATTAATGGCATTTTAGAGAACTTTAGTTCTCATCTCAACAGGACGTATCCAGCACTTGCAGAGATTATTTCAACATAGTCTTGAACAGCCGCTGGCTGTTCTCTGCAGAGAGGAGAACTTAAGTTCTCTAAAATGCCGTTACTTAACAGCATAAGGAACAAAACATTGTAAACAGCGGTCTGTCACTACCTTATGCTACCCTCAGTGAGGGCAACATAACAGGTTCCCTTTAAGGTTTACAGCCATATTAAGAGGCACAATACACATTATGGTTACAATACTCAGATGAGGGACAGAACCTTGGCAGTTACAATACACACAATCACAAAAACCAGCTCAACTGTTGCGCTTTAGTTTCAGCAATGCCAAGTATATCTCTCAGCCCGGTTTTATTCTTGAGAACCTTTTTTCTCTTGTCTCAGTCCGCACTCTCCTGTGCCCTACCCGTTCCAGGCCCTACTTTCAGGGTTCCCTGTTCTTTCATACATTGACCCAGCATTCAATGGTCCCTTTCACACTACTCCTTCCTTAAGGATGAAACGGTTTAGTCTGGAACACTTCCCACTGAATCCATTAGTGGAGAACTCCAAGTATCCATGCCTTCATAATAGAGCCTCTCAAGTCCCCAAAGATATGGCTCGTCTCAAAGACTTGTTCAGATCCAAATATAGCCTTTTAAAGGGTTTTCCGCTCAGCACTGCTTAGCATTCCCTGGCTCTCTCCAGCCTGACATTATTCCCACAGCCACAGCAGACTCCCCAAGATCCAACCCACCCAGGCTGATAGGACATTGATCCAATACTACAACGTGTTAACCACTCTCCTTCATGGCTGTCTTTCCTAGCCCTGTTGTACAAGTGGTCACTTTATAGCTCCTATGTCAACCAAGCCCTGCTCAGTGAAGCAGCCAAAGTGCTCCTCTCCAGAGACTTGCTCCACAAAACAAGCAACCATCTGTTCAACTTTCCTTAGGCTCTGCATGGCGCCTTCAGCCCCCAGCCTACTGCCAATCTCTGCACTGGATTAATTACATTTCTAAAAAGGGAGAGGTAGAGCGTAATATAGAGCAGGGCAACCTGTAACTGGTCAGGATAAATCCCCTAGAAAGTTGCCCACCTTATAATGCTGTACAGGTAGGTACAACATTTTTGCACTGCCCAGTACATACATTTTTTGAGATGTAAGTAGGGGATTTCCCTTCCCTTTTTTTTTAAGCTAAGACTGTTAGCAATGTACAAACACTCCTCGAATGTAGCAGACCTCAAAATGCTACTCTAGATCTCTGGCCATCTGGACTTTTGTTCTGATTTCGTATCCTGCTTGCTGGAATCCCATTCCCACTCCGTGTTCCCTTTACTAGTTTTTCAGGTGTCCCTCACATTCCCTTGGATCCACCACTTTATTTTATGTTTTCTTTCTTGGCCTATTTGCGCATTTTGAAGAAAACTGCAGAAATGCACCTTTTTATGTGTTTATTAACTTTCTGTCCAATCCAATATTGTACCACAAAACATAGCTGAATACAGAAATTTCAATGAGTACTTGAGTAACAGGGAGAGCAATTTATATGTACAGATTGCTGTTTAAAAGAAAAAAAGGGGGCACTTACGAGTTATGTTAAAAACTCTTGCCATCTTAAGCAAGCAAATTAAGACAGGACTTTGCCATTATGTGGTCAGGTTATATCTATAGAAAAGCTCTTTATCACAGCTAGATCATGATGGCTACTGCTGATGTAAAAAACTAAATATCAGCATGCTACATCAATACCCTTCTTATACAAGTGTTACTGTGCAATTACTATGATATCCAGAGAGTTCCAAAAAATCTGTACTCGTTGGACCCCTAATAAGAGGATTCAGTTTTGTCAACCTGCATATTACTGAAAAGCTAACTAATAAGAAGAGTTGAGCAAATCTTTTTAGCCAGATCAAGTCTATTGGGCTAAATGATTTAACAGGTTTTCCATCTGCATCTGAGCCTGTAGTTCAGATTCTCTAAAAACTTAAGGAAAAAATAGCGCAGAATGCAACACTATTTTTCCATTAAAATGACGGCCAACACAACATTACAGTCAATGTGGTCCATTGGGCACTGTCAGTGTCCGTCATTTAATGGACTGGTGCCACTTATGTGACAGAGGTTCTGAACAGAACCTCCAATACAGATATGAACCAGACCTTAGGAGAATTTAGGAAGATAATATGCAAATTAATTATCCCATTGTTTCTATGAATTGTCAAATCTACAAATTAGGTGAAATGTTTTGATCTTTATTCATAAGTATTTCCTAGCTTAAAAGACACTTTGTTGTAAGTTTATGAAGAAACAATCATTCTTCTTCTGCCATCCATGGTGTAATTGGCCTAACCCAATTATTTGGGAGGGTGTCCGAGTCCATATTTTGCACAATGAGTGGTAGAGGGTACGCCAGGCTAGAGGATGTTCATTTGTATTTCTGAGAAGCCTTTGCCAGTTGAACAGTATCTTCATGTGTGATATATCTGAGCACCTTTTGTAATTTAGATCGAAAAATTTGGTAGTGGGTCTACATAAGGTCTTGGATGTGTTTGAGCCAATGAGATTTACTTTATGTCAGACAGAGCAAGCAATTTGTGCATTTTGTTTATTTGCAAACTTAATTGGCTCCTTTCTCTGAAAGAAATGTGTATCTGTGAACCTTTTAAGAGGAAGCCTTGAGAAGATTGCTGCTTTGGTTAACATAGGTTGCCCTATTCTCTGTTAAGAGCCCAAGTACTACATTTTAACGGTACTTTAACAAATGGCTGCGTGATTTACTGGAATGTATATGAGTTTCTGCCACTTACTGAATTCATATTTGTAGGCAAATCAGGCAGCGTATTGTTCCAGATACTTTTACAAGCATTCCTTATTTCTGTCATTAAGTTGTTAAAGTGCTTAGGCAGAGCAGCATCAGATAACGTGATAGAACGAACCTTGTCTTATAAAGACTTATATTACCTATACAGTCTATTCATCAATGCCAATCCAAGAAGCAACAGGCAAAGGCTTTTAGCTTTGTCAAATATATATTGAAAGCTCTGTACTTATAGAGAGTTATATCATGTTGCTAATGTCTCAAGGGGTACACATTCTGTTTATCGGGTTTAGAAAATGGTACAAATTGTTCACTAAAGAGGCACTTTCGGAATATCAGAGCTGGCGCATTTGAAAGGCACAGTGATATAATGAAAGGTTTCTTCCTTCAGTATACACGTTTTATGCAAACTTGGACACCTGTAATTAATTCCTTACATCAAGGAACAAAAGTAAGACAAGGTAATGTATAAAGAGGACGTACAGGACAAAAGAGTAGATGCTTATCCAACTTGCGAAATATATTGAAGGTGATTGTGGGTATAAATTAGTAATTCACTAGTTACACATCTAAATGGTAAGAAGACTCTAACTCAAAAGTTCTGCTACAACATGTGAGTTTAAGATAAATCAAAGTAATACAGAACCTTTGAGACAATGACAATGCTGGTGGACTCTACACTACAAACAGAACTAAATAGGGCAGTCAACCAGCAGTCCTATACGAAGCTTGTGTCGCCATTAGATGAAGGAGTAGGCAGACAGCAAGCCAGATGGTGGCAAGAACACCACGAGTGAGTTCAAGGCAATAATAAATGATAACTGACCCTAAGAGCTATCTGTCCTGCAGTCTTCCATTAATCTGTCTGTGACATCTGACCCTAATATCTAGACTCCTTGACTCTGTTCTGTACCTGGAACTAACCCCTAAAAGTCTCCCTAACTGGCGCTGGATCTTGAGACTCCTTAGGGTACATCCACATGACAAGTGCATTTTACTTGTCGTATTCTGCCATTGAAAACCAAGTTCGATGACACAGTTTTTAACAGTATTTACATAGTATTGTATGTGGGTTTAGGGTTGTTTTTTTTGTACTCATGCCTTACTGTCAGAAATTAGTCCCATTCTTTTCTATTTGGCTTTGGACGCGAATCCATGTTAAAAACTACTTAAAAATGTTTGGGGTGCGTTTTACACAAGGTTTTTGGCCACCCTTATTGACATCGATAGTAAATTTCCATGCAGAGTACAAACAAAGAAAAAACATGTTCTACATTTTTGGACGCTGAAAAACCGTACTGCATCGTATGAATGACAACACATATTTCCTATTGATGTCAACGGAGTTTAATACGAATTTATACGCATAGATTGGGACTTAAAATACTCATTGTGTAGACATACCCTTAGGCAGAGCACAGCAGAAACTGAGATTCTCAAGGTCTACAACAAAGTTAGACAGTGCAAGGATAGAATGGACAAGAAGTCATGAGAATTGTAAAACTGGATGCGAAAACATTGATTACTAGTCTTAAAACAGAACAATCTCTTGGAGCAAATACTATAATCTACACAGGTTACCTAACCCAAAAGCCTTTATAGAGAAACTAGCCATGATTCAATGGCTGCTCTGTAAGTTGTTTTTATGTGGATGCATAGCAATCACCTCATAAGAGTTCTAACATGAAGAAAAGGATGCAGAGAATGTAGTAACAGGAGAATTCCTGCTATTTGTTATGGAGATGCAGGGAATGATAATATAAAGGCAAAACTCTTGAGATGTGGGAAACTGTAATAGCAGGAGACTTGGTCCTTACAGTGGCGTCTGAACAAAGAGAGTAGTTGACTAGCTATAGGTGGTAGTTATTAGAGAATTGAGGTGCTGTGAGACAGCACAAGTAGGAAAGACAGGCTCTAATAAAAAGAACAGGATTACTGGATTGCACCATTTAAACGTATGTTCTTCTAATAAAGGCCCGTGAGGTCTGCAAACAAATGGAGCTAGCAGCATCTTCTGATAGCGGCTGTTTTACCAATTTCATAGCTTGTCATAATAAAGATATGCTTCACAGTATGAGTTTTTTGATGGTATAATGATTTCTGGAACATAGCATCTCTCAACACTGCATTGCATATCCCAACGTATACTACCCAGAGCGAGGCCAAAATTACACTCTTTTTGCCTCCATATGATGATGGGGGATGTATAGATAAATTCACTGTATAAACCACGAAATTTCAGCGTGAAGAAGCAGACAGAAAAATGTGTTGAGAACTAAGAGTTGTTTAATTTAAAAGGTAATTTTCCCGGATCATGCCGCGGTCCTCTGTCATGGACTGCCAGCGTGTCGTGCCTTCCTGGTACTTGCCTGTCTTGTCGCTTCCTGGGGTCCCGTGTGCGCACTGTGCCTCTTAAGGCGCGTGCGGAAGCTTCCTGCCCTTTATAGGTTACTTGTCTCTGTCTACTTCCTCTTGACCTATGACCCGTGGCTTTAAGAGGAAATTCCTCTCTTTTCTCTGGGTCAGTCCATTGTTTGTTGCATTACTGTTTATTGCAGTCTCATTCTGAGTCCATCTCTGAGCTCCTGCCAGTGTCTCTGGACTTAACCCCTGAGATACTGGTCCAGTTCCTGTAGTCATCAAAGCTCCTTACCATATGCCTGTCGTCTCCTGCTGTCCTGCGTCTGCTGTATCTTGCCGTTATCCCCGTCCTGTATCTGCTGTATCCTGCTGTGTTACCTGTCCTGTTCCTGCCGTGGCCTGATGTGGTGTAGGTCATCTCCAGCTACCTATGTTCCTGTCTACCACCGCCTGTGTTCCTGTCCTGCACCTCAGCTGTCACTGCAGGTAGCCACATCAGGGGTAGCGATCGGGGGGTTCTCGCAGCTAAGTCCGTCCCATTTTGCGGCGGGCTCTGGTGAAGACCGGGGGGACCTTAGACTCCGCTCCCTGGCGTGGTCTCCATATACCAGCTCACCTGCGGTGACCACAGTGGATCCACACCCGGATGTCAGCGGTCGGCGCTTCAACGTTTGCTGTTGTCGCCGCATTCGTTACAGTAATCTAAGGAAGACAGTCCTTTTCTAACTGGGTTTAGTCAACAACTGGGCCCTCTTAACACCATTATAGGCCCCCAGACAAAGCAGAGTAATAGGCACATATGTGAGTGCTCAAGCTCAAATGGCTCTCAGTTTACACTTGTGGAGCTTACTTACCTACTGACTGCTCCTCACCTATCCACATGTGACTATAGGAAGCTCTGGATTATTTCAAGTTCTGCATGTGCAATGAATTATTGACTTACTGTTCTGGAGAGCCTTTGCTATTTGGAAAGTTTCTTGTCATCTGAACAGCAAATGTCCCTTGAATACAAGCTAAATAAACTTTGCATCCACTTATGAAACGCTAAGGATTGCCGCAGGCTTTTTACGTTATTTTCCTCTACAAGTCGAAGTTTTTTCATTCAACTGATTTAGCAGAACATTTAAATGTTTAGGTGGGTGATCAGAAAATCAATGTTGAATTGTGGTCTGTGCACAGATTAGCATGGGGCCCTAATGCTCATGGTGTTCCCAGGCAACTGCCCAGCATGTCCATGCGTTAAGACATTATCGGATCCAGAATCTCTAATTTTTAGGGTGACATGTCCCATTAGGGCTGCGCCATTTTTTGGGTGTATTTTGTGCCAAAAAACTGTTGACGCCCTATTCTCTATGTAAATGAACTGTAGTATACCAAAACTAGGAGCATTATACGTCAGACATGACACATTTGAATTTGCCTAATGTAGGTGCATCAAATATGCTATGAAGGCAATGCGCCTAAATTATGCTGTGTGTCTAGATTAGGTGTATTAATTATACTATCCAAGGTATACCACACACCAGATTTTTGACAGGTTCATTAATTTAGGCTCAATATGTACTCATTTAATGCACCTTAAAACTGACGTGGAGGCGTCTTTTTTCTGACATGTCGCCCTCGGTGTATATGAACTATAAGATTTTAAAATTCAGATAGTAACAATAAGAAAAAAATGGTTGCTGAAGTAGACCCTCCATGAAATAATTTATCTTTGCCTAATAGAACAAAAGCTCTTCCATCACTTCCATATATTTTCTATCTGTACACATACAACAATGAAGGTGAACATAGGCTTTAGTCTCTAGAATATAGAAGTGATTCTAGAGTAAAAGTCAATTCATATTAGCAGTAGGTAATTGAATCTATATTTGTATAGATTGAATCTATATTATAGTAAAATCCTGCTCCTAGATCCGAGATCCATTTTAAACATGTCAGTTGAATGAACACAGTATTCTGTAATCTGTCATTTATCTTCTTTTCTCCCTCTACGTTGAGGGAGTCTGAGATGTATTTTGTCACCTAAAAAATGATTGATTACTACCAATATACAGTTTGGGGTGATAGTTTTCCCTCATTCTATCTTTTCACTGTTTCACAACATACACTTCACTGTAGAATAAAACACACAATACATTACCAAGAAGTCTATTCTGATCAGGACTGGGCTGCCTATACCATTTTCAGCTTTGTGAGTAAACACCCTGTTCCCATTCACTGACAGCAAGCAGAAATCATGAAAATGGTTACAAAGTGTACACACACAGAATATCAGAAATATATAGAACATAACATTTAATTATAAAATGAGAAAACTGTTAGGGCATGTCCCCACTGCACGGGTTTTCGGCCGGTTTGCGCTTAAAACCGGCCGAAAATGAGCACAACGGTGCTCTATGGAAAACCGGTGCAGCAGTCCCCACTGCACGGGTTTTCCATCCGGAGGTTTTGCCGCCCGCTGTCCGGCCGCAAAACAGGACAAATACTGGCCGCCAACCCACCAGTATTTGTCCTGTGCCGTGAGAACGCGTCCTTATAGGAAACTATCCTACAAACACAATTACTTCTGTACAGCATACTTGCCAACTTTTGCACCCCCTTCTACAGACCTCTCCCCTTTTTACACGCCACTCCTCACATAAATCATAATTTCTCCTATTTTTTTTTTTTTTTAAATCACTTTTTATGTCACAATATTATAAGCGCCATAAATTTTTATTTTTTTGTTGATGGAGCTATGTGCGGGCTTTTCGTTTGTGGTCTTATTGATACCATTTTTGAGGTACATTACAGTCTTTCATTTCTTTTTGTTCTATTTTTTGTGGCTGGATAAACAAAATTGTGGGCCACCTGTATGAAAACTGTCTAGGTCTAAAACTCACTTTTTTTTTCCATAGTCACCAATCAGAGTGCCCCTTTCATTTTATATAGTGCTCTGATAAAATTAAAGGAGCGCTCTCATTGGTTGTTATGGGCAACAAAGAGAGTTTTAGACCTAGACAGTTTTCATACATACGGTCCTGTGTTGTTTTTTGTTTTTTTTATTGCCTTATTTACAGAGTTAACCATATGGATTAAATATCACAATAATGAAATAATTTTATTTTTTTTATTTGTCTAAACTTTTTTTTAACAGTTTTTTTACTCTTTTTTTGTAAATGATACTGACTACACTATGTACACCACATTAATGTATTGCTTCGTATTATGTCTGTGACAAACAATTTATTAGATAATGCCTCTGGGAAGGGCCTAATAGACTTCTGTACATTGCAGTCCAGGTTGCTATTATTTGGCCTTCAGTTGTTATGGCAGTTATCGGCATTCTGCATTCGCATTGTGAGGGTGTTGTTGGGTAAAAGAGGAAGAATTCTCCTTTTGTCAACCACCTAGATGCCGTTGTTGCTACTGACATCCAGGAGGTTAAATGGCTGGCATAAGGGCATGCTACAATCCTGGAAGCACAGTTTCTGGGCACACATTGTTTGAGCACTATAAATGTACATTGCTAACTCTTCCAGGAATCTGAGAGGATTGTTTTTCTGATCGTCTCTTGGACATTTCGGTTGAGTTGGCAAGTATGCTTTACAGTGATCGTTTTATGTACACTGACAAGCAACGGGGGGGGGGGGGGGCTTACAATGTTTTGAACTTTTGACTTTCAGACTCCATATCTCCCCATACACCACAGCTTTGAACGTGAGACTACCAGCATTTTATAGAGAATCATCTTGGCTATCTCATACTTATATTTGACTTGCAGCTATTTAGCATATGCTTAGTTATGCAGATTATGGTCACATAACTTTATTGTTACTGTTTTTAATTTTTATTATTTTGTTAGAATTTTGTAAATCCATCTTTGGCTTTCAAGACTGCCTGAATCCTTCTGGACTCTCAATCAGATTTAAACATATCTCAACCAAAATTTGATCCCAGGTCTCTTCTACACGTTCCCAATGTTGATGCATACTGGTCGAATCACTTGGGTACAAATACAGCTTTTTCTTCAACCCTACCCACAAATGTTCAATTGGGTTGAGGTCTTAGGACATTGAGGACCAATCCAGCAGCTCTAATTTATTGTCACTGAACCACTTCTTTACCAATGCATCGAGTCATTGTCTTATTGCATACCCATAGTATTTGAGTGTACGAAGTATCTCATCTTTAGGATACTCACATATAGCTCAGCATTGAAATCACCATCGATCCTGGTTAAGTATCCAATGCCTTTGTCTTTGAAACAACTAAATGACATTAGGCTCCCTCCACCGCACTTGATAGGTCATTCAATTTCTCAATTCTTTAGCCCCCTTTTCTCTTGTTTCTTCCAGACCCATTTGCATCCATCAGAGCCCAGTCTATTGACTTTGTTTTGTCTAATCGCTCCAAATCACCCGTTTCCAATCCTCTACTGTCCACTTTTCGTACTTTTTTGCAAAATTCGAGGCTTCTTCACCTTTTTTTCCGCCACCATTCCAGACCGCATGGTGCTTGCATGGACGTTTGTGATCTCACTATTACAAAGCATACGAGCTACTTCCACTGCCATGTTTGTCAAGCCAGAACTGATAGACCTCGTGATGAGCTGACTTGTTGACTCCATTATTTTGCCTGGACGTCCATCTCTTGGCTTTTGAATGGGTGGACAGACTTCATATCACATTCTTCCAGCTGTTATGGACTCACATGATGCAGTTTGGCAATTTTCTTGGCCGAGAGACGCTATCGATGAGCTGGATGATGCGGTTTCTCTTTTCTTGGCAAATCTTTTTCATGGCTGCTCCTCAATTTGAAACAGTGACATTTATCTTGGGAATCAACCTAATAACACACTGAGCTATTACAAAATGTGAGAACTGTTTTTTTTTTTTTGTAATTTGAAGTAACAAGAAGAAAAAGATTGTTCCACCACCAGGAGCAAAACAGTAACAATGAGGTTACATGATGATAGTCTCACGTTCAAAGCTGTAGTGGATGGCAAAACATGGAGCTTGAAAGTAAATTGTTCAAAACATTGTTACCCTTTTGCTTGTCAGTGCACAGACCAGCAAACTAAGGGAACCTTAAGGAGGAACAGTGATATTTCCTGACATATCTGTTTTAGTAAATATTATTCTGGAGCATCCTTTTCTTTTCATTTAAAATTTTTCCTTTTCTCTATTATTCCTTCTTAAAATGTATTATAGAATGAGTCAGATGGGTGTTACCCTTCCAGCTCTGAGAGGGATGTGGCAATGATTATACAATGTCAGACTGTGCAGGGACACACCCCTCTGTAAATTAGAATGGTAACACCTATCTGACTAATTCAATAATACATTTCTAGCAGGAATAGACAATTACACTAAATAATTTACTTGAGCTAGAGGCAAGTAGATCAAGCAGGTTAGTTTATTTACAAGAGTGTGAGATCAACACACAACACGAAAACATTTAGTTAGAAAATTAGTAGCTAAGGGCTTGTTCAGAAGACTTATTTGAGCTGTACAATATACTACATTGAATTACTTAATTGTATCAGTAAAAATAGAGCCTACGGGAGTGATGGCAAAATTATTGTTGCCCTAATTAAAGTGGCCAGGTAATTCATTTTTATTTAACATCAAGCAAGTATTGTAGGAGCAGCTTTCTGCTTTTATATATCCCCTGCCATTCGCCCAATATACTACGCTTTGAAGTGCATATAGAAACACCCTGCCACAAATCTGATTACCTACGTGACCAAAGTCACAGGAGAAAAGTGTGTGTATATTATATAATATATATATATATATATATATATATAGTGGATTACGGATACCTGATCAGTTGTATGATTTATCATATATAGTAGACACAGTTCTAAAATGAGACCTAGCTAAACATGCATGTGTAGCTCCGTATTGTTTTGATGGACAGTAGCATGGCTAGTTTTGCTGCTTCAGTTGCTTCAGGAGTTCATCCTGACAATATATGCAATTCAGTTTTTATAGCCTAAGCAGGTTTCTATCAAACTTGCTCAAAAACACAACAAGGCCATACATACAGCTCAATGGCTGAGGGGGTTGGTTACTGCTATTATAATTGCATATAGATAAGGTAAAACAAAAGGGTGCCATTTATACAGATACATGTGGTACACCATGCTGGCTTACAACCTATGAGTGGTTGTTTTATTGGTATTTTTGCATTTGTGCAATCTCCCCATGCATTATACTGTGGCTTTTCTGCATGCTGGTGTGAATAGGTATCAAGTTAATGTGCAGTTTTTTATCATCTAATTGTTCCCCTAGTGGTGGGGTGTGTGAGCTGCTGCTCAGCAATTAGCTGCACCTGTTAATCTTTCCCAAGTAGCATAGGGGCCAGTGTTGCCTTCTACTGGATTCAGTCTAGTCCAGCCATTGAGCTGTAAGTATGTCCTATGTAGTGTTATTGAGTAAATAATGTTCCATTTTATTCTGTGTTTTTTTCTTACAAATTCGAGTGGGCGGACTGCCCAGCACATTTCAAGTGTCCAACACAAAATACTGACACCCCAGTATCTTGGGCACAAAAATGACATACTGAAAAAATATCAAATAAGAGGTATTAGTTGATACAGTGGCCTCTATATTTTCACAAGCTTGCAAACTGCGTCAAGGTTCCTAGTTTCTTGCGAGTCCCTATATTACCATTTACAAAAAGAAAGAAAAAAAAAAAAATAAATATATATATATATATATATATGGCTAAGTTTGATAGAACCTACTTGGGCTAGGAAAACATGTAGAATTGCATAATATATATATTATATATGTATATATATATATATATATATATTATATATATATTATATATATATATATATATATATATATATATATGCAATTTTACATGTTCTCCTAGCCCAAGTAGGTTTCTATCAAACTTAGCCCTAGAATGGGTATATGTGTATTTGTGTATATATCACATGGGCATGTCCATGGGCGTAGCTTTATCCGTAGCAGTTGCTTCGGGCCCCAGAGGGTGTGGAGGCCTATTCAAGTAGAAGAACATACCTTTTTTGTAGAAAATAACAAGTTTTTAGCTTTCTGCTATCCGGCACTAGTACGAGGGTTTTTGATGTATTGTCGTATTATTTATACCTTTACTATTGCTACTTATGCCGCTGTGTTTTGTTTTCTGTTAGTGGTAAGGGCCAATTTTGTTTTGGGTCCCTATAAGTTCTAGTTACACTGCTGGTCTGACCACTATTCCTCTTTACTTATGAAATGCCCTTCTTTTGGAATCAGTCGAAAGAAATGCAGAAATTATTTTTTGCTTAATTTCTGGCTACTGATTAGCACCCACCCATGGGAGTAACTATAGTCCAAAGGTTGAGGGAGCCCACTTAGGTACAAGAACATATAGGTGTTGCTTTCTGCTCTCCAGCTCTACTATTTAGGTTCCCTAACATACGGTGATATTACTGACAGTATCTCACAAAAGTAAGTACACCCCTCACGTTTGTAAATATTGTATTATATCTTTTCATTTGACAGTACTGAAGATATGACACTTTGAAACAATGTAAAGTAGTCAGTGTACAGCTTGTGTAACAGTGTAAATTTTGTGAGCCCTCAAAACAAGTCAACTCACAGCCACAGCTGCTGGCAACAAAAGTGAGTACACCCTTAAGTGAAAATGGACAAATTGTGCCCAATTTGCCATTTTTCCTCCACTGTGTCATGTGACTCATTAGTGTTACAAGGCGTTAGGTGTGAATGGGAAGCAGGTGTATTAACTGTGAGGTTATTGCTCTCACACGCTCACATACTGGTTACTAAAAGTTGAACATAACACCACAAGGCAAAGAACTGTCTGAGGATCTGCAAAAAAAGAATTGTTGTTCTACATAAAAATGACCTAGGCTATAAGAAGATTGCCAACACCCTGAAACTGAAACTAAACAAGACAGGTTCCACTCAGAACAGGCCTTGCCATGGTCTACCAAAGTAGTTACGTGCATGTGCCCAGCATAATTTTAGGGCGGATAGTATGTTAAATGGGTTATCTCAGCTAGAGAACCCTATTTCGGAATAACGCCAGAAGGTGCACCCAAACACAACATCAAGGGGTGCAATCTGAGTTTAGTTGTGTGGCAGAAAGGATGGATCAGATGCAATGTCAGAAAATATTATTTTACTAAAAGAACAGTAGATGCTTGGAGCAAACTTCCAGCAGATGTGGTTGCAAAATCAGTAGTGCCTGGGATAAACATGCATCTACCCTAAGAGAAAAATACAAATTAGTTAATATAAAAGCAAACTAGGGAGTCTTTTTCAGCTAACGTCTATGTTTCTATGACACACAACAAATGTTTCTTATGTGACATATGGGCCTTTTAGCGCTATAAAGTATAAGGCCAAGGTGTGGTTGCCTTTTGTGTACCCCATACACTATTCATAGACAAAACTCTATATTCTGGCTACTGTGGCAAGGAGGGTTCAATCTTATAAGTAGAACTTCCATCAGTAATTCACTCAATAAATTTGTTAGAAGCAATATTCAAGTGTAGCTTTTCCAAAGACAATGATTATTGATCACGATACTAGAAATTATAACTTTATACATGTAAATAACTGAAGGTGGACGACTGCCTTGTTCTTCTACCTACCATTTTATAAATTGATTTTCACTTTAAAAATAATATGAAAGAACAGATTGCTGAATACAATTACATTTTTTCAATCTGGTTGTTTTTTTTTCCACAAAAGAAAAAAAAATGCTTTTAGGATCTGTTAGGCATTGTTGGTGAACAGGTCTGAATAGCCATGAAAACCATCATTTTCGTACATCACTAGGCCAACAAAGCGATTACTTCTCCTGCCAATTTTACCTCCCTCTTCTGCTTTCTTTTGGAGATTGCATGAATGTCTGTTTCTGGGAACAGACGTGAAAATTCTTTGAAGAAAGCTGTAATTTTAAACATTTTAGTGTCATAATGTAAGAATAGTCAATACTTTTATGAAATCTCAGTGTGTTGTTTCAGGATTTTCCAATGCTTTCTTGAGGCTCTCCTGCGAGTTAGTCACTAGGTTATATCTACTAGACTGAACAGCAGTCACATTTCCACAAGCTACCACAGGTGTTACGATGAGAAACTCCACATAAGACTCAACCTGGCACAGCATGCTTGTAATATTGTCAAAGGTAAGGGTTTGGCTTAAATGATTTTCATAAAACAAAAGTAGCTACAGACATAGGACGACATGTATGAACGGGCTTTTCGCCTGTTTTCTGGCGTATACTGCGCCTCCCGGCCCGAATCCCCCTGTCGGACGCAGGGATTCAGTGTTAGGCGCAGTGTTCGCCACTTTCAGCTGCGCCCCGCATGAAGGGGCGGGCAGTGGGCGCGGTGTGGGCGCGGGGTAGGCGTTCCGGGGCGGGACGCGGCGCGCTCGAAAACTCCGAGGCATGTACGATGGAGAGTCGGCAAAGCGAGGCGCAGTGCAGCGCTCGGCAGCTCCGACAGGCAGACCAGGTTTTTTTTGGTCTAAATCCTCCGACAGAGGCAAAGTGAAGCAGGATCGGAACATGCGAGGAAGCGGATCGAAGATCGCGACAGAAATCTCGGCGCTCCGCTCCGTGCAGCAGGAGTATGATTCCGAAAAAATCGCCTTTATAAAGGCGGAAAACAGTGTCAGAAAAGAGCTGAACGTAAAAAATAAACATAATAAAAAAAAAAAACACTTTCCAAAACTCTAGAACGGCGCAATATCAAGAATTATGATATTGGAAATTGCTGGGACTACAGTAATTCAAATTCTGAAACCTATTCTCATTGGTCGGCATAAACCAGCCAATCAGAATAGGAGTGACAGTGAACCATTAAAACCTATGGGGAAGGATTGACCAATCAGAATCCACGGCGTGAGAATTCAAAAGACAGTAATAAGACAGAACAGAGCTGATTGGCTGAGCTAGCGGGGGCTTGGCTAGCTCGGCCAATCAGAATAGGAGCGACAGTGAACCATTAAAACCTATGGGGAAGGATTGACCAATCAGAATCCACGGCGGGATAATTCAAAATACAGTAAAAAGACAGAAAAGAGCTGATTGGCTGAGCTAGCGGGTGCTTGGCTATCCCAGCCAATCAGAGCGCGAGCTACTTCTCCCATTATAGTCTATGGAGAGATGGCGCAATGCAATCTCGGCTCTCAGCGCCGTGCGGCATGAAGTATTAATCAAAAAATGATTTTTATTACGTGTCAAACATTATCAGATAAAGAACAGAACCCTTCTTTACAAATAAAGCAGTTAAAAACCCGAACAATGCGATTGTCGCCGAGACCGGCGCTACATAGGGAATTGCAATAGAGAGAATCGCCGGAAATACAGTAATTCAAATTGTTTAAGCTATTCTCATTGGTCGGCATAAACCAGCCAATCAGAATAGGAGCGACAATGTCCCATTATAACCTATGGAGGAGAATTGACCAATCTGAATAGGAGCGACAATGTCCCATTATATCCTATGGAGAAAAATTGACCAATCATATTCAAAGGCGGGACAGTTCAAAATACAAGTAAAAAATGGAGAAAACGAGCTGATTGGTTGAAGCGGCGGGGGGCTCGTCCAGCTTAGCCAATCAGAGCGCGAGCTACTTTCTCATAGAGTTCTTTGGGGAAAAGAAATTCTGAGCGCGCTCTGTGATTGGCTAAGTTAAAAGAGGCATCGTTATTTGGACCAATGGGAGAGCGAGCGTCGCTCCTGTGGATTTTCTAATGCAATCTGAAATAAAACTGTACTGGCCAAAATCAAATGATAAGACTAACAGAAGTGGTCCCAATGTGTATATAAAACGAATGATAATATGGAGATAAGAAATAAAAATATTAAATCAATAAAATCATGTTTATTTCTTTATTTTCGTTGCACCCATACTATTGATCCTTCGCTAACGAAAATAAAGAAATAAACATGATTTTATTGATTTAATAGTTTTTTTTCGTTACCCCCATATTATTATTCATTTTATATACACATCGGGACAACTTCTGTAGTGTTATAATTTGATTTCGGCCATGTACAGTTTTATTTCAGATTGCATTAGAAAACCCATAGGAGCATCGCTCGCGCTCCCATTGGTCCAAATAACGGCGCCTCTTTTAACTTAGCCATCACAGAGCGCGCTCAGAATTTCTTTTCCCCATAGAACTCCTATGAGAAAGTAGCTCGCGCTCTGATTGGCTAAGCTGGACGAGCCCCCGCCGCTTCAACCAATCAGCTCGTTTCTGCATTGTTAGTGTATTTTGAACTGTCCCGCCTTTAAATATGATTGGTCAATTTTTCTCCATAGGATATAATGGGACATTGTCGCTCCTATTCTGATTGGTGAATTCTCCTCCATAGGTTATAATGGGACATTGTCGCTCCTATTCTGATTGGTCAATTCTCCTCCATAGGTTAGAATGGGACATTGTCGCTCCTATTCTGATTGGCTGGTTTATGCCGACCAATGAGAATAGCTTAAACAATTTGAATTACTGTATTTCCCGGCAATTCTCTCTATTGCAATTCCCTATGTAGCGCCGGTCTCGGCGACAATCGCGTTGTTCGGGTTTTTAACTGCTTTATTTGTAAAGAAGGGTTTGGCTCTTTATCTGATAATGTTTGACACTTAATAAAAATCATTTTTTGATTAATACTTCATGCCGCACGGCGCTGAGAGCCGAGATTGCATTGCGCCATCTCTCCTATTCTGATTGGTCAATAATTCTCCATAGGCTAGAATTGGTCTCTGTCGCTCCTATTCTGATTGGCTGAGCTAGCCAAGTCCCCGGTAGCTTAACCAATCAGCTCTTTTCAGCATTTTTACTGTATTTTGAACTATCCCGCCGTGGATTCTGATTGGTCTAAACTTCCCCATAGGTTTTAATGGTTCACTGTCGCTCCTATTCGATTGGCCGTTTATGCCGACCAATCAGAATAGCTTTCTGATTTTGAATTACTGTATTTCCCGGCAATTTCCAATATCCTAATTCTTGAATTAGGATATTTGGAAAGTGATTTTGTTTTATGTATTTTTTATTTTTTAGGTTTCAGCTCTTTTCCTGAGAATGTTGAACGCCTTTATAAAGGCGATTTTTGATTCATACTCCGCACCGACATCTGGAATGATTTCTCGCCGCTCCAGCCTGTCTCGCATCGGAACAGTTTTTCGGCGCAGCCCCGCACGGCGCCTAAGTCCCGCACTGCGCCCATGTCCCCGCACTGTGCCCCACACACACTGGCGAGGCGCGGCGGACTTTTCCCCGCATGTATGAGTGCACTACCTCCGGCGCCGAATCCTAGGCGCAGCCCCGCACTGCGCCTCGGACCCGCACTGCGCCTAAAACACAGGCGAGGCGCGGCGGACTTTACATTGTATGTATGAGCGCGCCCCGGCCCCGACATAAATCAGGCGCAGATTCCGCCGGAAAACTAGCGGAAAGGTGCGCCCCGACCCGTCGGGATTCATACATGTGGCCCATAGTGAGAACCAGTTATCCAGGTATGTGGGAACTAATTAAATACCCTACTAACTAAAGGTTAAATACCGCACTAGTAATTCAACCCTTCACTAACAGATCATCCAATGAAACTTAAAGGGGTTGTCTCATCTCAAAGTTTCATAGGGTGCATGAATGAAATAATGCTGCTTTGCTCTGTCACTTCCTGGTCAAGCTGTCTGTAACTAGCATATGAGCTCAGTGTATTCAGACCTCTGCTAATTAGATAAATCTCATGCTGTCAGGACCAGGGAAGCTTCTGAGTTAAAGTAAACAGCAGTAATTACTGGCTTTTGTCTGAAAAATCAGATAACAAACAAGCTCTCACTGTCCAGAGTTCTGTGCTGTGCGATCTGTGTGATGTCACTCCCTGCTATCAGATAGAACAAACAGCAGGAGGGGAGAAGTACACAAGTCGGTCACTTGGGAAACCTGAGAGCCCTCAGAAGGTGATAAAATCACTTGTAGCTCCTTAAAAAAAATGAACAACGCAATATATTTGGAAAACATCTTTATTTAGTGTTCCCAACATGTTGAAAGCTAATCTTTGTACTAGACAACCTATTTAACTTTCATTCTTATTTTTACCACTCTTAAAGAGGTTGTCCATTAAAAAAATATTGGGCTAAAAAGGGGGGCTTAAATAGAAAAAATAAAGGACTCAACTTTCCAACCAGCTTCATTTGAGTGCTGAGCCGATTCATTGTTCACATGACCCTGCAGACTTTCAGAGGCCTCAGTGGTCTCTTTCTGTTCAAACCGCACGTGATCACTGTGGCTTGACATTGGCTCACATACCATGATATCATCAACATTAAATGAACACAATGACACAAATGAACATCTCCTTTAATATTATATGCTATGACCAAGAAGAAAGGATTCAATATAGCAAATCTACCTGCAAAAAGCTCTGGCTCAAAAGTCCATATTGGGTGTGAAGGATTGCATTAATCTTAAATGCTTTCACTCTTCTAAGGGGGTACAATTCGCCTCCATTATTGTAGGCTTTTTAATGCAGGTACAATATCTAAAATACTGGAACAGAGTTTTACCCCCATTTAGAATATGGATATAATAATAATTTCTTTACAATAGGGACTTTGGAGCCAGAGTTTTGTGCAGATCCGTTTGCTATTTTTAATTCTTCCATTATACAACATTCTGGATGACATGTTCCATTAGGGCTGCAACATTTTTTTTTGGTGTATTTTGTGCCAAAGAACTGTTGACACCCTATTCTCTATATAAATGAACTGTAGTACACAAAAACTATGCGCATCGTACACCAGGCACAACAAATTTGAATGCGCCTAAATTAGCATCAAATATGCTAGCAATGATATGCTATGCGCTTTTTTTTCAATGAGCCTAAATTAGGCGCCTCAAATATGCTATACAATGGATACCAAATGCCAGATTTTTGACAGGTTCATTAATTCTGGTGCAATATACACTTATTTAATGCGCCTTAAGCCCTTACCGACATAGGACGTATCCATACGTCCTTATGCCGGCAAGTGGCTTTGAAGCGGGATCGTGCTGCGATCCCGCTACCCAGCTGCTGGGTGTTAGCGGCTAATTGCAACTAACATCCGGCGGTTACAGTGCAGGGGGCAGCACTGTTTAACCTTTAGACGCCGCGCACCATTTTTCACTGCGATCGGGACCTCCACAGCGAAATCGCGGGGTTCCTATCGCTGAACATGGCAGCTGGTAGCCTTGTGAAGACTTCCATCGCTGCCATGTTTTCGATTGCCCCACTTTCGGCCGCCATCTTGGTACACCCTAATGCATTGTTTATACAATGCATTAGGCTGTAGAAATTATCGCATCCCCTAGTGGTGAAGTGCCGTAGGGGGACTCAATTTTACAGTAAAAAAAAAAATGTTTTAAAGTGTAAAAAAATTAAAAAGTATTAAGTTCAAATCACCCCCCTTTCGCCATTTTACAAATAAAAAAAAAAAAATAAAAAAGTTACACATATTTGGTATTGCCGTGTCTGAAAAAGTCCAATCTATTAAAATATAACATCATTTATCCCATATGCTGAACACCATAGCAGAAAAAAAATTCTAAATGCCAAAATTGCATTTTTTTGGTCATTTCACATCCTATAAAAATTGGAATAAAAGTGATAAAAACTTGCATGCATTCCAAACTGCTAGCAATAAAAAGTATGCTTCAGCCCGCAAAAAATGCACCCTCACTCACGTCTGTAGGTGTTAATACAAAAACGTTATTGGTTTGCCGCGGCGCAAATTTAAAAAAATAGAAAATGTTTTAAATTTTTGGTATTGCCGGATGCTTATCAAACACACACATCATTGTTACCGTAGAATGAACGGTGTAAAAAAAATCTCCTGTAAACATGGCACAAGTACATTTTTTTTCACATTTTTGCCCCACTTAGAATTTTTTGGCATTCCCCAGTATATTCTATGGTAATATGAATAACACCATTAGAAAGTACATCTTGTCCCACAAAATAAAAGCCCTCATATGTCTATGTAGGTGGAAAAATAAAAAAAAGTTATGGCTTTCAGAAGGCAAGGTGGAAAAAAATTTAGAGCCATATAATTATGACCGTCCGTCAGAAAGGGGTTAAAACTGGCATGGCGGCACCTCTTTTCTGACATGTTGCTCTAAGATTTTTAAATATCAGGAATAAAAGTTACATTTTATGGAAAGATCTGTTTAGTGAAGGGCTAAATTACTAATAGGGCTTCTGTCCTTTTAGTCATTAGTTTAAATATGTTCACTGTTGATTCCCTTCCCAATTTAATATCCCTATGCCTTTTAAGGATCTGGTTTTGAATTAAATACCTTAGACCAGGCATCCTCAAACTGCGGCCCTCCAGTTGTTGGGAAATTACAATTCCCATCATGCATTTATATAATCTATAGCCGTGGGAATGATGGGAGTTGTAGTTTCCCAACAGCAGGAGGGCCACAGTTTGAGGATGCCTGACTTAGACCACCAGAGATGCTGGCATTAGTTCCTTTGCTACCTTAGATAACCAGCGATTCTGGCATTAACCTCATTCACTATCCTACACCATGAGGAATGCAAGCATTAAAGCCTTCAAAATCTTAGACCACCAGCAAAATTGGCATTAATCTGCTCCCTTACCCTGGACCACCAGGGATTCTGGCATTAACCTCATTCACTATCCTACACCATGAGGAATGTGAGCATTAAAATCTTCAAAATCTTAGACCACCAGCTATGTTGCCATTATCTTGTTCATTACCCTAGACCATCAAGGATGTTGGTATTAACCCTATCCACTAATCAAAATTTGGCCTTGTCAGGGGGCCAAAAATTACTTAAGCAGTCATAGTTGAGAGAAATGATTGTCCAACCTTATAATTGTGAACTGAGTTTTGTTATTTGATGTATTATTATTTATTGGATATTAGATGTTATTAGCTATGCTATTATTTATTAGATATCATTAGATATGTTATTATTATTATCATCACTTTTTGTTGGTGATGGAGAAATATTGACTCCTAGGACATGGAAATGTGCAAAAGGGCTTGCTCTGCTTGTGCAAACCTAAGATTTAGTTAGCACAGTAAGGTGACCTTAACAATATCAGCACATTTGTATCACTTATTTTAGCCGACGTAAGAGCATAGGTGGGTTAAGGTGAAATGATCTTCCTGAAAAACTATTTTTTGCAAGGTTGGACACTTCTAGCTGAGGTTACTTACTATTTAGTTTGCACGGGAACATGTCCATGCGTCTTACACTGAAAATCTGGCATGATCCATCAAAGATCTATATTTGACAGCTTTGCTTTCCTGCTTCAGTATTTCCATGCATGGGCCCAATAATGAGTACCAATTCATGTGTATTTGGACAGTATGCATTTTACATCAGCATCCATCCTAAATTAAAGCTGATGTCTCCCTACCGTACAGACTTGGCCTTTTGGAAAAGAGTGATCCAGGTCAGCTGTCAATTACTGCATGGCTACATGTCTAATATCTAAATCATGTGGGCTTTAGAGCACAACTAAAGAATGTGCACTGATTTATTCTAATAAACCAGACAGATTAAAGGATGAACATTCTTATAATGTATAATAGAAAATTGTGCTATTTTTGGAAACAAATGAGTAAGAAAAAGAGCATAATGCATGAAAACTAAGGGCCACATGTATGAAAACTGTCTAGGTCTAAAATTCACCGGCCCATAGCAACCAATCAGAGCGCCCCTCTCATTTTTCCAGAGCACTATATGTAATGAAAGGGGCGCTCTGATTGGCTGCTATGGGCAACAAAGTGAGTTTTAGACCTAGACAGTTTTCATACATGTGGCCCTAAGAATTTAAAGGGCTTACCCAAAATTAGAGACAACATGGCTGCTTACTTCCAGAAACAGCACCGCACCTGTATATGGATTGTGCTGGGCAACAATTTAACTGCCTTAAAGGGCTTTCCATTTTTAAAATGAGCTTGTCAGGTGATCAGAGATGTTGTAAAATAGAAAAAAAAACAGCTCACGCTTTCAACAAGTTAGAATCTAGGTTAGGTCAAAAGTAGAAAGTATAAGTTCCCACTATCATCCAGTTTTTATTTCCGTGCCCTGTGATAAGAGTAGAACGTAATATGATAGTGTGATAGATGCATTGCATGACAGACCCCAGCAGTGCTCAATGGATCCCACTGATTTATATTGGGAACCATGGATTCCATCTTGGTGTCATAGTTTTTGGGAAAATTGGGGAAAGAAATTATTAAAAAGCTGGCCAAGTTGGACACCCAAAGTATTTCCCTTCATGTTATCAAATTTTGATGGAATCAGACCCTGAGGGTGGGTTCATTTTAAACAGAACTTCTTAAGATAACGTGAAGGGAGCCTTATTCCCTGTGTCTGTTGGAATTTTTCTTTAAAGGGGTGTCGCCACCATAGACTAGTATATGCCATCATAGTCTGTTAAGTGCAGTTCCCACTTCTGGGACCTACACCTATCTCAGAAACGGGCCCAAAAGTGTCAGCTCAGAATGAAGAGCTGGTCGTGCTTGCTTACAACTCTTCATTTTGTTCTATAAGAGTTCTCAGTAGGGCCCGATCACATCTCTCACTTTTACTTGAAACTCCCATAGAACAGAATGGAGAGCCGTGCGCAAGCACAACAAGCTTTCTATTCAGTTCCATAACTTTCAGGGGCCCATTCCAGAGAAAGGTGTGGTACCTGCACCTATCAGACTTTGATTGCATATCCTAGCGATATGTCATTAAAGTCTAGTATAGGAACACCCCTTTAAGCTAGTTTTATCCTTTTAGAAGCTGTATTGACAGATTTCCTCATTTCTCTTTACAATGCTCTCTCTCATATAGTCACATAGTTGATAAGGTTGAAAAAAGACATAGGGCGACTTGCATAAAACATGTTAACACACCAAATTTCATGCGCCTAATAATAGGCTAGAATGAGTCTGATGTATGAACCCGCTCTACAGCGAGTCATAAATCAGGGGCATTCTAGAGCTCGGGCGACAGTTTGGATGAGGTATATCACATTGAAAGTGGTATACCTGTTCCAGCTGTAATGTCCCCAGAAATACACCCCACCTCCCGCCCCCCCGAGATCGGACGAATCACAAAGCGCCACAGGCGCTATATAATGCGCCCCGAAGTGGTGTGCGGGAGATTTAAAAATGTATGAACGGGGTTGCGCCTGATATCGGGCCCATAGTTTCATCAGGTCCAGTCTATAATTCTACCATGTTCATCCAGAGGAAGGCAAAAACCATTATTAAGTGAATTCCAATTGCCTCATATTAGGGGAAAAATTCCTTTCCACCTCCAAACATGGAAATCAGAATAAATCCCTGGAACAAGGTCTCATCTTCAGAATCTAGCATCTATCCCCTATAGTATTAGAAATTTTTTGAAAGAAACACATTCTGGTCCTTTCTGATCTTTTATAGTGATTTAACTATCACATCATATTTAGGCAGTGAGTTCCATAGTCTCACCACTCTTACAATAAAGAATCAATATGATAATAGGACGTAAAGGATGCTCCTTTGTCATGGTTACAGGTCAACTTGCTAAAAGATCATGACCAAGAACTCTGTACTTTCTAGTCACATAGTTGTAGATTGTAATTAAATCATCCTAAACCATCTAATTTCCCAAGACGAATATCCCAAAGTTTAATAATCTGATCTCATGTTGATTCACATGAGTCCCAGGCCACCTTCTGTACTGGGCCTAAAGATACTTTGATTTGTTGTAGTAAGATTGTGATTGATCAGTACTGATATCAGCCCACACTACTCTTTTCTGAGCTCTGTTCTATTATAATGACAGAAAATTGCACCAGCAGAATTTTTTGCATGTATGGTTCAGATGTCCATTATAAAGTCACCAATCCTGGTTTCCCCAATTTAAAGGGAATGTGTCATCAAAAAATGACTTATTGTTTAATTCACATTTTTATGTTGAGCGCATTTTGTAGGGATTTTTGGTTATATATTTTTTTTAATTTTCCAGATCACTTTCAGTATTTTTTTTAATAATTCTTAAGTCCTGCAGTTTTCTACTTTGGCCACTAAGCCTAATAATCGTCTGACACTTCCTGTTCTGTTTAGAGAGCTTTTCAGCAGTGTCTGCTCATTATCAGCAAAAGCAGGGTCAAACTGAAAGGAGACACCATTGTGTACAGATAACACAGAATCCACCAGTCACAAGAGGAGATGTCACAGCTCCCCCTCTCCCCTCCCTTCACAGTGAAAACTCTCCTATACAAGTCTATGGGACAGAATCTGTCTTAAGACTCCTATGTGCATGAAGCTGCTGTAAGGTATCTCTCTGACTGCTGTTAAAGCAGTGCAAGCAAGAATGTCTTCCCCCACAATCCTATATAGACAGCCGAATAGAGAAATCTAGAATCAGGAAATAAAAACGACTGAGAGGAAAAGCATATGGATCAGGGGCTTGATTTAATAAGTAAAAAAAAAAAATTGCCGACATATTCCCTTTAATAGTATATCTATAATATCACACTATCGAAAGTATAAATGGTATAACTATTATCACTACCTATCTCTGATCAGATATCACATGTCCATAGAGGTAGCCAAAACAGAAATACTAACTTATTCTGGGACTACCATAATCCCATACCTTAGCATCAGACATGGAAAGGCATTTCTTTTATTCATCCATAATTGTCTGTTTGTAATACATCCTTTCCACTGTTATAATAATCCATTAACCCTCTTGATTCAGAGAGTAAAGAATACTAGTTGATAATTTGATAACTTCTCCCATTTCGGCCTCTACAACCTTTCTACTCCTGCAAGAGAACTAGAGTTCTCTTATCAAAAGCCTCATGTCAGTTTGTCATCAACCTGCACCACTATAGAAACTACTTTGGTAGTAATCATCTTTCAATTCTAGATTTAATCCAATCTCCTATCAGAAAACTCATTCACATCTAACACAGTTAGAGAACTCCCGACATTTCAGTAACAGCCATTGGTTCTACATGACATGCTGAACCTTCTTCACGGCACTTCCTCTAATCTTACAGCTTAACAAGACTAGCTCTTGTACCAAACCACAGTTGTACATCAATTACTCTCTTTTTCTGAGAAGCAAAATTACTTGTACATGGAGCAACATGGACTTATTAATCATAAAGCTCAGGCAAAGCAAAGTCACTTCTGCTAAAGTGCGGGATGGAACACCATTCAAATCTTCAGCAGGACACCTGGACACTGGTGTTCATTCTGGCCAAATGTTATATGACGTTGAATCCAGTTCGCATCATAAAGCACAGAGCTGGACATTGTAAGACATGTTCTATTCATGGTGGTTGTACAGTGTTTCCCCCATTTACAAATACAGGAGATATACATTTAGGAAACTACTACCTACACAATTTTAGGCAGAGGAGTTAAAGGGGTTGTCTCGCTACAAGGATTGCTTTTTATGTTAGAGATCTTGCAAAAAGAAGTCACTTTGCAATATGTGTCCATTAACAGTGTCCTACCTATTCTAAGATATCACTTCTTGTATGGTCTGCATCAGCTCCTCAGGTTGCTATAGTTACAGACCTGTTTGATCTCTCCTGATAGGCTGTCAACACTGGTTGCTATAGCTACAGACCTGGCTTCTACTGCAGTCTAGTAGAAGCCAGTAAACACGTCCCTGAATTCAAAATGAAACCAAGAAAACAGGACTAAGGTAAGATGAATCAATGTAGTGAGACAACCCCTTTAAGCTCTGTGTCATACAACTACCATCAGGGTAAGGTTTGGCTATATTAATGTGATCTAATTGGTTGCGACCGTGGGTAGACCCACAACAACTGGACCGCTGTTGAGAGCACTTTTTTCACTTACAAATTCATATGGTTGGAGTTGTCCACTCTATCTTGCAACTTCCGATTTGTATCTACAGTAACACTATAAACTTCATTTTAAAACTACACTCAAGGAAAGTCTCAGGGAACAATATTTCCAACATACAATGGTCTTTCCTGGGACTTTGAATCTAGAAATCAAACTCAGCATACAATGTCACAGACACTGCTAATCTAAAGCACATGGGATTGATGGAAGATCAAACCAATTATCATGGACCTCTTACTTGTAAAATATCTGTATTAGTGCAGTGCATGCAGTGACTGGCGGTCTAGTAGTGCCTCTCTACAGTACAGTGTGGTACTACATGTCCTGTACTGCCTTGTGGGTCAACTTTTTCTCTGGTACATTGTGTATAAAGTACCAAAAGAGGCTTCTGTCCTCAATATAGAAAGTGATTTCCAACTTCCACCAGATCTTTCTGACTGTTATACGTAAGGACTTGCTTTATCTGTATTAGTTATCTGCTTAGTTTTTCTTTAATCTTCATTCTGCATTATGTTAGGTGACATTTTGAGGCTTTGGAACCAATTACCAGTTTTCCATAGAGTAACAGTTTCAACCAGTGTTGGACTGGGGTGCCCGGGGCCCACCAGTGCAGTTGATTTTTGGAGCCCACTAATGGAATTGATTTTTGGGGTCCACCAGTGCAGTTGATACTGACAGCCCACCCTACAGCGACTGCACATGACTGTATATACTGCATCTGCCTCTTGTTTTCTGCCTCTTTCTTTTCCTTTCTGCCTCAAAATCAGCCACAGACATGCTTTTCCCAGGGGCTCACCAGGATTTTCCCCTGCTCCCTTGTGGGTCAGTACAAACCTGGTTTCAACCAACAATATGTGTCCTGGGACAAATTAATACTGTATGTTGATTGAGCACTGTATACAGTAGTTTGTATTGTGTTGTCCTGCATTGCAAAGGACAATAGTGTATAACAGCCTAATAATAATAATTTCAACAATTTTATAAATCCATTGCATTACGTTCATTGAACTTTACAAGCAATGCAGATATAGAGTATAGTGCATAGTCAAAGAAAAGTATTACATTAGTGAGTCTGCAATATGTTTTGTATGAGTAAATTCAAAATGGCCAGACTCATTACAGAAATGTATGTGCTTGCCCTATCCATCTGAATCAGGCTTACAGAAATTCAGGTGCTTGACACCAAAACAACCCCCTTGACATGTACTGAATACATTTGCACAGGGTCATATCTATAGGGGGTGCATAAGAAGACACCAGTAATATAAATGGTGCATGGTAACTGGGGGGCCCCATTTCATTTTTGTACTAGGGCCCAAGAGTTTGAAGTTATGCCTCTGCATTTGCAGTTGCAGACATCTCTGCTACAATCTTCTACATGAGAACATACCCTAATACACAAGGGAAACTTTTTCTCATCCTATCAGAATAGCATATATTTCGGACATAAAACCAATATAGTTTGCGCAGATTCATTTATATTGGCTACAGATATGAGCAAATATTACTGTAGATCTTCTCATTGTGGAAATTCTAGTGAACATGTCAGAAAATATTTTTATGTATTGCAAAACTCACTGCATGTAATGATAATTGATAGATAATTTCCTACTGGGGATGTGCACGTCTTACTGTAGTTATGCTAGTCTATGAGAATAAGTTCCGTCTGTTTTATGATCACCCTAATTTAAGTTTTATTACATTTTAAATTATGAGAAGGTTATTATCTGGTCATGTTGGATCACTTTACAGCTAGTTTTATAAAAAGATTTGCTCTAGGGTATGGGATAGTCTATAGAACATCAACTATAATATTAAGTAAGAGATTACATTTAAGATTTTTTTTACTTTCCTTTCTAAATAGTGTTATTAATATTTTTATTGCGCTGTGAAGATATTATGCCAGAAAATACGAGTACTTCCTAATACGGCAAATGATAATGCATTAATGAGACCTGCCCTAACCATCCCAAACTACTTGTGAGAGTCGACAGAAGAATTGGGAACCCATATTAAAGGGGTTTTGCCACGAAGTAAAATAGACGTGGGAAGCTTTCAAATGAAATAACAAACATTTTCACCATTTATTATTATTAAAATTCTGGACCATTTTTTGTTTCAGCTGCTCCTTCAGTGATCCATTGTTTACAGCTCATCTCCAGGGGGATACGACCAGGGCTGAGAGCTCCTCAGTCCTGGTCAGACATCACTTCTCCTATCATACAGCTACTGAGTGTTCAAACCCCAGGTGATGTCATTCTACTCTGTATTCCTTAGTAATTAGTCAAAAAGTGCAAATAAATAAAAAAGAAACCTCAATGAGGTCTGTACATTGATAAAGAGAAAAAAAAAAACACAGGTTTGCCTGGAGGCAAAAACTTTATCTCTCAGCTACTCACAATGCTTTACATAAACAGACCTTTCTTTGACTACAGAGAGGAAATGCCTGGTGATGTCATCCTGCTGGGTCACATGATATGCAATTCAAAAAATCACACACGCCCCCTTCTGAGCATATAGAGCTGAAGAGCAGGGTACAGGAGGTATGAAATGAAATTGTGGCAAAACCCCTTTAAGTCTTAAAATACTAAACATTAGAGAAGTAAAAACTGACCTGTTGCCATTTTTGCACCATTTGCTAAATTCCGGTAGGTCACTCATAACAAAAATAGCCCTTAAAATGTAATAGTAATTAATTTCCATAATTACATATTTTAAGTAGATGTATTTTCAGAGATGTGCTCTTAGTAATCATCTAGCACAGACATTTCCCATGATAACTGTAGACAAACAATACACTATATCTGTTCAGTACATGTGCAAGATGAAAACATCTTGAAAGGTCATGCAGAAACTGTAATATGTGATGTATATCTATATATGCAAACATCTGATTGCTGAGCACAACAAAATTTAAGCCAGAGAACTCCTTCATTACAGCTTTCCCTATGACCTTTTTCGGGATTGCAGCTGTGGCTTAAAATGTATATATTGTATATGGGAGCAGTCTGAACGCATCACTTCAGTGTAAAACCTACCTGTAAAAAAATTCCTTCCTCGTGTTGTGGACAGTGATCCATCTGAAGCTAGAAGTAGCTTCACCAATTTAGAGAAGGTGTCTTAACTAAGGCATCTTGCAAAAAAAATGCACAATTTTAGGAAGAGCTGTCTTATCCATTGGAAACAATAGGCAGTTACCCAGGGACCCCCCAGACACAGGCTCCCCCGGTGGTTGGATGTATGTCCCAGAATTCAGGCACATACCCTAGATCCCTAGGTCAGTGTTTAACTGTTTATGTGCTCCCTGCCCCTCCAATTAGTCTTGTAAGGCTGCAGGCTGCCGATCAAATGTTATGGGAGCATACTGACCCAGGAGGCATGATGATGTCACAGCACCAGGCCCCCAGCTCTGGACATTATCTAGGATATTCTCTTGCTTTTTGGGGAAACGGGGAGAGGCAAGTTTTATTTTATTGCTTTCTGTTGCAATTAAAGTGGCAATGGTGTACTACCTACTAAGGCCCCAACCTACCTCAGACTTTGCACACCTACCTACCTACTTGGGGCTCTACCTGTTAACTGCCCACCTGGAGCCTTGCTTTCTTACCCACATTATCTATGAGTGGACCTACCTGCCTACTGGGGGCTTACCTATCTTGCACCCTGTCTACCTGATAGGTATGCCCCCATGTGGTGTCATGTTTGCACATTGTGTGATGTCAAATGTTTGGGCATGGTTAGAGGCGTGGCTTGGAGTGATGTCATGCCCACTGCTTTGCCCAGGCTGTTAAGATGGCCCTGTCTTAAAATACCACTTGAAACCCAGCACAAAGTTGGAAACATGGCTTTCCAGCACCTGCCTATATGCCCCAGGCTCTAGGTCTTATGCACTTGGCACGGCTATGTCCACTGAGCCTCTACACTGGCACAACAACTCTTGGCAGATCTATATTAAAGTCCTCTGTATTTCACTACATTGTGTCTCCAAACAAAGAGTATCAAAACTGCTCAGACTGGCCCACATTGTAGCAAGGGAAGTAACCCTGAGGGGGCACTAAGCATAGGCACTGAAGGCCCAGACCTGCTTTTCTGGGAGAAAAGCAGAGGAGATGCAAAAAGCTAGAGGCAGGTGCAGTCATGTGCAGTAGCTACAGGCTGGGTTCCAAGAACCAAATCCACTGGTGGGCCCCAAATATCAACTCCACTGGTGGGCCCCAAGTATCAATCCCACTGGTGGGCCCAGACCGACACTGATACAGCCTAAATGTTTAAAGTGTCTATTATCATTGGGCTGTTGAGTCTGGAACCAGCTCTAGATTACAGCGCTGTGGAATATAGCTGCGCTATATAAATTAAAGGGGTTTTGCCACGATCTAATGTTGACGTGGGATCCTCCAAAATGGGTATTTAATCACTTTTCTAAATATATGTCATTAAAAAGATTGAAGCCTGTGAGATCTACAGCCTTCCTTAGTTTCCTGACAGTTTACATTAGACACGACCAGGAGCTGACAGGAGCTGATCTGGCCGGGCTTGGGTTGCTTGCACTTCTTATCTGATGGCAGGGAACATGAATGAGCTTTGAAGGGACTGGGGAGAAAGATAGGGTTTCTTTTGTATAGAGAATCCACTAGTTGTAATGTAATTATCTGAGTAAACATGCAGACCCTCCCTGCTTCCTGCTCAGCTCCCCTCCATCTCCCTCTGCAGCCGTTCGTGAAGGAATGAAAGAAGGCTGCCTGCTGAGCTTATTTCTCTCCTGAGCAAATAAGAGGGAGAAATAAAATGCATATAGCTTGTGCACAATTCAGTTCTCCTCTGTGGATTAGCAAAACAATGTTTGCTCAACTACAGAGACTGAGTATCAGGAACGTGCATCGGAGGTGTAGCAATGACATCACAGAGGAGGTACTTGTTTTTTTAAACACAGACACACAACGCCCCTTTTTCAAGCATCAAGAGGGGAGTATCAGCCTGTTAGGTAAGGAACTCACTTCTTGGCAAAACCCCTTTAAAGAAATCACCATGTTGGTTTGAGACATTAGAAAAATTTAAAAAATATTTAATTTTAAATTTTATAAAAAATGACATTTACCTATTACAGTTGATACCATAAGACAGGAGACAATCCAAAAGAAAAAAAGCTTCTTACTAAAGCAATAATTCATGTAAACAAAGCATTAGAAAGAGAAAACCTGCTCTCACACTACAAGTCTCAGCATCCATGCCAGATAAAAGCCAATAAAGCATTATATTATGGATAGTTCTATATAACAGGACAAAGAAGAGCACTATAAACTCCGTAATGCTGTGGATGTGGTAAAAAGGTGCCTCTACCTCTGACACTGCAATAAAAAGAAAGAACTAAAGCAATAGACATTACACTGTATTGTAGGGTCAAGGAAATTTGTACACAAAAGGCAATAGATGCTTGTTTTTTTTTAGCTCAGGTCTCAGCTCCACAATGTCTCTGTGCTTTCAATGACCTCACACAAGTCTAATGCTTCTCTCACAGACAATCAATGGTAATAGAATTGTTGGCTATGAAACATTACACTGTGATCAGATAAATGCAGAGCGCAGCGCTGTGCTGCCCGCAGAGAGCTCTAACTTGACAAACACCAACCTCTGACAACGTGACAAATCAGACATCTTCCTTATAAACTCAGAGGGGATTCACCTGGGGACACCGACCAGTTCCTGGCTCCTGGTCGCCTCCACACACTACCTGCTTATTAACAAATGATATTCTCCATCCTAAGGCTGTCATTTTCACGGCTTACTCATATTCCTTTAAAACTGTGACCACGTAAGATACAGTAATCTTTTTATTTTTATCATTCTGTTGTTTCGTTCCAGACATATTATATCTCAGTCTGGACTGTGCTGGGTCAGGGCTGCTGTGTTTTTGTAGCTATGTAAGTAAATTCGATATTATTCTGTATAGATGGAATAGGAGCCTGTTCCAAGACTTCCATCCAGGACACAAAAACAGAAAGTCCTTAAAGGGGTTATCTCACTACAAGGATTGCTTTTAATGTTAAAGATCTTGCAAAAACAAGTCACTGCGATATATGTCCATTAACAGTGTCCTACCTATTCCTAGATATCCCCTCTTGTATGGGCTGCATCAGCTCCTCAGGTCACTATAGCTACAGACCTGTTTGATCTAACCTGATAGGCTGCCAGCACTGGTTGCTATAGCTACAGACCGGGCTTCTACTGCAGCATAGTGGAAGCCAATAAACACGCTCCTGAATTCAAAGTGAAACCATGAAAACAGGACTGAGGTAGGATTAATCAATGTAGCGAGAAAACCCCTTTAATCTCGTTATAAGAATAGAAAATCTAATAATATCAAGAAGTGAAAATATGTGGTTCAAGATCATATACCAGATGAATAGACATATACACAGTTGAGTCACATTATTATGACCACTTCTCTCCGAGCGGCTCTTGAAGGAACTCACGTGTCGTGAGCTGGCTTGATTAGTATATAAGTTTGTGATAGGCTGTTTGAACACATATCCCTCAAAACTGTCACGAGTAAAAGGGACAATTTATCAGAGTTGAAAAAATGGATGATTATTGACTTTCAGGCCAAGGGTGCCAGTATTTCTAAAAACTGTGGAGACTGTGAACTGTTGGGACGACATGTCCAGAAATTGGCGTGTCAGATTTTAGGCGCATTTAATCAGCGTAAAGTGCACCTGAAAGTACAATGCTCTCAAAATCTGGCGTCTGGTTTACCTTGCATAGTAAACTTAATGCGGCTAAAAAAGCGCATTGTGCTTTAAAAGGTGCATTGCGCAATCGCGGTGCATAGCATATCAATGGCAGTGGATGTTATGCGCCTATCGAGGTGCATTGCGTAACGGAGATGCATAACATATCATTACCTGTGTATGTAATGCGCCTCGATAGGTGCATTGTGTTATGGAGGCGCACAGCGTATCAAAGCTACTCTAGGTAATGCGCCTTTTTACAATGTGTCGTTTCCGGCGTATAATGTGCCTAGTTTTGGTATATTACAGTTCATTTACATCGAGTATATGGTGTCAAGAGTATTTTTGGCACAAACAGACCAAAAAATGGCTTATTGGGACATGTTGCCCTTTGTGTGGTTATGTGGTGAAAGTGTATTGTGAGTTGACAAATGGCACCACTGAGAATAAGTAATGTGGAAACTGTGACGCATCACGTGCCATTGATGTGAGAGGTGAACATTAGAGGTGAAGGTGCACAAGAGTGGACAGACATGCTAGAGTGGATCAGTTCTCCATCAAATGAAGCAGAGACTACCAGAGGTGTCTAAAACAACAGGTCAATAAACCCTGATGTGTATGGGGCTCTGGAGCAAAAGGATGGTCACTGCATCTCTGCTAAGGAAGTTGCACCAGAAGAAAAGGCTTCAATAATTCACAGTAGTATCAGAACTTAACCTCTGCTGATTGGCAAAGGCTTAACTTATCTGATTCCGTTTTCTACCTTATTGAAAAGATTGGACATTGGTGTGTCAGTCAAGAAGCATCAGAGAACAAACAATCTATAACCATTGCTGGAAGAATAGTTTGAATAGCAGTGCTATGGTCTATGGAATGTTTTGTAGCATTCTCTGGGCCCACTAATCCACTCTTAAAGGGGTTGTCTCCCTACAAAGAATAGCTTTCAAAATGTAGGGAACATTAAATGAAGATGTTTTCCAAATAAATTGCTTTATTCATCTTTTTTTTGTTAAGGAGCTACAAGTGATTTTATCACCTTCTATGCTCTCTCTGGTTTCCCAAGTGACCGACCTGTGTACTTCTCCCCCCTGCTGTTTGTTCTATCTGATATCAGGGAGTGATGTCACACAGGTTGGGGACAGTAGTGTGAGAGCTTGTATGTTATCTGATCTTTCAGACAAAAGACAGTAATTACTCTACTGTTTACATTAACTCAGAAGCTTCTCAGGACCTCAGAGAAGGTAATTTATTTAATCTAGACTAATAAACAGAGAAGTCTGAATACAAGGAGCTCATATGCCAATTACAGACACCTTGACCAGGAAGTGAAAGAGCAAAGTAGCTTTATTTCATTCGTGCATCCTATGACACCTTGAGATGAGACAACCCCTTTAACCGGTAGAAATCACTTACACTCATACATGCTAATTGGCTTCCCCGGGGTGGATGTGATCTTTCAGGAAGACACTGTGACATGTCACATAGCTAGAATTGTACAACATTCAAAAAGCATCACCAAGACTTCCAAGGACTACCCTGGTCCCCTAGTTCCTCAAACTTGAACCAAACTGAACGTATGTGGGACCACCTTGATCATCATGTTTGCATCCCCAGTAGCTGTGTTATGCAGTCAGCATCAGCATGGCTTCAGATACCTGGGCCAACCTACCACAACTTTACTGAGTCATTTCCAGCCCGTCTAACTGCTGTCCATGCTGCACAGGGCGGTTACTCTGGATATTAGCTGGTGGTCGTAATAATGTGATTTAACTGTATATATTCCAAGAAGCAGCTATTAGATTTAACATATAACTTATCTTGCGGGAGATAATAGTATCAGACAAGAAAATCAAACCTGTCCAATAATTTTTTCCCTAAAGCTGGCCATTTTTGATGGACAAAAAGGAACATTTAAACCATTTTCTTCGGACTGTTGTCTGTTAACACCTTTTTGTGACATTTGTGAGGACCCCAGATGCCAATGGGAGACAGATATCTTTGGAATAGCTCATCCCAGCCCTGGTACCATAGTAAGAAAGCTGTTCTTGTCAACTGACAGATCTGCAATCCATCAAGGGAAGCCCAGATCAGACCACAGAACACGGCAGAAATAGATTAAGACTTTGTCATTTTAACTTATGGCTTTATCGTCTAAAATGACAACTTTCACCGAAGAACTGTAAATGACAAGTCATTCAGAAATCAGTCTAATGTATGGTTAGCTTATCATACTCTGTCATATGATGGCTTGGTAGCCTCTACAGACTTTAGATTGTCAGCGACTCTTAGAAAAAGTTGGATGCTCTCAAAAATATACAGAATCTCACAAAAGTGAGTACACCCATTACATTTTTGTAAATACTGTATTATATCTTTTCATGGGACAACACTGAAGATATGATACTTTGATAACAGTAGTCAGTGTCAAAGGAGGAGAAGTGTAGTGTAGGGTAAGACCATGCATTGCGCATGTTTTCAATGGATCTATAATAAAGAAATTTGAATTTTAAGATTGGGATCTCCGTTCCAGTGCTGTACTACTACCCTTCTCATCCTTTGTCACTACTCATCTCGTCTGGATGCTGTGTGCACGGACGGATTCCGCTGACTACATTTATATGGTAAGCTGGCTGTATTTTCTATTTTTAAAGTAGCCAATGTAAAGCTTGTATAACAGTGTAAATTTGCCTCAAAATAACTCAACACACAGGCATCAATGTCTAAACCCCTGGCAACAAAAGTGAGTACACCTCTAAGTGAAAATGGATTAATTGTGCCCAATTTATCATTTCCCCTCCATGGGGTTATGTAACTTGTTAGTGTTACAAGCTCTCAGGTGTGAATGGGGAGAAGATGTGTAAATTTGGTGTGATCGATCTCACACTCTCTCACACTGGTCACTGGACGTTCAACATGGCACCTCATGGTAGAGAACTGTCTGAGAATCTGAAAAAAAAATTGTTGCTCTGCATAAAGATGGCCTAGGCTATAAGAAGATTGCCAACACCCTGAAACTGAGCTGCAACACGGTGGCTAAGACCACAGAGAGGTGTAACAAGACAGGTTCCACTTAGAACAGGCTTTAGTCATAGTGGAACAAAGAAGCTGAGTGCATATGAAGGCAGCATCATATCCAGAGATTTTCTTTTCAAAATAGATGTATACGTGCTGCTAGTATTGCTTCAGAGGTTAAAGTGAAGGGGGAGGGGGGGTTGTCAACCTCTCCGTGCTAAGACCATACTCCACACACCCCATCAAGTTGGTCTGCATGGCAGTTGTCTCAAAAATAAGTCTCGTCTAAAGATGATGCACAAGAAAGCCCATAGTTTGCTGAAGACAAGCAAACTAAGGACATGGATTACTGAAACCATGTCCTGTGGACTGATGAGACTAAGATAAACTTATTTGGTTCAGATGGTGACTAGCATGTGTGGCGACAACCAGGTGAGGAGTACAAAGACAAGTGTGCTTTGCCTGCAGTCAAGCATGGAGGTGGGAGTGTCATGGTTTGGGGCTGCATGAGTGCTGACTGCTGTGGGAAGCTACAGTTTATTGAGGGATCAATGAATGCCAACATGTACTGTAACATACTGAAGCAGACAGCACAAGAGATTAAAGGGTATAATATAAATACTTTATTTAAATCACAAATATTTAAAAATTCATAGAAAAGATTAGTGTAATAAAGAGAATCACCAAAAATAGGAAAAAAGGTCATGGTTTGTAAAGATTTTTGGGTAGGGAATTAATTTATAGTCCACAAACATAATATAAGGCTTAAAAAGTAAACCAAAGTCAGTTTCTCGCACGGGTAATCCAATATAAACCCAAAAAGGGGCCCAATAAATATGTGACAATAATTGCAAATAACAGGTAAAGATCCAGTCATGCCATAAATTACCCAGGCGGGACAAAACAAAATTAAAAAATTTAAGTATAAATTGCCAAAATCAAACCCAAAAGGGAACCTACCAAGTTTTTTGCACCCCAGCCCCCCGACGGCTTTGCACTAGTCTGTTCCCCTAGTTAATAAAAAAAAAAATGGGGTCACAAAAAATATTGAACTTTGGGCACTCACTTTTTTTGTCAGCGAATTAGCTTTAAAATGACTGGTAAGAGTTTTTTGAGGGCACCCAATTTTATAAAAACCCTGTACACTAAATATTTTTACATTGTAAAAAGTTTATTCTTTGTTGTCCCTGAAAAATTTAATAAAATATTTTAAAAAAAACAAAAAAAAAAAAAAAAAAAAAAAAAAAAGGGGGGTACAACTGTTGTGAGATACTTTTTAAAATTAAAAAATTTTTGAAACTTCCTAATTTTCATATTTTTGAGAATCCACTTTCATAGTACATGATATAAGTACTTTCTCATTTTCACATATATAATACTAGTAGAGTTTCTGAGAAAAGCATAAGACATGAGGTAACTTGTTCAGCTTCTTATGCAGAATATGGAAAGATGCAGAAAATTTCAAAACACGAGAGATCTGACACTATATAGCTTTCCATCCAGTTTCAGGACACAGTTAAAAGCTTTTCAGAATTACACCATGCTCAAAATTTATCCCCCCCCCATAAAGTTATGCCAAAAAAAGCGGTTTTTTGGGGTTTTTTTAAGGTTTTTGCCTAGTTTATTTCCGTCATTTACAATCCTATGCTTTAAAAAGATTGAAGGATGGTGTTACACCCTCCCTCCCCCGCTCCCCCAAGGGGGGCCCCTTAAAAATTTTTTGGGTTATTTTCCTTCCCCACCAACCCACCCGAGTTTTCTTCTCGGGGTTCCAAAAAAACATTTTTATGAAATGACATCTGGGAGGGTGGGGTTGTGTTTTGCCTATGGCAGCCCCCTTCCTAAATATATAATGATGACTGTGCCATCCATCTTGGATTAAGATCTCTTTGGCCAAAAAAAATAAAAAAAAAACAAAGCTTTTTGGTTCCAAAGAAGTAAACAAGAGCCACTGACTGGCTGCCGAATTGTAAATTTCTTGTGACGTACATGGTACTCAGTTTTGGTGTTCAATGTATCAGAGTATCGCTAAATGAAGAAAGGCAGTAGGAAACTATAATAGTTGTACAAGACTTTTTGACAATCAAAGGATTTTCCATTAAGGATCCCGAGCAGCAAAGTTGTTGTTATTATTATTATTATTTGAAGGCATCATTAAATCCAAGGATCAGGGTACATTTAGCAGGCCAAAAACAGGTACAAAAACCAGCATCTAATTGAGCTCCAGTCTGCTAGAGATAGCCGTTCACACGGCTTAAAATGGGACGTATTTCAGTCCGTAATTACGCACCGGAGTGCGCAATTACGGGTTTAAAATACGTCCAGTAATTACGGTAATCCAAGTTCTCAATAGAGAACTATGGATTACGTCTCCTCTACCTGCTCGGCGAATCCGCGGGGGGGAATAATTGTCATGTGAATTACCAGCGGCATTTTACGGCCGTGGAGTGAAGGGTCTATGGGCCGGCAAAGGTGCCGGCCCCCCGCTCCCGCCCCGCCCCCAGCCACACGGGAAGGAGACAGAATGGATGTTTGAAGAGCCAGGTTTTCAGTTTGCCTTTTGGAGAAGGGGGAAAGTCTGATGTGTTGGAGTAGTAAGGTTCAGAATATGGGAGATGCAGCCTCTTGTGGAATGCTACCTAAGGAGCAGATAAGAGGTGAGCAAAGAAGAAAATGTAGAAGATTATGTGAACGGAAGATTAAGGCAGAGATGTATGGTGGGCACAGTTTTTTATGTTATGGTTAGTAGGTCATCATTGGTAATGATATTGCAGGATTGGAGAACTGCATGGTTGATGTGATCTGGCTGATGTATAAGGATACATTCACATAGCATTTTTTATGCTTTTTTGGGGCGGATTACTTGAATAATCTTCCCCAAAAACAGTATCAAAATAGTAGGAAAGCTGTCAGTAAAACACCTCCCATTGATTTACTTAAATATTTTCATCACGTACTGTAAGAATTGACATGTCAATTGCAAGAGCCGAATTTAAAAAAGGAAACGGCACTTTTTACGTCGTGTGAACCTACCGTAAATATAATGTTATAGCTGATTGTATAATTAAAGGGGTTTTCTCACTACAAGGATGGGCTTTAAACATGTAGTAAACAGTAAATGAAGGTTATTACCAAATACATTGTTTTTTTGATTTAGCTTAATTTAGGATATAAAGAAGATTTTATCTATTGCTAGTGTACACAAGTTTATCTAGGTTATCAACTACCTCTCTTGCCCTCTCTTATTTCTCATTGTTCCAAGCTGCTGTCCAACCATGAGGAGTCTACTCTCTGCTGAGTCTTATCTTCAGTTTTATAGCAAAGTCAATATGTCAATCAATGCTGTAGAACCACCCACAGCCTAAGCATGGTCTGAAACTGGCTATGACTCAGTGAAACAGCATGGTGAGGCAACCCCTTCAAAGGAGCTGTCCTCTTATTGCAATCCCCTTTTGTTGTGCACAAGTTGTAACCTGCAACCCTTAGCTGTAATCTGGACGACAGCCTTCTTTACCATGAGAACTGTGAATCTGTGGACAAGCCATCCCAGAAGCTGGTCACAGCACGAACAGCTCAGAGTTTTATGAAAGGCTTAGATAAACACCTAGAACTAAAAAATATTAATACTTATGTAGCTGTAGAAAAACAACTAGATCCAGTCTGATGCCAATTTTGGGATCAGGAATAAAAAACCAGTGCATCTCAAAAAAATAGAATATTATTGAAAATTAAAGGTGTTCTCCAGGACTATCTTTTTATTTGTTTTAGGGCTCACAAATGTATTATATTAAACCTTGTAATTCATGCTGTAATGAGTTTATACAATATATTACTTATTATTGATATCAATTATCTTTTCAGTGACATTCAAATTTTCTGAGATGCACTAGTATTCATTAAGGGCAGATTGGTTCATGTCTTATGGGTTCCAAAGTCTGCATCGGTAGGGGAAATAAGGCCTATTAAATTAACCCTACCCTTCTCCACATCTTCGACACCCTTGGTTGGACTAGATGGATATTTGCCGTTTTTCAACTGTTTTAGCTACATAACTGCAGTGGGCCCTATTCACTTGAATAGATCTGCAAAGCAGCTCCCATCATTGCCAGTAGCCAGGATATCACTAACCAAAGGGGCATTAGTGAAGGCAGCACAGCTGTACCAACACTGCATGCCCTTCATTCTCAAAATCTGTGGGAATCTTAGAAGTCAAGAATTCAGAATACCCTATTACATTTTTTGAAGGTTTTAAAAACACGCTGACCCTTTTTATAAAACACTTAAAGGAATTTCCCAGCAAAGGGAGGATCCATTTTAAACTCAATATGATCACCAGGAAACTATAGTATTGCACTTCTTAATTGAAATCACTAGAGAGCTATGTGTCACATGGTGGTGCCAAGTCCTATAGAGTATTCAGAGTAAAAGACACTATGGCTAATATAAAGAAATCTCAAGTCAAGAAGCACCCTCTTCTAAGATGTCCACATTATTCAATAAGGTATATAGACAGAGGGTTCCTGAATGGACAACCCCTTTAAGGTATTTTAATTTCAACATAACATATACATCAGTTTCCCAAAGACAGAATTTTTTAATTACTAGTGTAATATAATCTGCAAAAACAATATGATATATTAGATTGCAATGGTATTTTGTCAGTCATGAGGCAACTGGATGCATCTGAATCAAGAAGTAAAAATGTGGTGGCCAATTAAACTACCGTATTTTTCGGACTATAAGGCGCACCGGATTATAAGGCGCATTATCAATGAGCGCCTGTTAAGTCTTCTTGGTTCATATATAAGGCGCACTGGATTATAAGGCGCGGCACATTAAATGAAACAAAGCTCAGACCGCAAGCCAAGCTTCATTCAACACTTTCACAATAACTCTCAACTTGTAAACTTGTAACAAAAGTCAATACATGTACATATTTCCGTGCCGTATACGCGAAATACGTGTCACACTTAGTGAAGCTTATTTGCAAACTGATTCGGAACGTATTTACATCGGAAATCCGACGTGAATCAGTTCTGAAATCAGCTGCGTGAACATAGCCTTAGTGACACTTATTTGCAACTGATTTGTAAGGCCTCGTTCACACGGCTTATTTGGGCACGGATTGGCGCTGTACTCCGCGCTGGATTTGCGCTGCAGTACGGCGCCAATCCGTCCCTGTCATTACGGTAATCCACTGCTCTCATAGAGAACAGTGGATTCCATCGCTCCTCCCCGCTCGGCGAATCCGCCGGGCGGGGAGAAACTGACATGCCTTATTACGGTCGTAACAAGATGTCTATGGGGCCGGAGCGGCGCCCCCGCCGCGCCCCGGCCCCGCCCCCGTCCCGCCCCTTATTCACGGCGGATTTGTGAGCTCAATACGGCTCACAAATCCGTCGGGAATAAGCCGTGTGAACACGGCCTAACTGATATCGGAACGTATTTACTATTGTAAATCAGTTGCAAATCAGTTGCAAATCAGTTACAAATCAGTTACAAATCAGTGTCACTAAACTAGCTGTACCTAATACGTTCTGAACAAAGCCTAAAATCCCAAGTGAAGAATTGATTCATATATAAGGCGCATCGGACTAAAAGGCGCACTTTCGATTTCTGAGAAAATCATAGGCTTTTATGTGCGCCTTATAGTCCGAAAAATACGGTAATTAAAAAGTAGCTTTTTTTTTTTTATAGATTTGAAGATTTACAGTATCGTATCTCTCTGACTTATCACCAACAGTAAAATGTTACAGTATTTATTTTTTTCTTTTACAAAAAAATGAGAATAACCTTTACAGTTGAACGCTTGGACATCACAGCCGCAAGGCACAAACTAGGTTTTAATAGCTTTAGGTCATCACTTTTGAAGGTCCAAAAATATCACAAATTTTAGGTTATTTCAATCTTAATAGCTTATATTGGCTACAGAAAGTCACTTTATTACTGCCCATGTCATTTTATGGCTCTTCACTGCTGCAAAGATAAGCTGAAAAATAAGAGGATATTTTGATTTTATCAATGCAGTCAATCAATTTTCAATTACATAAAAAAAATGGAGTAAAAGAAAAATGTTGATAAAATCTGTAAAAAAACAGGTTAGTTTGTTTACAAGTATTTTAAATTACTAGTGTTGTATTTGAGACCAATCTTAGGTGTTATGCATATGTATAAATAATCAGTTTCTACTTGCTTCTTCCAATTTTAGAAGTAAGAAAAACACACTATTTTTCTAAAAGCTTCTTCCCCTAATGGCCTTGCAAATGCCCCAGTGAATGAAATACTTTAGGTTGACCTCAAACTCATCTCTTCATCATAACTAAAGATAATTTAAAGGGATACTGTCCTACTGAACACACAATCTGATCTATCAGAATCCTGTTATCACAGCTTGCCCCAAGTATAATCTTTCAAATTCTGACTTGGAATTTGGCGCGGCCCATACTCTAAGTCCTTTTGGGAGGGGATGGTGGAATTTATTTACTCAAAATTTAAGATTAAACTCTCCACACAGCCACAGCAACTCCTCTTCCATGGTCTTCCAGCTGAAGCTACTGACCTACCTATAATCCACATTATTTTACTAGCAGCCAAAAGAGCACTACTAAATAGGTGGCTATCACGCCATCCACCGATGAAATCCTTCTAATGGTTAAGCACTACGCTCACTTAGAGAAATTAGATATGATCAGAACAAAGGCGACGCATACTGAAGAATATTTTAAGAAATGGAGATTATTTATTGAAACGTGCTATACGGAATTGGTGTATACTTTTATGAAACCCTTTATCTACACAAAGTGGTATTTGACATTAGCTTTGTCGGGCACTTTGGGTAGATTGGCGGTAGAGGTGTGACTTGTATGTCCTGCTTGGCTATACCCTTGTTTCTACTTTTGTCTCTACCTGTTTCTGCCTAGTAGACGTAGCTCTGATGTCGTCTTCTCTAGACTTTTTAACAACGGATATCCTGAGACCCCTCTTGATACTTGATTTTGGCTCTTGCTCTGCGATGGGACGATGTTGAAAATGATGTTAATGCTATTGTTCTTGTAGTTATTAAAATTTTATTTGCTGCATTGATTGCTAATGGACATGGATTATGGGTCGATTTGTAGTAGATACAGTGACAAACTGTTGGGGTTTCCCCTTAGTGTCTTACTGTGTTCCCTTACCATGATCTCTAAGTTATGATATGTTTTTCTTTATTATTACGTTTTTCTCAAAAACCAATAAAGTGTGTTTAAAAAAAAAAAATCCTGTTACAGAGCAGAAAGAGCTAAGTAGAGTAATATATAAGATAGTTTAATGGAAAAAAAAATCAGTATTACCTGAATACTGTTCACTTAAATCTTTGCTTGTTTTGCCCTCAGGAATCCAGTCCATAGTCCTATATCGCTATATACATGTTCATACAAAGAAATCTGTCAACTATTGACTGACACCGCCCAATAGACTCTTCAGCATAAATCAGGGATTTTAATCAAAAAGTTTCAAGTTCTACTGAATCTTTTCCTACAAAACTATATATCAATCTGTTCAGCTCCTTCAGCTCTATACCATAATGTTAGTACATGTGATTGAATTTTTTAGGAACAAAAAGTAGTGAGGCAAGAGGCTCCCCGAGTTTGCAATGTTGTTGTACACTTAGTGCACATACTTACCTCTTCACATTATAATAGAACATTGTTTCCATAATTGGTTAGTCTGACATTTCATGCTGATTGTACTATAATGTAATTACAATAGACGGAGTAGTCGCACTGTAATAAGGGTAATATATGTGTGATGTCACTGGTCATTAGGTCTCGGCCAGAGGTAAAAGTTTTACACTAATAGTGTCAATGATTTTGCTAATAAAGAGGCATAATCTACAGTACTAATGCATTGGAAAGGTTGACTGTGAAACAAAACATTCAGATTTTATCAGCCCCATATGAAGCCACTTCTTGCTCTTGAATTACAATGCTATTTTAAACCCTTGCTGCCCTGTCTGCCGTATCGAGCAGCAGTTTTATTTTCTAGCACATAAAAGCATGGTAGGAAGCAAATGTTGGCAGAGAATGACAAGCTAGACAAAAGCAGCAACTGTACATGATTGCATAAAGCAGATGTGGATCATGGATTTTATTCTTCTTGTGCAAAAACACTGTCTTAGATTATATTTATTTGTTTCAGTCAGGCTGCAAATGAGGGACATACAGTCATTCCTGTGTAGAAAAGGTAGGCTGTTGTAATCTTTTTGTATATATGAGTGTCCTTGTATAAGAGACATCACCTCCTTCAGGGGGAGCCCTATTGTGAGCTGGAGATCCTGCGGGGAAGACAGAGTGCCCTTGTGTTATATATAGATAATGAAAGAGGGAGAAAAGGCTACGTACAAGACAGGTGCTACAGGAAGGCGAAAGATACCTGAAAGACTAGCTTCTTGTAACAGACTGCTGGATGGCAAAGGAGAATCTTCGAGTGTGAAACTGGTTCTATAGATAGATAGATGAGTTTCTTCTGTGTCCCTGACCTTGTGGGAAAAAATTTATGAATGTCCTGGTTCACACACTTAAGCCCTTGTACAGTTTGTCGTTGCTTGTAAAGATTAGCATCTACTTAGATGGACAGCTATATGCACGTTATCATAAGACATTGTTCAGACCACCTCAGGGAGTTTTCTGACAATGGATTTAGCAGTAATGATGTCAAGTTAAACAGTCAGTGTACCCACAGGGACAAAGACACGGTTCCTTTAATGACATTACTGCCCCGAGAGCCATTAATCTGCCACGAGCTGGCAATCAAGACATACGCCCACCTCAGAAACTTTCCCAGGTGGACACGCAATGTAATGCTAAGACCTGGAAATAGTGTGTAATAAAATTTTGCTACTATGGATAGAGAGGGTGATTGTACAATGAAAATAAAAAAAGATAATAAGCTTAGGCTGGAAATCCAAGTCTTAAATATAGAAGGCAGCAGATATTTTGGAGAACAATTTCTAAATGACTTATGCTATAAAAATCGTAGACACAACCCCATCTCTTTAATCGAAAATAATATTTCTTGTCACCCTGGGAGTCTTTGCCTTTCTACAGGACAGAGTATTTCCAAAATAAACTGACTAGATTACAAGGTCTTTGATTAGTGAGTCAGGTGCAGAGAGGTAAGGACTAGCTATCTTTGTAATAGAACAGGGAAGAAATCAGGTGATACCTTTTAGAGGCTAACTGAGTATATTTGATGGTAAGCTTTTAAGAGTACTAGTTCTCTTCTTCAGTATTTCCAAAAGCTTACCATCAAATATGTTCAGGTATTGCCCAATTTCTTCACTCTTCTAACATGGTAGATCACTATGCCACTAGTTGTCTTGGTAGAACTGAAAGAAAATGGTAATATTGTGGAGGTTGAAGAAGTTGCTTCTAAACAAATATTGCAGTTCCTTTGGGCCAAACATCTCCTCTGTACATTGTAGTTCAGCGTTCCTAAGACAGACTTTTCATTGTGATCCAAAGATTTACTTCTCCTCAAACTGATAAGCTTTTCTAGCGGCCAACTACAAGCTAATAAATATTCAAATGTACTCACAAAAGTGAGTACAACCCTTACATTTTTATACATATTGTATTAAAGCTGTATATGTGACAACACTGAACATATGTCACTTTGACACAATGTAAAGTAGTCAGTCGACAGCTTGTATAACGGTGCAAATTTGGTGTGCCCTAAAAAGAACTCAACACCCAGCCATCAGGGTCTACACAGCTGACAACAAAGTGAGTACACTATTAAGTGAAAATGGACAAATTGTGCCCAATCTGCCATTTTAGTGCTACAAGATCTCAGGTGTGAATGTGGAGCAGGTGTGTTAAATTTGGTGTTATCGTTCTCACATTGTCTTAAACTGGTCACTGGAAGTTCAACATGGCACTATGGCAAAGAACTGTCTAAGGATTTTAAACAGCCTTGCCATGGTCGTCCAATGAAGTTGGGTGCATGTGTTTGGCGTCATATCCAGAGATTGTCATTTCAAAATAAACACATGAGTGCTGAAGACACTTTGCTGAAGACAAGCAGATTAAGGACATGGATTACTGAAACTATGTCCTGTAGTCTGATGAGACCAAAATAAACTTAATTGGTTCAGATGGTGTTGTGTCAAGTGTGTTTAGCAGCAACACGGTGAGGAGTACAAAGACAAGTGTGCCTTGTCTGCAGTCAAGCATGGTAGTGAGAGTGTCATGGTCTGATACTGCATGAGTGCTGCTGGCTGTGGGGAGCTACAGTTCATTGAGGGAACCATGAATGCCAACATGTACTGTGACATACTGAAGCAGAACATGATCCTCTCCCTTTGGAAACTGGGCCGCAGGGCAGTATTCAAACATGATAATGACCTCAAATACACCTCCAAGATGACCACTGCCTTGCTAAAGAAAATGAGGGTAAAGCTGCTAGACTGGCCAAGCATGTCTCCAGACCGAAACCCTATTGAGCATCTGTGGGGTATTCCCAAACGGAAGGTGGTCTCTAACATCCAACAGCTCCATGATGTAGTCATGGAGGAGTAGAAGAGGATTCCAGTGACATGTGAAGCTTTAGTGAACTCCATGCCCAAGAGAGTTTGTCCATTTTCACTTAGGGAGTGTTGCCAGTGCTTTAGACATTGATGGTTGTATGTCGAGTTATTTTAAGGGCACACTAAATCTACATTGTTATACAAGCTGTACACTGACTACTTTACATTGCATCAAAGTTTCATATCTTCAGATATCTTCAGTGTTGTCCCATGATAAGATATAATACAATATCTACAAAAATGTGAGGGGTGTACTCACTTATGTGAGACACTGTACATGTATCTTTTACATGCATCTTCTATTTTTATAATTCATAACTGTATAGACCATCTAAAATGAGTTTAGGATAAGGGCTCGTTCACACGGCTTATTTTGCCGTGGATTGGCGCCGTACTGTGCGCCGGAGTTGCGCTGCAGTACGGCGCCAATCCGTCGGAGTCATTACAGTAATCCACTGCTCTCATAGAGCGACATGCACATTATTTACGGTGCGTACGCGCCGTAAACAATGCATTGTCTATGGGGCGGGGAGCGGCGACCCGCCGCGCTCGGGCCCCCCCCTGTCCCGCCCCTTAATAACGGCGGATTTGTGAGCTCAATACGTGAACACGGCCTAAGGATAAGAAACATATGCAGGTGATAAACTTAAAGTGGTATTCCCACCATACACACTGTTGACACTAGTGCAGGTTCCAGATGTGAGATCCGCAACTATCACACATTGATGGCATAACCCATCCATATGTCAACAATGTGTATGGTGGGAACACCCCTTTAACAATACTTTCGCTGTAAGCATTAATTTAGAAAAAAAATACATTATGCTTAACTAATTTGGGCTAACTAGATAATTGCAGTGATAGTCTAAGTTCACGTAGTTGATTTTTACTTTAGCACTAAATTGTCTTGACAATCACATAAGCATAACTTCTTTTCATACTAAAGTATAAGAGCAGGAACCTTTTGGAAGCCTACTTGAAAGCTCACATATGCATTAGACACAATACTTAGGGTTTGATACTAGTGTTGAGCGATTATTATCGACAAGGTTGAAATCGGCACGGTATTTACGTTGATCGGATTTTTTAGATAACACTATAATTTAGGTTAAAATCTGTGCATAATCTATTAATATCGCGCCATTTTCGGCGCTTCCTGTCACTTTGGCGGCCAGCAAATCAGCTTAGAGAATAGAGCAGGGTGAGCTGTGTGTGCGACGTCATGACTGGGATGTGTATGGTTGCGATTGGCTGGAAAAATCACATGACCTCGTTTTACATAGAACAGCCCTTCCTGTTCATGATCAGTGTGTGTCTGTGTCTCATAATAGCAGGACGTTTACTAGGTCTCTCTCAATACAGCTCAGCGAAATTATTCTATTTGTTCACAGAGACAGCTCTACTTTTAGCTGTGATCCTTAGAACTTAGTTAGATCAGAGATTTGCAGATTTTAGGTAGTTAGGCAGAGAATTTTAAAGGAGCATCTTCCGCTGTAAAGTCACGGAGGGGAGCGGGGGGGGGGGGGTGCGGGCGAACACAGACAAGCTCTTTAAAGAATACTGGATATTGTGCACCCAGACTTAGTGTAGACATTGTATTGCAATAGCTTTATTATTAACAGTTTTCTGTTGAAATATTACTTGGATATTGGGCAGCCTAAACTTACATTAGGATACAGATCTTTTCTAGTAACTGCAGGTCTATTTGTTAGGTGCAAAACTCCACTTTTATTATCAGTATACATTTCAGATAGGTGTTCTTTTTCACTTTTGCCCAGTCCAGATTTGTTGATAGAGCCACCTTGCAGTTAAATTTGAATCCAGCAATTTTGTAGTCACCACAGGTGTATTGATAGGTGCCAAAAATACCTTTTATTATCCATATACATTTCAGATACGTGTTTTTTTCACTTTGGCACAGGCCAGCTTTGTTGATAGAGCCATCTTGCAGTTAAATTTCAATACAGAAATTTTGTTTTGATTTGAGGGATTTGAGAATAGCTGTGATTTGCCGTCTTTTAATAAGAGACGTTCCAAAACTCTTCCATACCCTCTCAAATTTTATCTTTCTGAACATGGAGCGAAATGCAGGTGGTAAGCGAGCAAAGAGGGGGGTAGGACATGGAGGTAGAGGTATGAGAGAAGGTGCTCCTTCCAGTGCTGGCGACAACACGCAAGCCAGCGGATTGTCGGTTGCAGGACCGTCAGGCCTGTCATCGCTGGGTCAGGGCCCTGTGAATCTCAGTAACAAACAGCGTCGCCAATCTGTTCTTTAGTGGTTAATGCAACCTGCATCCAGCAGTCTTACCTCCTCGCCCTCCCAGTCACGGCCACAAATGTCGTCATCATCATCGTCATGTGGGTCATGCGGGTTTTAGGGTCATGCTGCAGTCCAGGACAGGGATAGTCAATGTCCAGTTCAACTAAAATGGTGGTTCAAAGACTCCTTTTCCCGGCACTTTTTAATTTGGGGGTCAGACAGGTTTAATGGTCATACTGCGGTCCAGGACAGGTATAGTCAATGTCCAGTTCAACTAAAATGGTGGTTCAAAGACTCCTTTTCCCAGCACTTTTTAATCTGTGGGTCAGACAGGTTTAATGGTCATACTGTGGTACAGAACAGGTATAGTCAATGTCCAATTCAACTAAATGGTGGTTAAAAAACTCCTTTTCCCGCACTTTTAATCTGTGGGTCAGACAGGTTTAATGGTCATACTGTGGTACAGAACAGGTATAGCCAATGTGCAGTTCAACTGAAATGGTGGTTGAAAGACTCCTTTTCCCAGCACTTTTTAATCTGTGGGTCAGACAGTTTAATGGTCATCTGTGTACAGAACAGTATAGCCAATGTCCAGTTCAACTAAAATGGGTTGAAAGACTCCTTTTCCCAGCACTTTTTAATCTGTGGGTCAGACAGGTTTAATGGTCATACTGCGGTACAGGACAGATATAGTTCATGTCCAGTTCAACTAAAATGGTGGTTGAAAGACTCCTTTTTCCGGCATTTTTTAATCTGGGGTCATGCAGGTTTGGGGCTCATGCTGCGTTCCAGGACAGGGTTATTCAATGTCCAGTTCAAGTAAAATGATGGTTCAAATCATACTGCCTTCTGGCACTTTTTAATTTGTGGGTCATTCAGGTTTAAGGGTCATGCTGTGGTGCAAGACAGGGATAGTGAATGGCCTGTGATTTTTTTCTGTGGCTTTTATAACCTAAGTGTGTTGCCTAAGATGTAGCACGTATCCAGTTTACTGTTGTGGATGTTAATTCCAGCTTCTCCATCCCTGTTTGGGTGTAAGAATGAAGGTGTTGTTCCTCTCCCATAGACTTTAATGGTCATCGGCGATAATCTATAATCGACTATCGGATATCTTATTGATAATTGCCGATATCGACCCGATATCGTAATCGCTCATCACTATTTGAGACTAATAGCTTGGATGAACCAGAGTTTTCCGGTTGAAGTATTGGCCTGGATGTTGTTTACTAAAACTATGTAAATCAGTGATATATTTCGTTTGATTTTTATGCATTGAGATACTCCGGTCCAAGTACTTGTTTGCATGTTGTTTGCTGGAGCTTCTTAATTAATGATGTACTCTATGTTATCCAAATCTTACTTATTAGGGCTTGTTCACACGACGTTTTTGTGATCCGTTTTACGGATCCGTTTTACGGATCCGTAAAACGGATCTGACAATTGTCAGGGTGATTAACATTTCTTTCAATGGCAAAAGCGCATCGCTGTTCACACGAGTGATTGCCGATTTCGCTTTTCGCGATGCGTTTTTCGGATCCGTTTTAAGAATTGACATGTCAATTTTCTTGCGTTTTACGCAAAAGAAAATTCCCCATAGGAAATAATGTAGTGCGCTTTTGGCATCCCGAAAGCGGGTGCAAAAACGCAGCATACATTTGGTGCGTTTAAAATCCGTTTTCGATGCCCAAAAAAGCATCCGTAAAACGCATTGGATTTAATTAAATATAAAATTTTAATATTATGTTTGGCTTATATTTAGTTTATAATGTATGTAAATATATATATTTTATTTAAATGTAATAATTTGTATATATATATTATATATATATTTAATATATATATATATATATATTTTTAATATAAATTCTATACAAAAGTTTAAATGTATATAATATTATAATGTGTATAATAGTATATAAATGTACATTTATATATATATATATATATATATACTAAATATATATTTAATTTATAAATATTTAGTTTAGAAATTATTTAGTTTATACATGATTATTATTAATTAATTTACATGGGGTGGGTTTGAAAACTATTGGTTGATTTAAAAAAAAAAAAAATAGGGGGAGGGCGGGTTCTAAAATCATGGGTGTATGTACAGCTGAATGACACTAGGTAAAAAAAGTTTTTTTTCTTGGTCATTGATAGGTTATATGATATTTAAATTGCAGTTTGATAGGTTGATTTAAATAAAGCATTGAAAAAACGGATCCAAAAAACGGATCCGTAAAACGCATGCAAAACGCATCCAATTAGCATCCAAAAAAGGATCAGCTGTTGCGTTTTTTGGATCCGCTTTTTGGATGCAGTTTACATCCAGTTTTCGCAGGTTCAAAACGGATCCGTAAAACGCATCCAAAACGGATCCAAAACGTCGTGTGAACAAGCCCTTATAAGACTTCTATGATAAAGACATTACATTTACCACTGTTTTTTGTGTTGTGCCATTGGTTGTCCTGTGGATTAGGTAAAACAATTAAGCAATAGGATAAATTACAATTTCTAAACCTAAAATTACCAGAGTATCTTCTCTTAGCTGCAGAAGAATTTAGCTAAAAACCTTCAAATGGGTTGTCTCACCAAATAACCTCTTTTCATATGCTATATTAGTTAATAAGGACACCATAGAGTGCGGGAGTGGCTTTGAGAGAAAAACCTCAATCATTCACACTATGTCTTCTGACTCCACTATGTACAGTAATAGGTTACTGCTACACATTTCCATGTTCCACTGAATCAATTATTAGGCAAGTTCAAAGTTAAAGGAACTGATAGACTACTACCATATGTATTAGATTTGTGGCCAATCAAGCTAAAATAGTCAACTATGTACAATTTAAATATAACGTGACCAAAATTGGGTCTACAGTGAGAATCGCAAATATTTCGGACGCAAAACTAATAGAGTTTTATATAGTATAGAGTATATACTATTTGGAAAAGTGAAAAAGACTTTAAATGTCACGCAGACTTGCAAGTTATTTAGTGTTCATATGGCTAAAAGAGAACATTTTACCCATGACATACAATAAACCGGAGATATCTGGGCATACTAACGTCCAACATTTGAGAATATAATGAAGAAGGATTCTGATATTTGTTTCTTGTTTTGACTGGAAAGGCTATAGAGTGGTTGACATAATATTCACTAATTTAAAGTTTCCAGAATTCAGAAGAGCACTTTTACATAATTTAATATTAAGTCAAACTGAACTTCACTTTACCTCGTTAAAACAATAGGATGTTACATCTACTCTAATTAATAAAAGGGCAAATGGTAAAAAATGTACTTTAGATGAAAAGCTTGTCAAATCACTTCTCACTATGAAACATAGGTAGAAGATAAGTGATAATTGCCTCCTCAATAATCCACATACATAGATATCCATGTTTTCAATTCCAGGACTGCCTGAAAAATGAGAAATAATACAGAAAAGAAGTATGATTAACACCCTAAATAAGCTCCAAATCATGTTAAAATATCCAACAAAAAATGACCATTGTTGTTAAACTGTCTAATTGTTTTATTGTAGGGCATCCATCATTTCCAAGTACCCATCAATTATTCATCAATCTGCCATGCAATAGTCTGATAATTAAAAGGTTCCATTATCTTTTGTCAATAAAGTTCAAACAACTGTGCATGTCTCATTCCCTGTCTAGGTTTTCTTAGAACACGGACTCCAAGTGTCAATTCCAGTAATGATGGCTGCATTTATCTGTCGGGTGGGATGTAGGGAAGGGTTGTAGGGAAGGGTCTATGGCCTTCTCCTTTTATTAATCTGACAGATGGCCAATTGGAAATTATGTGTACACCATGGGTAGCCGACAGATTTGTTGTTGAAATAAATCAGAGACTGAAGGGATCATTAGTTATGTTGATTGAACTGTTCTAGAAAAGTTAAGTTCTAGTAGAACTTCTTGAATTTTTAGAACTCGAACCGAACATTTTACTGTTTGAGTAACGTTATAGTTCTAGTTTGACACGCCATTTTCAGTTTAGTTTTCAGTGGCTTTCTGCACTTTTGGCAGCCATCCAATCACCTTTCAGCACTTTTGGCGGCCATCCAATCAGTGCAGAGACTACTCTTAGTTAGATAGCATTTCCCTCTCCATAGAGGGAATAGTTAGAGAATTTGGTATTGCTGGCTGCATCTTTCCCACACCCAGAAGTTGTTATTTGGCAACATTTGCAGGCTCACATAACGCCTAACTCTCATATACATGGATAAATATTATACAGAGTGCTTGGATTTGCTAAATCATACTCAGTGCCCAAAAGTTGAGTTTTTTCCTGTTTTGGGGGTTCAGTAATTGTATAACACACCGTCTCTAAATCTCCTATGTGTCAAAGGGGCTTTTGGGCCCCCTCAGGATGCAGGACCCTGTAGCAGCTGCTATTGCTGCACCTCCTAAAGCTACGCCCCTGCTTGCAATCTGTCCTCATCTTTTCAGTTAGCCATTGAAAGAAATGAAATATTTTAGTCTCTCAATTTTTTCTGTCACCCTTAAAGCCAAATTTTCTTCACTAAGTTGTTCCACGTATCCACTTTACTGTTCTGGATGGTAATTACAGCTTCTCCTCACCTGTATAGGTATAAAATTTAACCCGAACATCTTCTCCCATTGACTTTAATGGGGTTCGAAGTTTGAGTTCGAATAAAACTTTGAAACGAACTCACAAAAGTTCAAGGTTCTAATCGAACTAGAACTTTTTCCTGCTCGCTCATCTCTAATCATGAGTTCTTCACTCTTAATTAGCTTTGCACTTCTGATTTGGGTCAAAGTGAAATTCGACCCAGATCTGAGCACTTTGATTTAGGTCAACGTGAATCAATTTTTGGCAAAAAAATTTATTAATTTTATGCTATGGGCACACTAGACATAGTCTGTTAAAAAAAGCTTCAATCACAAAAATAGGTATAACAACTAGTTTATACTAATATGTTTAATTGTGCAAACTTGATCCTGGCTGTTTAATTACTGAGTTGCCACAGTAAACATGACTACAGCATCTAGGCTAATATGCAGGAGGGGACCCCCCCTTCCACCTCATAATCAGCTCCCCTGCTGACCCAATTTTAGGCTGTCGATTGGAAGTCATGGCAGCTGGTAGCTTAATGAAGGCCCCCAAGTCTGCCATCTTACTGCAGGGTATGATAAGAGAGCAATAACTGCACACTATTCTGCAATACATTAGCACTGCAGAATAGTGTATAAGGAATAACACCCCAAGTGGTCAAGTACCCTAGGAGAACTAAAATAACAAGTAACTAAAACAAAAATCTTAAGAGTTTAAAACACTCCCTTTCTCCTATTTTACATATAAAAGAAAAACATAATAAGTGTCACCGTGTCTGTAAGAGTCCAATCTATAACCTTATTTATCCCGACCAGTGAGTGACAATAAAAAGGCCCAGCTCTAAAACTGTGTCTTTTTGGTCGCTTTGCCTACCCAAAATGTAATAAAAAATAGTGATGAAAAAGTTGCAGATATCTAAAAATTGTACTAGTGAAAACCAAACTTAATTTTGCAAAAAGCACGCCCTCAGATAAGTTCATAGATTTAAAAATAAAAAAGTTAGTAGTCTTGGGAAATAGCGATGTGAAGTGAATAAAAAGAAAATACATCAAAAAGAAAAAAATATCAGCATTGTACTGACCGACAGAGTAAAAATATGTAATTTATGCCACCCCTCCTAAAAAAATGGTGGTGTAATTGTGTTTCTTCTCATTCCTCCTTGATGGGGAGGGCAAAGCCGCAGGCACCACGTATCAGGTCACGACCAGAGATTTATCACATATAGGTCAGCTGGGAGAACCCAGCTGACGTATATGTGATATGTCCTTTCTGTCTCGGTTGTTGTTATATTCAGGACCAGAGATTTCAATGTTTCAAGGGAGGGGTGGGAGGTGCCATTTGCCATATTTGACTAGGGCACCAAAATAGCTTACCATGGTGCTGGTTTAAGATAATTCACACAAGCACAGGAAGAAAATATACAGACATTGTCTCAGATTCCAACCAATTTAGTGCTGCAAGGTTTTGGCTACCATATCTTGTTGGTCCCTTTAAGATCCTGGATACATCATTTAAGTCCTAAATTTAGTTTTAAAAGAAGATTTCTTTTAATATGATAATTGGCAAAGCACCACTTTATCAAATCTATTGTTACTTTTATGTAAAGTCGTTATGATGGTATCATTAATCAAAGAGATAAACATAAGTAACTGATATGCATGGATTCATCTTGCTGGAAAAAAAACACATTTTTCAAGCATACAAACAAGCAGTGTTGTTCATCTGCATTGATTGAAATGACTGTGATTACGCAGAAACATAATTATCTTTGATAATCAAGGCTCATTGACCTGATCCATGCACTATACTTAAAGGAAACATATACTTAACAGATAAGTTGGGTTGTATCCACTTTAATAAGAAAACACCCAAACCAATAAATTAGGCCTAATTGTCTTTAAACAATGTGATTTCTCCTGGCTCCCTTCTTTTTATGTGTGCAGCTACTATTCCCGCTTATTTGGTAGCAAACTTACTGAAAAGAAACTGCAGGAAGCAGTCATTTTGCTTAACCCGTTACCTCAATCATATCTACTATTATGTGTAGAGTTTAAACAAGGAAATGGACAATGCATGCAACACTGTTTCCAGGTCCTCCAATGTGACGAACAAGGCCACCTAGGACAAAATGCTTCACTCGCAAGTGACTTACTACTCAGCAAATACATAGGTTATTAAAGGGGCTTTGCCATGAAGTAAAATTGACGTCTGAAGTTTGAAAATTAAATAATAAACATTTTCACCATTCATCATTATTAAAAATTCTGCACTGTTTTTGTTTTAGCTGCTCCTTCAGTGATCCATTGTTTACAGCTCATCTCCAGGGGATACAACCAGGGCTGAGAGCTCCTCAGTCCTGGCCGCATGTGCTCAGATATCACCTCTCCTCTCAGGCACCTACTGAGTGTTCAAACCCCAGGTGCTGTCATTCTACTCCTGTCCTTTGGACTACTTAGTAATAAGTCAAACAGTGCAATTAAAAAAAGAACACTCAATGAGGTATGTGCATTGATAAAGAGAAAAAAAATCCACAGGTTAAGTTCCTGCAGGCATTTGAACCAAAGACCCTTGTGCTATAAAGCAAAAATGTTACCTCTGAGCTAAAGTGTAGCTACTTACAATTCTATACATAAACAGACCTTTCTTTCACTAGAGAGAGAAAAGGCCTGGTGATGTCATCCTGCTGGGTCACATTATGTGCAATTCAAACAAATCACACACGCCCCCTTCTGAGCACACAGAGCTGAAGAGCAGGATACAGGAGGTATGAAATGAGATTGTGGCAAAACCCCTTTAAGGTACAGGGGAGCTTTCACATGTGCCATCCTGATGAAGTTTTTTGGAGCCAATGCACAGAGTGGATCAAAAAGTGAGCAGTACATAAGAACAATTCTACTTTTTTTTTTAAATTCACACCTAGGAGAGCATGTATGAACGGAGGCACATCGAAGTTCATGTTTTCATTTTTTTTTCAGTGTAAAATGCACCTGATGTATGCCGGCGGGTGAAGTGCGCTCATAAATGCAGTGAAAATTTTGATGTGCCTCGCCTGTGTGTTAGGCGCATTGCAAAACTTAGGCGCATAAGTAATGCACCTAACATGTATTAAGGTTATAGACAGCCTGGGAAAAAAGAGAAAAATCATTAGAATAGCATGTCAGTGAATAGAAACTATGGTACTGATCCAGCTTGGAGGACCACAGGTCCCAGCAATACTTGTGCTGTGCTGGCTCTTGCTGTATGTTAAAAAAAAAAAAAAAAAGTGAGAGCAGCAAAATAAAATTTCAAATTTAATGTAGGAAAACTTTAAAATATACAAATCTTAACAACATCATCAGTGGGTTATTTAATGTAAAATTATTTTAAAATTCTATGATTTTTAAAAATACATTTTATAGCAGATATTTCTATATTTTGGGGACATTATATATTTGTATATTAATTTTAGATGATCAAATTTTTCATTAAATGTAAACATTTTTTATGCAGTTTCATATTTATCAGAAATTACTTTTTATTATTGTACTGGTGTAAGTTGAGGACTTACACCCAGCAAGTCAGAACCCTGTTGCTCACTGATAAGGGGGCAAACTCTCTCTGTATTGACTGGGTGTTTACTGACTTAGCTTAATATCATGTTGCGAGGCTCTTTAATTTGTTGGATGTAACTTTAAAGGGATGTTATCGTTTGAGCTGCTCGTGCTGTTCAGCTAATTTTCTCAGATTGAGTTTGAAATCCAGGGGCGTGTCTCTCCTGTCAGCAGGCGTGTCTCCCCTCACAGAAGAACTGTGACATCATTTTGTATAAAGCAGGGGATGCAGAAGGTTGTCTGGATATAACAGCTCTGTAGCCTCCTGCATGCTTCTTATGTCTGCAGCCTTGAGGCTCCAAACTCCAGCAAGCACCTGTCATATGTCTTAGTTTACACACAACTGAAAGCCAGCAGCTGTTACTTCTAGTGGTGTTCATCCAAATTGTACTGACAACAGGCAGAGATCTTTACTCAACTACAAATGTCAGCTTCAAGTAAAGATCTCTGCTTCCTGTCAGTGACATGTGAGTGAAAATAATGGGGGGAGAAGCAAACAGCTTTGAGAGAAGACCCTGCTCAGCTTGTGACTAACTTTGGCTGGTGGTGCAGTGGTAGAGGAGTGGTAGAGTATTGCTTTTACAACGAAGGGGTTTGGTGTTCTAATCCCTCACATGGTATATTCCCCCTCCCCCTTAAACTCTACACATATGTAGAGAGACCTAAAATATATATGTTAATCTCTATAATGATATATATACACATACATAGCTCCCCTATATCATGTGTCATCCCCCAGAGTATATGCATGGTATCACATATGTTGGAAGTGCTTGGTGTGACTGCAAGGATAGGACACTATATAGGGGAGCTTTGTGTGTGTATATGAATAAAATTATAGATTTCTACACATATATTTTCATATCTTTACATATGTGTACAATTTATAAAAGGAAAAAAAAAAATTACTGATGGGGCTTGAACTCCTAACCTCTCTCTTGCTAAGCTGATCAGCTAAATACTGCACTACACATTCACCTTGTACAAATGCAGTGTTAAATCCTTCTGTTATACACTACAGGTGATGACATCATAAGGAGGCGGGGCTTACATTCGATCTGAGGAACAGAACGCCTTCTTTTCCAAGTAGCAGCTTAAGGACTGGACCTATGAGGAGGGGAATCAATCTCTTGGCAAAAGCCCCTTAAACAGCCAGTAATTGCCCAGAACATTGACCCTAAAGCTGGGAGATGTACATAGAGCCAGCAGACCTTGGTTTCACTATCCATTTTAACAGCTCAGAGGGGAGTAAACACAGAGTGTGCAGGCAGCCATTCACAGCGCAGGGGGCATGGCCGTGGCGTTTCCTGTCTAGGGGCATATCCCAACAGGCTGAATGAAATGTCAGCCAGCCAATGCAGGGGGCGTGTCTAGGGTGCAGGAATCGAACAGGGGGCGTTCTGACCAGCAACAGCAGAAATAGAAGACAGATTTACAGAGAAGCTCATATCTGCTAAACCAAGTGACAGAAGTAATGCAACCCAATTACAAAAGTGCTTATTTTTACTGTCCCCATAATCTGATACATGATCTTTGTAACGATAAAACTCCTTTAAGGAACACTACTTCCAATAGGTGATGGCAGAGTGTTAGCTATCCTACCTAGAGCTTATATATGGATGGACACTTGTATGGTACCAGCAATTTGCTTTAAGATATGGTCATTTAGATGTTATTCTTGAAGGGCAAGATGTGGGGGCTACATGCCTTGCTCTGACTGAAACTCCACTTACACTGCCATTGATATTGGTGGATATGATCCTATTAAAATATAAAGTATATGGGCCTTTCGACATTTTCTCAATGGCAGATGTACTGGAGTGAACATCCGGGAGCATAGCTTTAGGGTATGGAAAGAGAGCAGTCGAATTTGAAGCTTTTATGCCTGAAGTGATCTAAAGGCTACCATTACACAAAAGACAGCGCCAGCAAAATAAATATCATTTGATAAGTAGGAAGGGATGTTGCATTGGTGTCCAGGAGCTTCAAGATACTCCTTTTAAATCGTCCTGGGTCAGGGCCGTCTCTTCCATTGGGCCAGGTAGGCCATTGCCCGGGGGCCCCACGATCTCAGGGGGCCCTCCCAGGCAGCCGCCTACCCTGCCCAGTGGAGCGACAGCCAGGCTCTGCCCGGGGGCAGCCGGGATTCGGGCCGCAGCGCCGGCTCGGAGCGTCGCCGGGGGAGGCTGGGGTTTCCCTCTGGCGGGCCCCGAGTACCGGCGCCGGTCTGTGGCCCCCTCATCACACGGCTGCATGGCCGGGTCACAGACCCAGCCATGCAGCCATCACGGCTGCCGCCTGCACCGCGCGGTGCAGGCAGCGGCAGAGGCTGAACAGCGGGGATCTACTGATCCCGTCTGTTCAGCTCCCAGGAGGCCGCGGGGCAGGCACGCGATGTGATGACGTCATCGCGCGCCTGCTCCGCGGCCCCGCACTCTGCTGCCAGCGGCCACCGGCTCCGGACGAGGAGAAGAGGAAGGAAATCAGGTGAGTAAGATGTTTATTTATTTATTTTTTTAAACTACTGGCCCTGCCTAACAATATACTGCCCTGCCACCTATATACTGCCCTGCCATCAATATACTGCCCTGCCACCAATATACTGCCCTGCCACCTATTTACTGCCCTGCCACCAATATACTGCCCTGCCATCAATATACTGCCCTGCCACCAATATACTGCCCTGCCACCTATATACTGCCCTGCCACCAATATACTGCCCTGCCACCTATATACTGCCCTGCCACCAATATACTGCCCTGCCACCAATATACTGCCCTGCCACCTATATACTGCCCTGCCACCTATATACTGCCCTGCCACCAATATACTGCCCTGCCACCTATATACTGCCCTGCCACCAATATACTGCCCCTGCCACCAATATACTGCCCTGCCACCTATATACTGCCCTGCCACCAATATACTGCCCTGCCACCTATATACTGCCCTGCCTCCAATATACTGCCCTGCCACCAATATACTGCCCTGCCACCTATATACTGCCCTGCCACCTATATACTGCCCTGCCACCAATATACTGCCCTGCCACCTATATACTGCCCTGCCACCAATATACTGCCCCTGCCACCTATATACTGCCCTGCCATCAATATACTGCCCTGCCACCAATATACTGCCCTGCCACCTATATACTGCCCTGCCACCTATATACTGCCCTGCCATCAATATACTGCCCTGCCACCTATATACTGCCCTGCCACCAATATACTGCCCTGCCACCTATATACTGCCCTGCCACCAATATACTGCCCTGCCACCAATATACTGCCCTGCCACCAATATACTGCCCTGCCACCTATATACTGCCCTGCCACCAATATACTGCCCTGCCACCTATATACTGCCCTGCCACCAATATACTGCCCTGCCACCTATATACTGCCCTGCCACCAATATACTGCCCTGCCACCTATATACTGCCCTGCCACCAATATACTGCCCTGCCATCAATATACTGCCCTGCCACCTATATACTGCCCTGCCACCAATATACTGCCCTGCCACCTATATACTGCCCTGCCATCAATATACTGCCCTGCCACCTATATACTGCCCTGCCACCTATATACTGCCCTGCCTGCCACCTATATACTGCCCTGCCACCTATGTACTGCCCTGCCTGCCACCTATGTACTACCCTGCCTGCCACCTATATACTGCCCTGCCTGGCTATATACTGCCCTGCCTACCACCTATATACTGGCCTGCCTACCACCTATATACTGCCCTGTCTGCTACCTATATACTGCCCTGCCTGGCTATATACTGCCCTGCCTACCAATATACTGCCCTGCCTGCCCTAATTACTGGCCCTGCCTGCCCTACACTCTACAGGGGGGCTATAAACCTACCTACAGGGGACAGCATATCTACCTACAGTGGGCCTGTATACCTACCTACTTAATGGTGGGCAGCATTACTACCTACTTACTAAATGTGGGGCGCCCATAACAGAGGTAGGAATCGGTAGCAATGTGCTGATAAAGTGAGAATTCTAAGATGTTTGTGCGTTACATTCTGCAGGGACGAGTTGCGGCTGGGACAAGTCATCATGTCGGTCTAGACGGAAGGAGAGGAAAAGGGAAAAAGAACGATTCAGAGAACGACTGATCAGAGATGATGTCTCCGGTGGGTCCCTGGTGTCAGGGGTTATTTTGCTATTATATTCCATCAGTCCTAAAGTCTCTGTCATGTAATGGTGACCAGAGCTTGTAATGTTTATATTTGTTTATTTGAGTAGTGTTTTTTTTGGGGGGTGTGGTGGGGTGGTGGGAGGGGAGGGGCCCAGTACACCTCTCTGCCCAGGGGCCCTTAGTGCTGTTAAGACGGCTGTGTCCTGGGTGGCCATGTTTAATTTTAGAGCCCCAGAAAGCTGAAATATCTGTGCCCTTTGCTGATTACCAGTTTCTATCCTACACCTCTTCAGTGGGCCCCTTTTTTTAAATCTGATCAGGGCCCATAACAATGCCACTGCCAATATTGCAATGATGGTGGCCCTGCAATCGGTAATGCTAGCTGTGGGCATATCCAATCCTTTTGCTTATCTGAGAGGTCAAGTCTTTCTATTTTTCTTATGCAGCACCCTACTTGGCCAAGATAATACATCCTTTGCCATCCACAAGTGAAGTGTATCTGTCTGATAAATCGCACTTTAATTACAATGTTCGGAAGCTAACGTGCAATATTTTTTAATTTAATTTTTAATCTATTTTCCTATTTTTGTCTTTAGAATTTTCTACCTGAGTATCCCGGTGAAATTAATTCATAGTAAAACCTTTATTCAAATGTCTGAGGTTAGTAATGACATTTCCTTACGGACCTTGATATAACAATAAAAACATCATTTCTAGGAAAAATCGAGTATATCATAAATCATCTCCCCAGAAGAGTTCTTAGTAGAATCATTATGTAACTATGTCCTTTCCAGAAATCTCAGCTTAGAGAGAGTTCACAGTAATTGCAGTGGTTTCACAATATCAACACTCATTTTATTTGTGGTCATGAAAAACATAAGCCACTGGAGACCTGAACTATCTTTGCTTATTAAAAGACCACTACATGCAGAACATGAGATGCTTTGTCTTAAGTAATTAGCTGCTGATTGAAAGAACAAATGTGTTGAAAGTTACAGACGGTGTTTGCAGATAGAGTACGTGAGGCTAGAAATGATCCTGGGTACACAGCACATGTGCTCTGGCCAAAGAAAACATAGAATAGCCACCCTTTTTACAAATGTCTTTGAGGATCTATGGCCATTTCCAGCATGTCTGTTTTAGAAAATACTAGTGTTCCCCATGAAAATAATAATAATAGAGCATCTGTCTTCTGGTCTCTAGGTTGTTTGGGTCCTCTGCTATTTCTCTAAGACATGTATTACTAGTCTGTTAGCTTGGTGTTACCAGTTAGGAGTGTGTTGCTGTACAGTCTAACATTGTTCAATCAGTTTCTGGTGATCGAGTCAGTCTGTGCATGGACACACCCCTATGAAGACTAGAATAACGCCCACCTGACTGATTCAGTAGTACATTTCTAGAAGGAATAAGTGAAACACAGAATGATAAGAGAAGAAGCCCCAGAATTGTTATTTCACAGGGAACACAAGTATTTACTAAAAAAGTTGTGTCAGGAGATGTCACGGGTCCTCTTTAAGAGGTTCATCTGATTTAGACAAAAATGACTGTTGGAGATTCGTGAACTGTAGTACACAAGGCTCTTCACAAGGCTACAGAACTCAAAGGGGTTAAGACTTGTCAGTGAGTAATGTAAACAAAATCCTGTATTTTAAAATAAGGCTATGTTCACACGGCTTACTGGGACGTATTTCAGCCCGTAATTCGCGCCGTACTGAAATACGTCCCAGTCATTACGGTAATCCACAGTTCTCATAGAGAACTATGGATTACATGTCCTCTCCCTGCTCGCACAATACGGCGAGCAGGGAGAGAGAAGTGACACGTCAATTATTCACGGCGTATACGCGCTGAGAATAATGAAGGTCTCTGGGGCCGGCAGGCGGCCGGCAGCCCCACCCCGCCCCCGTACACACGGCGTAATTACAGGGCGAAATACGTCCCACAATTACACCATGTGAACATAGCCTAAGCAACACACCATAGAGTGAATCATCATCCCAACCACTGCTCCAGCCTGTAAAAACAGAGAGAGGTGGCCGGTAACTAGGAAAGCTTGTGAACAAACAGAGGAGATACGATCTGCTCCTAACTCTAAAGAGAAGCAAAATCAGAATAGCACTGTATTTAGGAATAGTCTTTATTTACCTTTGCCTACATGTTTAAATCAATGAAACAAGAAAACCCCTTTAAAAGGAACCTGTTAGCTACTTTATGCTGCCCGAACAATGGGCAGCAAGAAATAGCTGGAGGTTACTCGGTCCCAACCATGTGGGTTTTACTCCAAAATGCTGCGGTGTTCCAGGGTAAAACATCCAGTGAAGTTGGGCCGGGTACAGGGAGAAGCCTGTGTGCCTGGGAGATATGAGTCCAATATGAAGCTTCTCCCTGCACCTTCAACTTAACTGACAGCTCTCGCTGTCTATAGGCAGAGAGCTGTCAGTTAAGTTGACGAGGCGAGGAGAAGACGCACATTAGACTCATCTCTCCTGGGCACAGCGGCTTCTCCCCGGCCCAACGTCACTGGATGTTTTACCCGGGAATGCGGCAGCATTTTGGGGTAAAACCCACATGATTGGGCCCTGGTAACCTGCAGCTATTTCATGATGCCTGTTGTTCGGGTAGCACAAAGTAACTGACAGGCTCCCTTTAATTGTTCCTGTAAGGGAACTGAACATTTACTGGTCTGGTCCCTACTGATTCCCCCCCAAAAAATTGGGGGCCTAGAAATTTTGATCCTAATCTGGGTTTTTTGAGTACTGCTGAGTCTAAATATACCATCCATTTTGTTCCAGCAGCTCTACAGTAGTTTGAGATGTTGACTACATAATTCTACATTGTTCTTGTGATTAATTTGTGTATAAATATGTAGTGCAGATGAATAGAATTGCATTTGCTCACATTCATGCTTTGTGTGCATGTGTTCTTTAAATGTATTATCTTTTCTGTTTCACATGAATTTCCAACATTTCTTTAGTACAATTTTGAATGACCACTACTTCCAGCAGCAGATACGTGGTAAGGTGGCAATGCCGGATCTCCAAAACTAGAGCTGATAATCTAAAACGGGTGTCACTTTCAGAATCAGCGCCCCAAACATACTCAAAAGCGGTTCCAACTTTTAAGGCACCAAAATGAGTGTTCCCCAGTGTTATAGCTGATTGCTGTGGTATCGGCAACCTATGTTCAACATATATTATGAAGCACATTCCTAGCAGCCAGTCTGATTATAAAGCCTTAGTTTAGCTCAAAGCATTATTGGAAATGACAGCACAGAAGATAAAAACAGACATGGCATTATCATATATATATTTTTTAAATAAATGATTATGATGAAGTGTTTACAGGGTGATTCAAAAATAATGATGCAAAATGATAGCGTCTACATTTATGACGGAGTGAACATAATACAAATGTATTAACATAAAATGACACACTATCTGTCTATGCTTTATCTATGTACTACAAATATTCAATATATGTATATGACTGAGCCAATTTTGCTTCAGTTTTTGGTCACTGGCCATTTTTTATAACTACCAGCCTTTTTGGATCATGCTGTATTAAAACCTTTTATTACCAGCTTGGTTCCATGTATGTAAAACAGTACCAGCATATAGTATAAATCAACAATAATTAGTTCACCTGTAATATTAAAGAGATTTTCCAAGACTTTTAAAACCTTCCTAACACATTCCATTGTGATTAAAATTAACCCATACTTATCTCACACCAACATTCTAGCACGGTTCAGTATCTCCTGCCATAGAAGTCACATGCCTGTATGTACAGCATGTGTCAGTGACTGGCTTCAGCATTATGTGATCCATGAACATGACATCATCAGTAAGGGATCAGGGTGTTAAAGGGGTTTTGCCAGGACGTGAGTTACTTACCTCTTATCAGCACGGGAGTAGAATATAAACAAATCATGCTGAGTCATGAACGCTGCATGGGAGAGAGGGAGGGGGTGAGCAAGGAGTGATGAATAAGGGAGCGTCTCAAAACTTAAGTGAAATAATAAACAGTACAACAGTGGATTCTCAATACAGCAAGACACAGGCTCATAGATTGCACTTTCTCCACAGCCCTTTGAAGCTCATTCATTTTCCCTGTCATCAGATAAGAAGTGTTTCACGCAAGCGCGGCCTGTCAGCTCCTCTGGTCCCTCTGGTCGTGTCTAGTGGAAGCTTTCAGGTAACTAAGGGGGATTGAGAAATGCTGTAGCTCTCAGAGGCTTCACTTTTTGTAATCACATATATTTAGAAAAGCGATTAAATACCCATTTTGGAGGATCCCACGTCAACATTACATCATGGCAAAACCCCTTTAAACATTACAGCTTTAGCAGTACTGGAACGGTGGTGATGGGAGAGGTAAATATGAGTTAATTTTCTCTGTTAGCATGATGGGAGGTAGTAGGAAGTTTCCTTAAAAAAGTCTTGGAAAACCTCTTTACTTTAATTCACATGTAACTCACTGAGCCTTGCAATGCAAAAAGGGTTCAAGACAATCCAGTTTAGTTCATCTGCAGACAGCTGAGTAAGTAAGTTCTACTCTGCACTGATGAGGGGCAAACACCCTGAAACAGCTAACTGCAGATGAAGTAAACTGGCTTCTCTTGAACCCTTTTTACATTGCAAGGCTCAGTGAGTCACCTGTGAATCGAGGATTGATACATCCAATAGATGATGTTTGAAAGTTAAGTTCTTTCCTCATAAACCTTTGCAATATATAATAGCTACCGTTCTTTAATTTTGAAATAGCTTTCCTCATAAGAAAGACACAATCTAGAACACTATATTAAAAATACATAGCATCTTCTTGTGTTGATATAAACATTATAGAGCAGTGAGACAGATTCCAAACTCGGAGGATGAGCTTGAAGTTTTGTACATGTTAAATAGTCAATATGTATGATTCTGCATATTATATTACTGTAACCTGGAGTGGCGATTTATCATCATAGGTAGTCTGTGTATATAAAATAGCACAGTTGTACTTTCCAAATCACTCCAACGCTCTACAATAGATGTTGTGTTCTCTAAGATGTTCCTGTAGCATTGTGATCTGTGTTTACATACAAAGTAGAGATTTCTCAAGAGACCTGAGCAGCAAGAGAAACTCAAAGTATAAACCAAGCGTAACCCTGGCAGCAGAACACACAAATCACATCACAGATAGGAAAGGTGCGATAAAGAGAAAGGAGCACCTATAAGTGATAAGTTACAACAATAAAGCATGCAGTACTGTGTATAAGATTACTTTATACAGTAAACACTGTGCGGCACAGAGACTGCAACATGGCAGTCCACATCCTATCTGGGCTTCCAGAATTCAGCCTTGGATTAGGTGTGTTCACTGAATCTCTTGGGTTCCAAACGAGAGGCAACTGGAGCTCCACCAGTACCGAGAATTTCTACTGGCCCCGCTGACTTCCTTGACTTACACCAGTCTTTCTAAGGCCTCCACCAATGGTCCCTTGAGATGAGCACATGCAAGTAAAGAGAGAGTCCACCTGTCAGAGGAAGAATGTGCTCGTAGGTGCCACCAGAATCTTTGTCTGTATTGCAGCAGTCCTGCGCACTTCCTGAATGACTGTCCAGAAAACTTCAGCACCTAGGCTTCCTGAGAGGGGCGATCCTAGATGAAGATGCTATCTCTCCACACTTGACCATGCCGGTCTGACTCAGTTCCTCTTCCGGTGTCATATTTCAGCCTTCTTGGATCCTGGTTCTGCCAGAAATTTCATTAATTCTTAGTTGATTTCCAGATTTTGTTGTCCAGTGATTCGTCTTGATAAACCTCTGATAATCTCGTCCATAACTGTAGAAAACAAGTATCATACTGAAACTCTGACACTTCAGGGTGTCCCATAAGGAAAAGATCTTATTCCATGTGATTCCACATTCCTCTTCTGTAGTTCTTCTCCTGAGCCTCCCATGGTTGCAGCGCCTTACTCCCGTATTTGACTAGCAAACTGGCGAAGTCACGCGCTGGGGGCAACAGTGCCACTCCCAGGGCGACAAGTATGAAATTTGTCATGTTAAAAACAAATTTCATGCGCCTAATAATAGGCTAGAATGTGCCTGATTTATGTACCCGCTCTACAGTGGGTCATAAATCAGGCGCATTCTAGCGCTTGTTAAGACATTTCTGGCTCAGTTAAACCCCTTTGAAAGTGCTCTACCTGTTCCAGCAGTAATGTGCCTAGAAATGCTGTAGCGAAGCTATAAATATGTAGCTTTGCTATGATTCTAGTGTGCCCCGCCTCCCGCATACCCCCCGAGATCGGGCGCATGACAAAGTGCCGCCGATTCTATGTAATGTGTCTGATAATGGCATGTGGGGCATTTAAACATGTATGTCGCCTCCGGTGTCTCACTCCACTTTGACTGGTGCAAACCTATTCTCCACCGATGTCCCCAATTTTTCTTTTGGGTTTTTTGGGTCTTCTGTTCTCATATACGGAATTTGTGGATGTCTTCAGTGAGAAGCAAGAAGAGACGCTTCTGCCACATCGAGCCTGACTGTCCAATAGACCTCTTGTCTGGCATGATGCCTCCTCTTGGTAGAGTGTATCCTCTGTCCATGCCTAAAACTCAGGGCATGTTGACAATAAAGAAAATTTGCAAAAAGGCTTTATCGGCAAGTCGTCCTCTCCTGCTAGGTTATTCTTTCATGAAAAAAATGATGGTTCTCTTCGCCCCTGCATCTATTTGAACAAGATTACAGTCAAGAACCAGTATCCATTACTCCTGCCTCCAAGCTATTTGATCAATAACAAAGACGATGATTTAAAGACCACCTTCAACACTTGTGAGTACCTCGAGATGGCATTTGGTCTTTGCAATACCCAAGCCTTCCAAGACTTTGTCAATTGATCTTGCGAGACCTCTTATACGTCTGTGTCTTTAATCTTGATGATGTCTTGATCCATTCTTCTGATCTTAAGTCTCATTGTGACCATGTACGGCTAGTTCTAAACATCTATGTACCCATCACCTGTATGCCAAACTCGAGAAATGCGGATTTGAACAGACCAGTCTATTGTCTCTGGTATATTGTCAAACTTACTTTTTTAGAATGATTAAAAGCCTCAGTTCATTTAGGTGAGATGGGAATACCCCTTAAACCACCAGAAAAAAAACAACAACAAAAAAAAACATTTAAAGTGCATGACATTTAAAAATGCTGAAAAAACATTTTGCAGGAGGCCTAAGAAGCATTTTGAGTAATAGAAGTAATGTATGTTAGAAAATCCTCTTAAATATAATTCTTTATCATACTAAAATACTGAAGGTTGTGTAAAGGGTTAAAAAAGGCAGTTACTGTAAAACTCATCTACATAGGAGCTTATATTATTGCATTGAGCTACATGTTTTCATGCTTTGAATGGGTTAAAAATGGAAGAAAAAAATGAACAAAACGGTGTTAGCAGAAAATTAGCACGGTTTCCATGGTATATATAGTAGTAAAACACAAAAATCAAGAAACTTCTATAATTGCATTGAGCTAAATACTGTCATGCTCTGAAAGGGTTAAAAATTTAAATAAAAAAGGGACTGGTGATGGCAGAAAATTAGTATGGCGACTACTGCCTTACCTTTTATGTATAGCAGTAAAGCACAGCCATCAAGGAGCTTATATAATTGCAACAAGCTAGGTGCTTTGATGCTCTCAATGGGTTAAAAATGGGAAAAAAATGGATTGGTGTTAGCAGAAAATTGGCACAGTGGTAAAGGGTGCTTCAAGGTACATGGTTTTGTAAATTGCAGGTCTGTGCTTTGGACATTTTCCAGGGTATTTTATGTTTAATTTTGCCTTGGGGGCATGTTCAGATTATTTTCACAGCGTATACACATCAATGTCAAATTTTTATCAGTCTAACTTCCTATTAACAAACATATGCCTCTGATTAAGTTAATCTCACCTGTTTTGTCAATTTTGAATCATGATCATGAAAAAGACAGACACAGGAGTGTGCACTTGTCTACTTTACTTGCCGTTACAGAAACCCTGCAAAACCCTGAGCAGAGAGCCCCTCTGGCAGTGATGAGATTAATATGCTAAATCACAAAGCCAGGCTGGAGCTGGGGTTGGTTGTGTCGTCGGATGCTACATATGCTGCTGACCATGGTCTGGTTCCTCTCCCTCAGGTTACTCAGGAGGTAGTAATGGTACAGTCATGCGGACCATAAAGTACCATTAAGCAGGATGGTTTATATAAAGCACCTACAGCGTGAAAAGATGTTTACTGAGGCAAGTACATAGGCAAATGATGGGCACCAGATTAAAGTTTAAAAACTTGACATTATTTCTAATGTAATTAACTACTGAATGTCACCATTACAGATTTTTTTTTCTCTGTCCTCAAGAATTATTTTTTGCTTGTGAACAGTGCCAAGACAACTTAACTTCTTTCTGGATGAGAACTAATTTGCATACCCTTTCTCCCAGTTAGCATTGCCTGATCTATAAACCTCCCTGTGTCCGCTTGGTGGTCTCCACAAGGAATAATAATTCTTCCCTTGAGCTACATCAAAGGCATCTCTCCAAACTAGCCAGAACCCTGCTCTGTACTGACAATGGGCAAAACCCCCAAAACAGCTGTCTACAGATTGCTGACGCTTCCATTTGAAGGAGATTCTGGCTAGGCTTAAATCCCTAGTAATGTTTCAAAGCTCTTTAAAGGGAGAATACCTTCAATATAGAGAAGTTACTTTTCTTAAATTCTAATTTGTTCTGCCCTTATAAAACAAAATTTTATACAAAAATGTTAAATTTAAGTAACGAACTGGTAGCAGCAGTGACATTTGACAATAAGCTGGAAGATAATAGAAGACTGGCGAAGTTTGAGGACGGCTCAGCGCTGGATCCTATGTGCGAGGAGAGGTGATTATAAGGTTTTTTTAAATTTTAAAAGGTACCTATATACTATTAAAAAAAAAAAAAAAAAAGTCCTGGACAACCCTTTTAGAACAAGTAAAACCAGTACCAGAACTTCAGTCAACAACTTGGGCCTGTCGTCTATTAACTGCCACAGTACTCTGTATGGTTGTTTTCCCAGTGTTCTCCTTAAAACAAAGACAAATACAAGCTGATAGAAAGAACAGTATATATGAACATGATGCACAAATGATTGCAGTAAGCTTGGCATTTTCAGCTGCACAAAGGGCATGAAGATTGATAGTTACTATACACTAGGTGGCACTAATGCTTAAACAAGATAGAACTTACTAGACCAAAAGCTAACTGTTACCAACAGCACTCAAGGGTACAATCACTTCACAAAACAAACACCAATACAACTCAATAACCTGAGCACAAACAGAATCAAATTTCAGGCTAAACCCAAGAGCGTTAAATTCACTATTTAACATGTTTCTACCCTCCAAATACTCTTCTACACCAACTTCTGTTGACCACACTTACATGGACTAACCCCCCACACTCAAGTCAACCAAAACTAGTCCATTGTCATCAAGTTTGCACCTTGATGCCAACAACCCAGTTTTGACAACCTTCCAACTGAGATCACATCGGACTGACCTCTTAACTCACTGATAATATGCTCATCCTCCTCTGCATTAGCAGGAGTCAATACCAAGTCCTGAAACCTGCTGACCTTCAACTTTTAGCACTAACCCAAACATTACCCAAAGCTAGTTAGCACACTATTCTTCTCAATAATACTTAACAGATTGTGTTTGGTAACCCCTTTATGTACGCTTCATTACACTGGATCTTCAATGCTAATGCAGGATCTCTGTAGGCCTAATGGACCCTCAGGACATCATGGACTATTCATATTCATCAGTGGTCAGCAACTCCAGCATCACTTTTCTTCTACAAAGCAGATGGCCTGCTAGTAAGTTCAGATCAATAGCAAGCATTTTTGAACAGCACACCATGAATCTGTGCTATAAACATAGCCCTATAGCCAGAGGTGTAACTTGAGGCTCATTGGCCCTAGTGCAAAAAGTTAAGTGGGGCCACCAGCTACTATGTATCATTTACATTACTGGTGTCCTCTTATGTGGCAGAAGGGTTTTTGGACACCATCAGGCTCCAGGGCCTGGTAGCAAGTGCTACCTCTGCACCATTTATAGCTATGCCCCTGCATTTAGCCAATATCACATCTCTTCCACCAGCATTTTCATGTAGCACAATATTATGAGAACAAGCAATGTCCTCCTACCAGCTGAGTGAAGAACTGCCCCCACTGCCAGACAATATAATTGGGTCTGATCATCACGGTCATAAGCCCCATAAAGCTCCTAAAAGAGAAAGGCATCAACACAGGACAGTGCTTTATATATGGAGCAAACATTTACATAGAAACTGAGTGATCCCTCAAATAAAAACATCTCTGTTTAAACCAATATACAGTTTTTTTTACCTGCAAGGGAAAGAACCGGGAAAGAATGATGTTTACCCCCCGCCCTTACAACTAACCCTTCCTACTGTTACCATTTGGCCCACATGTCCACAGACCAATCTCATCAAGTTATGCTCAAGCCTCAGGACACTTCCCCACCACAATTATCTAGCTTCCAACCTAGTATCTAGGCAGCAGTTCCTAGATTTATGAGTTAGTGCTCCCTTCAGCCTGACAACTCCAGCAAACTGGAAAACTCTTTCAAGAACTGACCCAGCTCAAGGCTGATAAAATACTCAGCCTATACTGCCTCGGTGACAGCAAGAACCAAGCTGACCCCTCTGCAGCAAAGACTACTCCAGTCCCACACTTTAAGGCAGTTATAGTCTACAGCTTATCATCTACTCCCATGACATGACACCGGCATTGTTAAAGGACCTTCAAAGAACAAAAAAACGTGTCCCTGGTAGAAATGCAGGCCTCACATCACTTTCACTTTCTCCTTTATTCAGTAATTGGCGGCAGTCTTCTGTGTCCTCTTATCGCTGACATGCCACCACTGTGCTTTCTCCAGCATTGGACAGGCTCAGGCCCAATTACTCTGCACTGGACAAACCCTTTAACTTGGCTACATGCACAATCCCTAGTAGGGCTAAAACACACACCTTTTTAACAGCTCCTACCATTAGCATTGTGACATGACTTTTCACTGTCATAACACATACCCATCCACCAGTATCAAGCCTCCCTATGGCCCTAACAACCTGGCACAGAAGAGCGCCACCACACAACCAACCACACACAACAGGAAACAAGAAACATTTAAACAATAAAACAATTCATTCAGTAGTAGCTGACATGTAGACATGTAATACAAGCATAGGTATACTGTATCATATTGACTATGTCCACATGGGAATATGCCAACACATCATGTTATGATTCACGCCTTTTGCTAAACTTTTCTGCAAATGGTTGTCATAGTGTTGCATCTCTACAATACTTACATTCAATGTCAGATCATAGCCCATAGATAAAAACTAGTGCATCTGTATCCATTATGATTGGGGCCATTGTGTGACATTTTTCTGTCAATCAGTAACATACACAATTAGTGAGTTGTATAGTAAATAGTATTTAAATTTACATTAAAATTCAATCATTCCTGCCTTAGGGATGTTCAGTTTGCTGTCTCCATCCTAGAGGTGGAACTGGATGCATTTCATGATGGACCCAATGGCCCCTATTGGAACTCAATGTATTTTTTTGTGATATTTGTAATTTTAACAAAAAAAAAAGTGTGCAGTCTGCTGCGCTATGTTTTCCATTATTTTTGACAAAATCTGCCACAGAGGCTGCAAATGGAACCTCCAACACAGCTGTGAATCTGGCCTAAGCGTGGGCCAAGAAGGTTTCATAGTGAAAACCCCAGGAATAGAATAAGAGATGCTGTACCTCTAATAGGTCACAGCAGAGGCATAACTTGAAGCTCTGGGGCCCCAATGCAGAAAGTGAAATTGGGCCCCCCAGCTGCTATTTGTTATTTATAATACTGGTGTCATCCTTATGTGGCAGGAGAGCTTTTGGGCCCCCTCAGGCTGCAGGGCCTGGTAGAGACTGCTACCTCTGCACCCCCTATAGCTATGCCCCTGGGTCACAGATGCTCAGTGGAAAAGACATCAGGCTGGATAGCAATATGTAGAAAAATCCCACGGCTCCCTCCACTGCCTCCGGATCTATCTACTCTGCTCTCACTATATTGGTCCCTATTAATGAAGGCCACTTCCGGCCGGAACATCGGACCGTTGGATTACTTACCACTATATTTGCTTCAATATGTACACGCATGCAGAGCTGATGAAATCTTCGTTGTCACAAATAAATTTTCACTTTGTGCAACGTTCAAGCCTAAGGTATGCAGTGAATTTTTCTATATATAGTGAAAACCCCAACTGGACCACTTTCACCAAGGAACAAAAGTAAAGTGTAAGGCATCACTCAACTAACTACTTCCTTGCTTACTAAAATGGCAAAGCCTATCTATAAGGGAGGCTTGTTAAAGTTCAAACCACATGAGGGACGGGACTTTAATGAGACGTTGACCCCATCCACTCAACAATCTACATGGATTGCTTATATCATGCCCCGCATGTGTTTGTTGGTAGGGTCACAGTTTATCCAGTGTATAGCATGCTCCGCTATTTTTTCCTGAATTTTTTTCAAATTGCGCGACAAAGGCCACAAATGAAAGCTCCAACGCAGATGTAGATCAGGCCTAAGAGTGGACAAAGGACCGCTTTCACCAAGGAACATAAGTAAAGTGTAAGCCATCACAAAACTACCTGCTCCCCTGCTTACTAAAACGGCAGAGCCTATCTATAAGGGAGGCTTGTTAAAGTTCAAACCACATGAGAGATGGGACTTTAATGAAGCGCTGACCTCCTCCACTCCACCATCTACATGGATTGCTTATATCGTGCCCTTCATTTCTTTGTTTGCAGGGTCATACAGTATATCCAGGCTTCTTCACTCATAAAGCACAGCTATCTTACAGCCTATTTCTTATGCATATAAACACTATCCATGGATGAATATGCACCTCCATGCCTGTGCATACATGTCTTTATAGACAAATATACTCCTGTCATTCACTTATGCATGCAGGCATCAAAATATGCATACACTATCAGAAGCAAAACAACCAGACTGCAACCAAGTCACGCACATGATGCCTGGGGAGATTTAGCTTACACTGTAGTGTCGCTCCATTTTCCCCTGGCCCACCAATTACAAGTCACGCTGTAAGTCTTGAGCATATTACATATTGGAATTTTTTATATTATTCATAAAATTAAGTTAAAGTTTCATTATTATTACTATTATTGTTGTTGCTTTTGCATAAATTTTCATAACATTTGTTCTTACTTTGGTTGTACTGGAAAAATGGATTTAACTTTCTCTGGCATGCTGATTTCATATTACAAGTCTAATATTCTACATTTGTATATGAAGATATTTATACAGGGTGATTGAAAACTAATGCGGTTCCAATTCCATCCTAGTATCGTCCGGCTTTCCCCCATAATGAGGTTTCCATTCTGAACAATGTTTACGTTATCTGATTGCAGCAATCATAGCGATCAGACAGGTCAACAATTAGGCCCATTAGATTTCGACACATAAATTATTGCTTTGATCTGAAACTCTCATACGCATTGGAGCAATAGTCACTACCAAAAATAATAAAGGCTTTCAGCCCCTTTGCAATCTTTTTTTTTTCTATTCCAGTGCATTTAAGATAAAATAAAAATGTAACAACTTTACAAATAGCCTTCATCCCAAAAATCTGACTGCTTGGAATCTACAGCACCTATGTATACCTATGTGTCTCCATGGTTACAGACGACAAATAAACTTTGTGCAGTCTGATTCTGCAATTATTCTTTCTTCCATTTGTCTTTTGCTTCTTTGTAATCATATAATATACAGTAGTAAGAGGGCCCTGAGAATACATCTTCTCAGTCTGGCCTACCAGAATTCCTAATGGCTATCTCCGCGCGCGCACACACACACACACACACACACACACACACACACACACACACACACACACTCTATATAGCGCACTCATTTTTGGCACTTATCTGTATATAGATGCACTGTCAGGGTGGCAGGTCCATCCGAATTCTACATAAAACAACCCCATATTTATGTCACATGGCTGGACCATTGTAAATCTAGCACTTCTTAACCTTCGTCTCACCCGTACACCTTAATAGATTGTAAGCTCTTGCGAGCAGGTCCCTCAAACCTTGTGTCTCATCTGTAAGTAGCTTTTCATTGTGCAATGTCTGTCTTTTTGTCTGCACCTACACCCTCCAAATTCTAAAGTGCTGCGGAATATGTTGGCGCTATATAAATAAAGGTTATTATTATTATTAGTAAAGTACAGCAAAGGTGATGTAGACAGAAAACAGAAGTAGATGAAAACTATTGGAGAGTCACTTCATTTTCCAATTAATATTCCAATTTTAAACTGGCCACGCCTATAACAATTATCATTAATGGCTTGACAATCATTTTCAAAAATTATGATGTCTATTTTACTAAAAACAACCAGTTTGGACCAAGCAATCCAAAGGATTTCCTGAAGTATACCTTCCAATTATACAGTGGCATCCATCATACATAACCACTCATGTTAAAAATGTATACTTCACAGTGCATGTTTTTTCAATGAAATAGCACAAAAATGTTGCATGAAGTGAAGATACATGTTCTGAGAAGTAAAGCCGACCATGGTAGTAATGAAGATGGCCATCGATGGTCTGCTTCTATATCTTTACTCTACATCACATGTATGTTAAGGGGTATTCTGATCACACTGATTAGCTTTAAACATGCAGACAAAGGTAAATAAAAACCGTTACCAAATACACTGCTTCTCTGATTTTGCTTCATTTTAGAGCTACAGCAGTTCTTATCTCCAGCTTATGTACACAAGCTTCCCTACGTTACCAACCACCTCTCTCTGTTCTAGTACCCATGGTCGTAAAATTTACCTCACCTTCTTCTGTGTCTTATCAGCAGCAAAGATGCTTATTTATCTTTCTTACTGACAAACTTTAACCCTTTAGAGCTCTTTAGCCTTTTGCCCTGCTATTAAAATCTCTCCATCTCCAATGTCCCTCTAACAGGCTCAGCCAGGAATAGCAGCGCTGAATTGTCAGTCATTGCGGTAGAATCACCCACACCCTGAACGGGAAGTGTGAGTCTGAAGCTGTCTGTGAAGAGCAGGCTTTATGAAACAGCATGGTGAGAACCCTTATGTATCATCTAATTGTGTTGCCATTTTGAATGTACTAAAATTTCATGAGATGCCTATTGAATTTTATCTGGAATAAACATTTGGATTGCTTGTGAAAAGGAGTGGTGTTGATCTGTATAGTGTTACCTTACATCCAGAAAGGTGACAGTGTTACCAGTTTCCCTGACAGTGCTATTGAGGAATGGCAGAATGACATGGTATTCTTCCCCCACACATGTAAGGGTACTGTGATTTTATGCGTATGTTTGCTATGTTGTATTTCACAGTGGATATATCACAGCAGAAATGTGTCGGTGCCTTCATGTCCTGCTCCTCCACTTCCAACCCCTGCAGACCTTTGTAATTATTTATCTCACTCCAGCAAAAGTTGCTGCCTGTGACATAACTGGGTTATTTAAAGGCTCTTACATTCTCTGCTTCATTAAAAGCTGCATCTCATCACAATACAGAAATACAAACACAGCCTGATTCACTCATACAAACTGGCAGCTCTGTACCAGCCCTAACTCCCTGGGTGTTCCCTCCCTGCGAGCGTCTCTGCATTACGAGTCCCTGAGCGATCTTGTCTTTTTCCCTCTGTTTTCAGACATCTATCTTCTGGTGCCACTCTCTTTTAACCAGCTTGGGGGGCTGTCACGGTGTCATTTTTGGCGTTTTATTGCTAGTGTGTTATATCATATTATGCGAATGAAACAGAGGCAGGAGGTACATGCAAGGTTTAAAAGAAAGCTCCGCTTACAGACCAGCTTTGCTTTAAAATATGTAGCATAACATGCAGGCATATTGTCACATATATGAATAGTGCCATCTTGCTAGCTCCTTATGGCCATGGTGGAGCAGGAGAGGTCAGTAAGATGATCTCTGGGTAGAAGCCATCATTACCCTGTTTCCCTGAAAATAAGACATCCCCCGAAAATAAAACCTAGTGCATTTTTTTGATGCAATTCAGAGTTTGGCTGCTTATGCTGAGGTTTATGATGAAATCACTACAATATAGTAATACATGTGGATTTTTTGTTCAACAATAAATGTGAATTCTTGTTCATAGAAATAAAAAACATCCAGCTCGTCCTTAGGAGCAAAAATTAATATAAGACACTGTCTTATTTTCGGGGAAACAGGGTACTTTCTTGACACAATGAGAGAGGGTGTAATCGTTGGTCGTTTCCCTATACATGCCCTAAGCAGGTTAGATTACTGATTGGTCCATACTATGGCACTACAAATGTGTACAAATGATATGCTCCTATTTATGTGCTGCCCTAGGCATATGCACAGTTTTCCAATATGATCAGTAAATCCCTGGACATATCAGCAAACACCATCTCTCCATTTCTTGTTTCAAAAGGGCAAAAACAAATTACAGGTGGGAAAAAAAGGAAAGCATTAATATCTATGTTCCCCTCAGGCTGTGCTGCCCTTGGTATGTTACTAGATGGCCTATAAATTTAGGTAAATATAGCACTTGATAAATATATGAAAAATTGAACAATTCACATGGATGCAGGTTTCTTAAAGGCATATACACGCTGTTTTTTTCTATCCCTTTTCATAAGGTAAACTGCCCAGTCTTGCTTGCATATGCTCTGCTCCGCCATAGCCATATCTGCAATGGAAACCTTTACATTGCTTTTTTATGTTCTTTACAGGTATTAAGTTACCGTTGAAAGATGAACTGTATCAAGTGTGACGCCTCACTTGATTCTGGACGCCATCTTGGACCGTCCGTAGGGGTACTAAGCTCAGGGATCGCTGCTTTGGTAAGTGGAATGGCACACCAACAAAGGCTTCTTCTTTCTGGCCGCAGCCTGTTTTATTTGGCACAGGCTTACAGTAATTCAGCAACAAAACCAACTCAAAACCTCGGCCGTCTGGCCACTAACTAAACATAAAGTGAGTCCCTCACTAACTGTGGACGTGGCCTACTGCCAGCGCCACAAAAACTTACCAGCCACTGCTGAAGGCAGCCACCTGCTTGCCTCAAGCCTGGGGGTAAGAGCCCTCTCCTTAGCTCTTCTGCTGCTCCAGCTCCTAGCAGCAAACCACACCCACTGATCACCTGTAGTTGGAGGCCTTTAATAGGTGTCCAGAGACCTACCAAAACCCTGTCCTGGAACGTGGGGACGGCCTCCCACCCAACACTGTGACTGTCCCAGGAAAGGCAACCCATCACTAGCCGCATAGCAGCCATACTAGCTACAAATGTCAGTAACCTATGGTTACTGATGCTAAATGGTTGCCTTCCCCCAACGAAACCAAGTTTTCAGTGGCAGGTCTCCTGTTGTACGCCACCTAGTGGCAGAACCCTGCAACTGCCTAAGGTCGCTCTGCCACACAAGGTAAAGAAATTTTGTTTGCTTCAAACAGAAGACAAGGTATAACTCTTTAAAAGGGGTATTCCTATCTTATCCATAAATATCTTATAGTTGGAGATATTTAAAGGGACTGCAGCTATCTTGAGAATGGGCCCCTGAAAAGTCTCCATGCAAAACGGAGAGCAAGTCACCCTTGCGTGGTATTCTTCATTATGTTCTCCCTTATGTTGGTTGTACAAAGGACTCCCATTGAAATAAACAAGAGTGCTATGCAAGCTTGACCACCTCACCTTCTGTGCAGATACCTTTGGGGATCCATTCTCAAGATAAGTGCAGATCCCAGAGATGTGACCTGCACCTGTAGGACATTTATGGCACATTCTATCGATATGCCATAAATGTTTAACACGGGAGCATCCCTTTGATCTAATAGTGCTATTTACTTGCTCAAATTACCAATGGCCTCTGAATCAAAGAAAAAGAAAGAAAACTTTACTGTTAATTTGTGAATGTAGATACAACATTTAGATCACAACCCACTGTGTACAGTTATCCCTCAATTTACAATATGTTCAGAAGACAATATTTGCACCACACAGTGATCTTTCATGGGAGCTTCACTCATCATACAATGTCACAGACCCTGCTGATCTGCAGCAGATGTGGTTGACTGAAAGATCCAACCAATTATCATAAACATTTTACTAGTAAAACATCTGTATTAGTAAAGTGTATACTCTGATTGGTGGTCAAGTGGCACCTCTCTACAGTACAGTGTAGTACTACATGTTCTGTCCTACTCTTTACATGCGCCAGGATGAATGGCTTCTTTGGGCACCATTTTCTTTTTTCTGGTACATTATGTATAAAGTACATGATCCTCAAAATATAAAGTGATTTCCAGCAGCTCTTCCTGATGTTATATGTAAGGACTTGCTTTATCTGTATGAGTTATCTGCTTTATTTTCTTTAATCTTCATTTTCCAGTAAATGGGGTGACTTTTGGGACTTCAGAACTAATTACCAGTTTTCCAGAGAGGTATGGTTTCCACATACAATGATCGTCGTCAAACCAGTTAATATTGTATGTAGAGGGACCGCGGTATTGCCTACTCATTATCTGAGTCCATTTAGACTTATCGAGGATGCCCTCATTTGTGCACCCAGCAAACATCCAACCACATGCTTTTCTCCTTAACTGTAGTCTACTGGCGTGGTTTTGCCTACAAAATGTGCGCTTGATATGAAATGTGTGACTTAAAGGGGTTGTCTCGCTACAAAGATTAGCTTTCAACATGTTGGGAACACTAAATAAAGATGTTTTCCAAATATATTGCGTTGTTCATTTTTTCTTATTAAGGAGCTACACGTGATTTTATCACCTTCTGTGCTCTCTCTGGTTCCCCAAGTGACCGACCTGTGTACTTCTCCCCTCTGCTGTTTGTTCTATCTGTTAGCAGGGAGTGACATCATCACACAGGTCGCGCAGCACAGAACTCCGGACAGTGAGAGCTTGTTTCTTATCTGATCTTTCAGACAAAAGCCAGTAATTGCTACTGTTTACTTTAACTCAGAAGCTTCCCTGGTCCTGACAGCATGAGATTTATCTAATTAGCAGAGGTCTGAGTACATGGAGCTCATATGTTAATTACAGACAGCTTGACCAGGAAGTGACAGAGCAAAGCAGCATTATTTCATTCAAGCATCCTATGAAACTTTGAGATGAGACAACCCCTTTAAAATCTAGAGATCAACATATGCGAGACCATAGAAGTTATTTCTAACTTTGTAACCATAACCAGTATCATGAGCCAAACACAGATGACTTTTTGCGTCTACTCCACTTTGAACACACATTTTGTAGCATTGGGGCATTTCCAATGTCTAGTTATTAACAAGCTCATTGTGAACGTCTTTATATTAAGTGCAGCTCTGTAACCTTCATTTCGTACAGGGAAAAAGTTATAAATGGTACCCTGTTGTCAAACAAAATATGTTCCAGGAATGAAGCCAAAGATTGCTGCACTTTACATTGCACTTATGTCAGCGAGTCTTTGCATCCGACTCCATGTCTTGTCATTGTAGAGGGTGTTGAACATAGCATAATGTCAGTGTTACAAAGAAATTAAATTTTACAAGATGTTATCTCTATTGTGTCTGGAAGCATTGCAGGGAGTGGTTATAAGAAGCAGGAGATGTAGATACTATCAGCTTTCACATCTGCTGCTGTCATTTTACCCTCAACTATTTTGCATCAATTAAACCTCTTGATCTCTGTTGACGTCACCCTTTACCGTACTTAACTCAAAATGGCAAATTTCTTTTGTGCACAGCAAGATGTTATAGCTAACCTGAATGCTGCATGGACTTACTGCAGTCTATGTGGAAAGTAGACGCCACAACCACTTTGTCCTTTTTGGTCCTTTGCTTTTTGTAATTCTACTTAAACACTTGTGTTTATGTTCTCTTGTTGCTTAGATTAACCAAAATTTTACAGGGTTTTTTTCATAAAGAGTTTCTCCATCTTTTTGACCTTTTTAAGCTTTTTTTCCTGAATGATGATAATGCCGCACATGTTCGTATGAGCAGGAAGGACGTCTGTACTGTAGAGATCAATCTATCTAATGTCAAGCACTCTGGCCACGTTTCATTTATCAGAAACGTGCCCAGGGTTGTAGCTGGGTTTTCCATCACAAGTGGCCAAAGCCATGTGTCTAAGTACAGTATATCTCATAGATATGCAGAAATACACTTTGAAATAATTCATATTTTCATTGTTTAACTGTCTCGCTGATCTGTTTTTGTGTGTTTGCATTGTTCTGCAGGCACAGCAGTGTGTACCTGCGCCATTTTGTTTCAAATTGTTTTGGAAGTGCTGACCATCTTGTGAATTTTTTCAAGGTACAACGACTCGATTCTGCCCAGGGCACATTTCCCATTAACCTTCCTTAGCTACCCCTATGTGTTACATTACAGTTCGGAAGATGATATTGTCTATTCTGGCTAATTGTTTAAGATCAACATATTCTAGATTTTAACAATTTTATGTCAAATCAGTGCAATTCTAAGCTTACCTCTAGTAATCTATCCTCTCCTTCAAACGATTATATGTGCCATGTTACCAAATAGTATTTATATACAGTTTCAGGCCTATGCCATCACTGCCTGTCTTTATTGTCCGAAAATATCTCCAACATAACTCACAGATTTCAATATGCAAAAAAATCCTCATTTTTTCACAACATATTGGTCCCAGCACATAATCAAAGACTTATGGTCAGTGTAAAAATTACATAACAAAATTTGTTGACCGTATCATAGAGTATCATCGCCAAAGTTTCCAGTCAGGAGACTTTAATCAAGGGTATCTCTATTCAACATCCATTGTGGAAATACCCAGTGGCAAGATTCCCCTGCAACCAGTTCAGAAACCAGGAACCTGGGGATGAAGCTCAAATAAAAGGACTTTGCTGCATCTTACAAGGGAAATTTCCACGATGGAAATTGACAAGAGATACCCTTGATTAAGGTCTCATGACCGGAAACATTGGGGATGATGCTCAACGAATCAACAAGTTTTGTGATGTAATTTTTACCCTTACCATAAGTCTTTGACCAATATGTTGTGAAAAAATAAAGACTTTTTTGCATATTGAAATCTGTGAGTGGTGTTGGAAATATTTTCAGACAATAAACAGAGACAGTGATGACATAGACCTGAAACTGTATATAAATACTATTTGGTAACATGGCACCTATGATCATTTGAAGGGGAGGATAGATTATTAGCGGTAAACTTAGAATTGCAATGGTTTGAGATAAAATTGTTAAAATCTAGAATATTTTGATCTCAAACAATTAGCCAGAATAGGCAATATAATCTTCCTGTAACGCAGGCGTGGATTCACTGGGCCAACGCAAGTGGTGATAGCTAAGCCACGCCAGGGAATGGAGTCTAAGTAGCCCACGGTATTCACCAGAGCCCGCCGCAAAGCGGGATGGACTTGCTGCGGCGTGAGGCTACCAGGTCGTTACCCCTGACGTGACTTGCTTGCGATGGCAGCCGGGGTACAGCGTGGTACGTAATCCAGAGGCGTAGTCGGGGACAGGCAGAAGGTCAGGGCAGGCGGCAGAGGTTCATGGTCAGAGACGGGCAGACGGTCAGGGCAGGCGGAAAACAGGCAAGGTCAGGAGACGTAAGCAAGCGGACTGGTACACGGGTAGGCAAGACAGAACTCCAACACACTCTAAACGCACGGTAAGCACACCAACAAACTGGCAGAGAGTGCTGGGGGCGTATACCTTATATAGGACCAGCGGCCGTCAATAACCAATTAACGGCGCGCTGGCCCTTTAAATCCAGACCAGCCATCGCGCGCGCGCCTTAAGCAGCGGTTACGCGCGCGGCGGCTGTCAGAGCCGGACACAGGAGCGGGGACTGGTGAGCACGGGGTTTCCTGCCCAGAAGCAGAAGGACCACGGCTGCGCCAAGCGCCATGTCAGTACCCCCCCTTAGCTCTTCCCCTCTTCCTTTGGAATTTAGAGAGGAGATCAGGGGACAGATTAGCCTCAAGTTCCCATGAACGCTCCTCCGGACCGAAGCCCTTCCAGTCAATAAGGAAGAACCGCTTCCCCCTCACCGTCTTCTCCGCCAGCACCTCCTTGACCTCAAAGATGTTATCTGTACTAGCAACAGGAGAAGGCGAGACAGATCTACGGGAGAAGCGGTTCAGCACCACCGGCTTGAGGAGGGACACGTGAAACGCGTTCGTGATACATAGAGTCGGGGGCAAGCGGAGCTTATAGAATACTGGGTTCAGTCGTCGAAGCACCTCAAAAAGGCCCAAGTATTTGGGACCCAACTTGTAACTGCTAACTCACCAGCAGGTCAGCTTTATGGCCAGTAATTCGCGGTCACCAATGGTATAATTCTTCTCGGCAGGAGAGAATGTCTTGGAGAAAAAACACAAGTATGTAGGCTATCAGAGGAGGATCTCTGCAGGAGAACAGCGCCGGCACCGACTGAAGAAGCATCCACTTCCAGAATAAATGGGCGGTTAGGGTCTGGGCAAGACGGGAAATGGACCCGATGCAAATGCAGCTTTGAGCCAGTTGAAGGCTTCTTGAGTTTCCCGGGGGGGGCCAGGATTTGGGATTGGCGTTCTTCTTAGTTAGGGCCCCCAAAGGGAGCCACAAGTATAGAGAAGTGTGGGATAAATTGTCTATAATAATTGGCAAATCCCAAAAAACGTTGAATGGCCCGAAGGCCCACCAGTTGTGGCCACTGCAACACCGCAGAGAGTTTAGAAGGATCCATCCGGAGACCCTTATCAGATACGATGTACCCTGGGAAGGGTTAAGCTGGTACGTTCAAAGAGGCACTTCTCGGGTTTGGCAAAGAGCTGATGAGTGCGGAGTCGCCTGGGACCTGGTGGACGTGGTGGCGATGAGTCTCGATCTGGGGAAGAAGAAGAGAATATCGTCCAAGTAACCCCAATCACACAGACGTAGATTTAGGTCCCGAAAGTTTCTCATTGACAAAGTTTGAAAACTGCAGGGGCGTTGCAGAGTCCGAATGGCATAACCAAGTACTCGAAGTGGCCATCCCGCGTATTAAATGCTGTTTTCCATTCATCGCCTTCCCTAATGCGGATTAAGTTGTAGGCACCGCGTAGATCCAGCTTGGAAAATATTTTCGCGCCAGCAGGCGTTTGAAAATTTTCCAGAGATCAAGGGTTAGCGTTTTTTTATGGTAATTTTATTTAAGCCCCGATAGTCGATGCACGGCCGGAGAGACCCGTCTTTTTTCTCCACGAAGAAGAAGCCGGCTCCTGCCGGAGATGAGGACTTACGAATAAAGCCTTTACGGAGGTTCTCCATGATGTACTCCCACATTGCCTTAGTCTCCGGGACGGAGAGGGGGTTAAACCCGGCCCCTGGGAGGAGTACAGCCAGGTTGCAGATCAATGGGACAGTCATAAGGCCGGTGTGGAGGAAGCGTTTTTGGCCTGTCTCTCCGAAAAGTCATCGCAAAGTCCAGTATGGCGTAGGTAGACCTTTATGGAGGCTTGGCAGACTTCAGGGAGGCGACCTGAGGAGCGAATTGCGGTTTTAGACAGGCAACGTGAGCGACAACCGGAACCCCCAAAGCATGACTTCACCTGTGCTCCAATCCAAGGTCGGGTATGGGTCCTGCAGCCATGGGAGGCCCAGAAAAATTTCTGAGGAGGATCGAGGCAGGACAAGAAGTTGCATCGTTTCCTTGTGAAGAGCCCCAATCTGCAAGAAGAGGGGTGCAGTACGGAAGCGTATAGCGTCCTCAAGGCATTCACCACTGACCGAGGAGACGAACATAGGTTTCTGCAACGGAATCACAGGGAGACGAAACCTGGTCAAAGTTCGTGGCTTATGAAGTTTCCCGCCGATCCTGCATCAATAAAGGCGGTGGCCCGAAAGGTGCTGTCCGGAGAAGCACCAATATATACGGGCATGGTCAGATGGGGAGAGGCCATTCTGACACCTAGGGTCGCCTATCCAACGAGCCCTAGGTGCGGAAGTTTCCCGGGCGCACCAGACAGTCCCCAATAAAATGGCCAGAACCCCCACAATAGAAACAGAGCTGCTTCTGGCGACACTGTGAACGTTCCTCCTGGGACAGATGGGCTCTCTCTCGACCTGCATAGGTTCCTCTTCGGAGACCATTGGAGGAGGAAGAGGTGACCGCTGGAACGTGGGGGCCAAGCGGGGGAAACGGCGTGGACGGATGGTTTCCCGTTGAAGGCAGAGCTCTTGTTGCCTTTTGGCGAAGCGAATATCCACTCGGGTGGCTAAATGGATTAGGTCATCCAAAGCAGCTGGTAGATCCCGAGCGGCGAGCTCATCCTTGATTCGCCTCGAGAGGCTTGCCAAATGTCGCCACCAACGCTTCGTTATTCCAGTCCAGCTCCGAAGCGAGAGTGCGAAAACTGCACCGAATACTGACCGACCGTGGTGTCGCCCCGACGAAGCCGGAGCAGTGCTGCGGCAGCCGAAGAAGTACGGCCTGGTTCCTCAAAGATCGTGCGGAACCCCCGGAGGAAGGTTTGGAGGTCCGCTGTCAGAGGATCCCCTCGATCCCATAGTGGCGTAGCCCAAGCCAAGGCATCTCCAGACAAGAGGCTGATTATGAAGGCCTCCTTGGCACGCTCTGTAGGGAATTGATGCCCCATCATCTCGAGGTGGATGGAGCACTGACTGATGAACCCACGGCATTTCTTGGGGTCTCCATCGTAGCGTGAGGGGAGTGGTAGATGCAGAGAAAGTCCCGAAGCCGCAGCAGGTAGAGCAATGGATGCCGGAGCAAACGGGATGCGGTGGTGCGGAGGCGGCAGCCGGTGGAGGTAGATGGGTCACAAGGTTCTGCATCATGGCCGCTAGCTGGTCGATACGTTGACTCTGCTGGGCGACAGCCGTCGTGACATCCCGGAAGTCGGGCAGAGGTACCCTAGCGGAATTCATGGCCAGTTTGTACTGTAACGCAGGAGTGGATTCGCTGGGCCAACGCAAGCGGTGATAGCTAAGCCACGCCAGGGAACGGAGTCTAATTAGCCCCCGGTATTCACCAGAGCCCGTCGCAAAGCGGGATGGACTTGCTGCGGCGTGAGGCTAACAGGTCGTTACCCCTGACATGACTTGCTTGCGATGGGGGCCCGGGGTTTAACGTGGTTACAAAGACGTAATCCAGAGTTGTATTCGGGACAGGCAGAAGGTCAGGGCAGGTGGCAGAGGTTCGTGGTCAGAGACGGGAAAAGCGGTCAGGGCAGGCGCAAACAGGCCAGGTCAGGAAAGTAAGCAAGCGGACTGGTACAGGGTTTAATCAGGACAGAACTCCGATCACTCTAACGCACGGTAAGCACACCAACAAACTGGCAGAGAGTGCTGGGTGCTTTTACCTTATATAGGACCAGGCCGTCAATAACCAATTACGGTGCGCTGGCCCTTTAAATCCAGACCAAACCGTCGCGCGCAACGCTTAACAGCGGTTACAACGCGGCCGGTTGTCAGAGCCGGACACAGGAGCGGGGACTGGTGAGTCCAGGGTTTCCTGCCCAGAAGCAGAAGGACAACGGCTGCGGGCAGCCGCGGCACCCGCGCCGGACCCCATAAGCCAAGCGCCGTGACACTTCCGAACTGTAATGTAATTCATGGGGATAGCTAAGGGAGGTTGAGGAGAAAATGGGATAATTTAAAGGAGTTCCGGACTATAGTATGTCTGTCTTTATTGGGCTGCAGAGTCCTAGTTTATTTCTCACGAGCCTTTTATAATATATTTCAATTTCAGCAGAATGATTAATGGTGTATAAGTCTCCACACACCTATATTTTTTATAAGTTGGTTTATATAAGCACCTTATGTGGGTTAATATTTATTATAATATTTAGATTTATTATATTTCTTGATAATGTAGGCTTAATGTAGATGTGTACTGATCTCCTCTCCAGCAATGCCACTGCCAGTCCTCTCTCTCCGGTTTTTCTGTTGACTTCTGGTTCCTGGCAGCCACCTTGTGCTCACTTCAGCTGCAGAAGTCACGTGACATTGCCTTATGTACAGAGCCATTTACTTCCGAAAGGTGACATCAGGCCATGTCACGTGTCAGCTCTAGCCAGTCAGTGGCTGCAGTGTGTATAAGCCAACTGTCGGTAGCTAGAGGCCAACAGCAGTCATAGGGAGAGAAACGGCAGAGATATTCCTGGAACAGAGGTAATGACAAAGATGAGTTAAAGAGTTTTCTTTTCTTACAGATGCAAAATATCTTTACTTTAAATATCTCCACAAGGAGGTGGACTTGGACACCCCCTTTAATATCTTGAGGAATGTTTGTACAATTCTAATTTACCAACCCAGTTTTGCAATGAACTATTTCTTAGAACTCACTCTGCATGTGTGGACACTTGAAGGTTCTGGACCCCTATGCAGGATCTATAACAAGGCCTCCCTCTTCCTATGCCATAAATAATACTGACGTTTGCTAGCATGGCAGAAGGCCCCCCTCCGATAGGTGCAACTGCTATTCCTGCACCCCCTATTGCTACAAGCCTGTGTACACACTTACTGAGGCTTAGCTCCTGATGATGAAAAACATATTTTGTATATCATAAATGACTTTACATTAATTCTCGACATTACAAACATTAATATTAATATATAAAAGAGATTCATTTATATCAGTTTTCAGAAATAGCTCTCAAAATGCAACACATTTAAGTAATTAAACAAATATTAAAGGATTAATCTTCCTGAAGAAAGCCCTGCTTTAATCATCTCCACATCAATCTGCAACTGAGATGATAGACTCCTTTAGAAATATGAGTCTAAATTTGGTTGGCAAAATTTAATAAATCAGGGAGTCCTATTCTGGAACATTGCAGCTATTAGAACAGTTACAATATTTGCCTTTAGTTAGCAAAGCTTCTTCATATAGAAACCTTTTTCTATAACATGAGCCCCTGTCACTGGTGGCCGTGTGACCAGGTTGGTATTTGTAATATTATAGAATATAGACTTATCATAGTAAACCAGGTTTCAGTGCAGAAATTAACCCATTGCACTTATAATTCCAGGTTATTAAAACTACGGAAGTGTTTAAGGTTTTCTATATGCTTTCCAATATGTGTAATTATTACAATCAATTATCACGTTTCATTATTTGAATTAATTGTAATGTCTTTTTCTTTGACTAAGAAAAGTCTGTCTTCTCCCCACCTTCTCCGCTACCAACATCAAAGCCCATCTAACATGGTCAACATTTCAGCTAGGGAATATTTGCACTCAACGAGAAGATAGTTGCTAGGATAGTCATGCTTCATTTTTCAAAAAACATTTATACAATTATACATACTATTCTTTAATATAAAAGCTTAAGCTATTGTGATTCATCATCCCCATTAAGTATCTAAAATATATGTTGGAAGCTAAAGGCCAAGTATAAAGTGGTCTACAGGGCCCCAGTGCAGCTACACAGACGGTACATGTGATATTTCTGGCTCTGATAATGGAGTGCTCTGTGTTTTTGTGTCTTTTTATATACACAGCAATGAATCATTTAAAGCACTACTGTTCATATCCATTTTTTATGGGGAGCCGGGAGTGCAGCAGTCAACACACACATTTTCATTCATATATAAATATATACATATATCTTAAATATAGTACATATATAATATTTATTATAAACACACACATCAAAGTTTGCATACACTATATAATAAGGCACATATGCATGTTTTCATCACTATCTGACATGAAATCAGAATAAACCTTACCCATTTTAGGTCAATTAGGAACCAAAATTATTTATACTTGTCAAATGTCAGAATAATGAGAGAGGGAGAATTTGTTAAGGCATTTTTATTACTTTCTGCAAAGTCAAACGTTTGCATACATTTCATTAGTATTTGGTAGCATTGCCCTTAAACGGTATGACTTGGGTCAAAATATTGGATATCCTTCCACAAGCTTCTCACAATAGTTGTTAGGAATGTTGGCCCATTCCTCCTGACAGAACTGGTGTAACTGAGCCATGTTTGTAGGTCGTCTTGCTTGCACCTGCCTTTTCAGGGTTGCCCATAAATTTTCAATAGGATTGAAATCAGGGCTTTTTGATGGTCACTCCAAAACATTGACTTGGTTATCCTTAAGCCACTCTGTAACCAGTTTGGCAGTATGCTTCGGGTCATTGTCCATTTGGAAGACCCATATCGTCCCAAGCTTTAACTTCCTGGCTGATGTCTTCAGATGTTGATTCAGTATTGCCACATAATCTTCTTTCCTCATGATGCCATCTATTTTTTGAAGTGCACTAGTCCCTCCTGCAGCAAAACAACCCCACAACACAATGCTTCCATCCCCATGTCTCACAGTTCGGATGGTGTTCTTAGGCTTCCAAATTTCTCCCTTTTTCCTCCAAACTTAACGATGGTCATTATGGCCAAACTGCACAGGGAATGTCTCCAAAAATGCAGGTCTTTGTTCCTGTTTGCATTTGCAAACATTATTCTGGCTTTTATAAGTTTCTTTTGGAGTAATGGCTTCTTCCTGGCAGAGCAGCCGTTCAACCCATGTTGAAACAGTACTCGTTTCACTGTGGATAATGACACAAACTTACCAGTTTCCAGCATCTTCAAAAGGTCTTTTGCTTTTGTTTTTCAGTTGATATGCACATGTCGGACCGAAGCACTTTCATCTCTGAGACACAGAATCCGTCTCATTCCTGAGTGGTATGATAGCTCGACATTCCCATCTTGTTTGTATTTGCGTGTAATTGTTTGTACAGATGAACGAGGCACCTTCAGGTATCTGGAAATTGCACCCAAGGATGAACCAGACTTGTACAAATTCACAATTCTCTTCCTGATATCTTGGCTGATCAGAAGCAGTGTGTTTCTGGTGTGTAATAAATTACATCCACAGATGTGTCTCTAATTAGCTCAGATGTTGACAATAAACATACCAGAAGCTTCCGAAGACATTACATCATCATATAGGCTGTCCCAAATTGGTTAAAGGCATAGTTATCCTAGTGTATTTAAACTTTTGACATTTCACAAAGAAATAAAAATGCATTAAAAAAATTCTCATTATTCTGGCATTTGGCAAATATAAATCATTTTGATAATCCTAATTGACCTAAAATGGTAGGGTTTATTCTGATTTCATGTCAGATAGTGAGAAAAATATGCACGTGTGTCTTTTTATATAGAGTATGTAAACTTCTGGTTTATGTAAAAAGTTCAAAAATAAAAAGTTTTCACTTTTACAAGTGAAGGAATGCAAAGATTATATTAATAGGAACATGACATTTTTATCCCATGTTCCACAGATTAGCAGCTGACAGACATAACTTCTTAGACTCGTGTTAACAAGTCAGGTTAGAACATTCATTTCTGTCTTTTTCTATCAGACACCAGTGGTGACGGCCCCAAACCACAGGGATACTAGCCCTGCTCGCATTCATGCAGTTCTTGCATAGCCAGCAATTTCCAGTTAAGTTGGACAGAGTTTACAGAGATGAATTGCAATTCCCCAGGATTTTTATTCACAAGGGTATTCCTAAAAATAGCTCTGCAAATGCAGGTTCTCACCACAGTCATTTAAAGCCCCACCGCTCATCAGCTCATTACATACAATGCCATGAGAAGGAGCTTACAAAGCTGCATATAGAATGGAGTTCTTTGAAGTTTGCAAAGGCAGATTTATTAAAATAAAAAAGAAAGCAAACTGAGCAGTCATCAAGAAATGTGAGCCATATATTTGATTTTGTGTTTTCATCTCTGCAGGTGAAGCCCTCTCCCACCTGTCAGAAACTGAGGGTCATATCCTATCTTGCCACAGGCAGAATCTCACAGAGGCTTAGTGCCATGCCAAAGGCTATAACAGCCGTGACTGAGGAGAAAGAGAGAGAAGCTGAAAAGGGGGTCAGCATGGAAGGAAGAAAGAGATAGGACACAGCAAACAGGGAACCTGAAGGACATAGGCGAAGGAATATTAAAGAAACAGAACATTATATATTATGTAAAAAGATTACACTAAATTAGAATTTAAGTACATCTAATAAAATCTGATGACTTTGACACTGACAATAGCAGACGTTTACTTTTAAAATTCAATGCAAATTATAATGAACGAATACAATATTGTGAATACTTGGCTGGTTAATAGATGTCGCCCAAATGGCTACAAGATGTCATATCTGCCCGCAAGTTGGACCAATGTATTCAGGCACAATGGTGGCCAGTTTGGCCGAGACAATCTAATTTTTCTTCTAAGAGTGTTCGGTGCTGATATTCAGTGCCGAAAAGGTGTTGTTTCCTCATTGCAGACTGTCCAAGGTCTGTATTGTCTGCGCGTAAAACACCTCAAAGAGTTGACATGTCTACTGTTTGTAGGAGCAGATAATACGCAACAACAAACTCAAGCAAAATCAGTGTTGTCCAAACGATGACGCTGATTTGCTTATTGCTTTGAAGATGACCAAATACGAACAATCATTTTGGTTTACACCAATAGGGCATATCTCTTAGACGTTGTTATTAAGAGAGAAGTCTACCTCTGTCAATGAATAGTGACAACCAGGACAGAAAAACTCAGTTCAAGCAATAAAGTTATGTGCATTTTTAAACTCCATTCATATCTACATAGTGTGGCAGAGCGACCTTAGGCAGTTTCATGGTGCTGCCACTAGGTGGCATACAGCAGGTCACCGGCTAGCAACGTGCCACCGAGGGCCTGGTCTCGGTGGGGGAAGCCAGTGATTGTTGGTCAGCAACACTAGGTTGCTGACACCTATAGATATTATAGCTGACGCCCAGCCATTATGGACTGGCTTTTCCTGGAACTGCTGCAGATGGGTGGGTGGCTGTTCCCACTTTCCAGGTCCCCGTGTTCCAGGCCAGGTTTTGGAGGCCTATAAAAGTCTGGGACTACAGGTGTTCAGAGGGTGTTGTTTGCTGCCAGTTTTGGAGCAGCAGTGGAGCCAGAGAGAGAAGCTCTTACCCCCAGGCTTGAAAGAAGCTAGAAGGGGTCAATAAGAGACTGACTAAAAGTGATTTTTGAATGTTGGATATTAGGACCAGACCTTTTACAGTGTTTTGTTTATGTTTTGTTGCATTTGTACTGACCATGCCTGTGGAATAAAACTGGCTGAGGCCAGGTTAAAGAGACTACTGGTGCCAGAAGATTTATTTGCCAATTCCGATCTACCAAAGACGGCGATCCTGTGAGCTAAGGTACCCCCAGGAAGGTCCAGGATGGCATCCAAGCAAGTGTGAGTTGTCACAATAGAAATAAAGAAAGATACGAAAAGAATGAATCTACATAAATGTGAGTATGTTAGCACCTTTTGTTATCTTTTACTCATACTCATTTACAGCCTGTACAGCCTGTACTAGCTGTACTCAGCTGGTTGCTATTGGAAATAGTTGACAATTAGTGCTGCACTTCAGATTCAAATCAATGTCAAATTCGAACAAAATTCAAGTGAATCAATTCGGGTTGGTCTGATTTTTTATTTTTTAAATAAAATAGGGAAGAATCTACCCTAACCCTTAACTGGGTCAAGCATTAGGGTTCAGGATTTTTAGTTTGTTTTAAGTGTTAACACACCGTTATTTGATGCCTCCAGTGACAAGGATCTCAGTTCAGGTGCAGCCTTACTTCTGGTACTGTCACTTCACAGGTCCAGGTGCGGTGTCACTTCTGGCTGCCATGCCATTACTATTGATGTTGACCATAAATGATGTCAAACCTTGAGTGACAAGATGATGATGACTGGAAATGAGGCCACACTGGGAGTTACAGGTGACATTGGACTGGAAGTTAAGCCGAACTAGGAGGACTGATTGGGCATAATTTGTCCATTTTCACTTGGGGGTGTACTCACTTTTGTTGCCAGCGGTTTAGGCATTGATGGCTGTGTGTTAAGTTATTTTGAGGACACACCAAAATGACACTGTTATACAAGCTGTACACTAACTACTTTATATTGTAACAAAGTGTCATATATTTAGTGTTGTCTCATGAAAAATATATAATACAAAATTTACAAAATTGTGAGGGTGTACTCACTTTTGTGAGATATTGTGACTACCTTGTGTCATATTGCTGTCCTTATTCTTGCCATAGTATATGACCTGTGACATTAAACTATTTTCCTAGAAGAGTTTGACTGTTCCTAAACCCCTTTTAAGCATCCAATAAATTGTTTCTGTTTCTGGAAAGTAATCAACACAATAGAGGACAATGTTTTATTACAAAGGGATGTGGATAAGCTGGAGGCCTGGGCAGAGAAATGGCACATTAGGTTTAACACAGATAAAAAAGTGACATGGAGAAGAACTTGGAAATCCTAGTGGACAGTAAACTTAATTGTAGCAGCCAGTGTCAGACAGCAGCTGCCAAGGCAAATAGGATCATGGAGTGCATTAAAAGGGGCATAGATGCACATGATGAAAACATTATTCTCCCATTATATAAATCACTAGTCAGACCACACATGGAATATTGTGTACAGTTTTGGGCACCAGTTTACAGGAAAGACATTGTAGAACTTGAACAGGTACAAAGGCGGGCAACAAAAATAAGAAAAGGACTGGGTGGACTACAGTACCCAGAAAGATTAGCAAGATTCGGGTTAGTTAGTTTAGAGAAAAGATGGCTTCAAGGTGACATAATAAATATAACAAAGGTCAATAAACAGATCTCTCTCAAGATCTGTTTATACCCAGGACTGTATCCAGAACAAAGGGTCATTCTATAGGTCTAGAAGAAAGAAGGTTTCTACATAAACACAGAAAGGGATTCTGAACTGTAAGAGCAGTGAGACTGTGGAACTCTCTGCCAGAGGGACTTGTCAAGGTGAATTCACTGACAGAGTTCAAAAGGGTCTGGATGCATTTATAGAGTGTGATAATATAACAAGTTATAGCGACTAGGATTCTGGAGAAGGGTCTGGATACATTTCTAGATGTAATTATATAACAAGTTATAGTGACTGGATTCTGGAGAAGTGTATGGATACATTTCTAGATGAAATATAACAAGTTATAGTGACCGGGATTGTGGAAAAGGGTCGTTGATCCAGGGATTTATTCTGATTGCCAGATTGGGCAATTGACTTCTACCTCATGAGGGTTTTTTCCTTCCTCTGGATCAACACTAGGGCACAATAGGCTGAACTGGATGGTCATCTGTCTTATTTCGGCCTTACAAATTATGTTACTATGTTATGTTACTGTGTTTCAACCAACATATAAAAAATAATCATTATCAACTGTTTTTGTATTACTTAATCATACATGTGACTGTCACCCTATAAAATCCTTGAATATTTGGTGTAACCACTCTTTGCCCTCAAAACAGCAACAGTTCTTCTAGGTACTTGCACTCAGTTTCTGAAGGAACTCGACAGGGAGGTTGCTTCAGACATCTTAGAGAAGTAACTACAGATCTTCTGTGGACATAGGCTTACACAAATCCTTCTTTCTCTTCATGTAATCCCGGACAGACTTGTTCATTGATTGGATCAGGACTGGACCATATAATTACTTTAAGGATTCCTGGTTTATTGTGAAGATAGTTAATAATTATGTTGGCTGTTGGCTGTTTGTGGTCACTGTCCTCCTGCAGAATAAATTTGCTTGTATTTTTCTGCATTGGTGACACCATTAATCCTGACCAAATCCCACATTCCAAAAATTGCTAAAATGCAGCCCCAAACTTACAAGGAGCCCCCAACATGCTTCACTGGTGCCTGCAGACAATCGTTATTGTACTGCTCTCCAGTCCTTCAATGAAAGAACTGCCTTCTGAAACAGCCAAATATATGAAATCTTGACTTATCAGTCGAGAGCACCTGCTGCCATTTTTTTGCACCACAGTTCATACGTTTCTGTGATTAGTTGAGCTGTTTGGCCTTGTTTCCGTGTCATGGTTTTTTCCCACAATTCTTCCACAAAGACCATTTGTGGATGGACTTCTTCAAGTGGTAGATGGGGATACCTGGGTCCCACTGGTTTCTGCCAGTTCAGAGCTGATAGCACAACTGTCTAAGGGCTCGTTCACACGGCTGATTTGGGCACTGATTTCAGTCATAGGCTCGTCACACGGCTTATTTGCCGGATTGGCACCCTGCAGCTCGGATTGCGTTGCTACGGCGCCAATCCGCGCAGCAATTACGGTAATCCATGCTCCATTAAACAGTGGAATCCGCGCTCCATCCGCTCGGAATCCGCCGGGGGGAAGTGACATGCACCTAATTTACGGCGCGGACGCGCCGTAAACAATGCATTGTCTATGGGCCGGGCGGGCCCCGCCCCTCCGGCCCGCCCCGTCCGCCCTTATTCACGCGGTTTGTGCGCTCAATACGGCAAATCCGTCGGGAATAAGCCTGTGAACCGGCATACTGCGCGCGATTTGCACTGCATACGGCTGGAATCCGTCCCAGTATTACGTATCCACGTCTCATAGAGAACTATGATTCCGCTCTCCTCAACGCGCGAATACACCGGGGGGGAAGTGATTGCAATTATTTACAGTTGTGCCCGTGAATGATTAATGTCTATGGGGCCGGCGAGCTGCCGGCCCCCCGCCCCGTCCCCGCTGCACGGCAGCCGGCGTAATTGCAGGGCGAAATCCGTCCCCGCAATTACGTCGGCAATAAGCCGTGTGAACTAGCCCTCACAGTAAGACTGTCTTTGTTGCCCATAGCAAGCAATCAGAATTGAACTTTTATTGTTCCAGAGCACTATATGAAATGAAAGCTGAGCTCTGATTGGCTGCTGTGGGCAACAAAGACAGTCTTACTGTTAGACAGTTTTCATACATAAGGCCCAATGTGTTTTTCATCTGCTGTGCTAGGTTTCATTGGCCGACCACTGTGCCTGGGTTTCCTCAACATTGCCCGTTTCTTGAACAGCACATCTTGAAACTCCAGTCTGCTTTGAAATCTTTGCCTGGGAGAGACCTTGCTGATGCAACATAACTACCTTGTGTCTTGTTGCTGTGCTCATTATTGCCATGGTATATGACCTGTGACATGAAAGTGTCTTCCTTAAAGGGGTTGTCTCACCATGCTGTTTCACAGAGCCAAAAGCAGCTTTAGATTCATGCATCCTGTATTTTCCTGGTTAGGCTGTGGATGGTTGTACAGTATAGCAGTGATTAGCATATCAGCTCTGTATTCACAGCTCTTCTAATTTTACTGAGAGGAGGGCAGGAGATCTTATCTAAACTCTCTGCTCTAAATTAAACAAAAGTAATTAGTCTCCTTTGTTTGTTAGTGATGACACACTCTGTTCTCAAGCTGCTGGCCTCTTGTCACCACAGGTCAGCACACATCATTAAGACAAAGAGCAGACAGAAGGGGAGACATGGACGGTAACCAGAGAAACTTGTGTGCGCTCAGAACAGATAAACTCTCTCATATCTCCTCAACAAAGCGCAATAAAGCAATATGCAGGCTATCCCCGACTTACACCGTTCCGACTTACATCTGTCCCCTGGTTACAAACTTATGTTGCAGACTTGTGGGGCATGCTGGTACTTGTAGTTCCATGTTCCACAGAAGATAGTAGCTGTGGAATAACAAGTTCCAGCATGCCACAGTAGCACATGAGGTGAAAGTGAGGTGAAATCTTCTTAACAAGGGCACAGACAAAAAACAAATGTAAAAACCCTTCCCTGCACTATCCAAAACAAAAACAACAACTTTTGTGCTGGAGTTATATTTAATAAATCTACCTGTTCTGACTTACATACAAATTCAACTTAAGAACAAACCTTCAGTCCCTATCCCGTTCATAATACCAGGACTGCCTGCATTTAGTAAAAGTCTAAAAGCTAATCTTTGAAATGAGACAACCCCTTTAACCTTAGTAGAAGAGTCTGACTGATTCTAACCCACTTTTAAGCCTCCAGCACATCTTTTTCCATTTTGGTAAAAGACTGTGTTTCAACCTACATATGAAAAATTATCATTATCAATTGTTATGTATAATTGCTTAATCATACATCTGACTTTCATCCTATTAAATCCTTGGCTTTGTGGAAGTGTACCTAAAAGAACTCGTGCTGTTCTGAAGGCAAATAATGATTTGATTCACCTTATATTTTGTTAATTGATAAAGAGAAACTATTCACACTTCTATTTTTGAAATCATCCTATGCAGCATTTTTTCCACCCATGCCTACAACTTTTGCACAATATTTTATTCTACATTATTCAGCATTTGCAGGAAACAATCATTAATTAAAAGAAGTAATAAAGACATAAACAATCTCCTTACCCTTGACTGGTACAGACAGTAACCTCTTAATGAAGAACTATGATCATAAAGAGAAAAGATGCCTCAGACATTTTGCGTTACATACATAATGAAAATGTCTCTTATGGCTTTTGACGTAAATATGTAAAGAGTGTTACTATTAAAGGAGAACTGCAATATTTATGGATTGCTCGTGTCAAGTGGCAACTCAGTGATGGAATCTATCTGATGTAAAAGGACAGAATAAAATGTAATGTTCTGTGCTAAATGTTATCATTACATATAACCCTACAGCCCTTCTTAACGTGCCATTGGCAGATTTACATGCTTTGCTGAACAATGAATACCTGTTTTTTGACAAGGTTTTTTATCTTTGGAGCTCATAATAGTGTCCATAATAAGTTGTTCATTGTGCTGCGCTGTTCAACCATTGTAGATAGTACTCAAAATGGGCATTACATACAACTTCAAGGAAAAAGATTGGTTTCCCTACCATATAAATCCTGCAAGTACAGAAAAATGTTGCAATTAATCCATCAATCGGTGTATAAAATGAACTGTAAAATGTGTTGTAAAAAATAATCATAATGGCAAAGAGAGAAAGATACTTAAGAAAAAAAATCAATATGCTAGATGAAGAACAAAGTAATTATGTCAGCAGTTTGGGTTAAGTTATTCAATGTCTTCCATGAGCATAAGGCAAATATGTTTTTCAATGAAAAAATATAGGGCGAGATGTCCGAAAATTGGTGGTGCTACGTCAGTTTTTATGCGCATTAAATAAGTGTAAAGTGCGCCAGAAAGTTCGACCCTATCAAAAATCTGGCGTTAGGTGTAACCTGCACAGTAAACATAATGCGCCTAAAAATGATGCGCTGTGCACCTCCATAACGAAATGCGCCTATTGAGGCGCATAGCACAACATTACAAGTGTATATATGTTAGGCGCATTTCACATTTTACAAGTATGTGCTAGGCGCATTTCACGTATGTGTTAGGCGCATTTCACATTTTACAAGTATGTGTTAGGCGCATTTCATATACTTTTAATGATAAGCTATCCGTGCGTGATGTGCCTCGATAAGGGCATTACATACTCTACCAATGAAATGTTTTGTGCCGCAATTAGCGCAAATCGCGGCATATAGCATATCATTAGAAGCGTATGTAATGCCAATATCGAGGGACATCGCGCACGGAGGCGCATAGCTTATCATTACAAGTATATGAAATGCGCCTAACACATACTTGTAATGCGCCTAACACATACTTGTAATATTTGACATGCGCCTAACACCTATACACTTGTAATGATCTGCTATGCGCCTCAATAGGCACATCATTTTTAGGCGCATTACAATGTGTCGGTCCCAGCATATAATACGCCTAGTTTTGGTGTACGACAGTTCATTTACATCCAAAATATGGCATCAAAAGCGGTTTTAGCACAATATAGACCAAAAAACTGGCATTGGCATGTTGGGAAATGTCGTCCATAACTTGTAAACAATAATCTTTTGAGAACTAAATAGTCATAATTAGCATCAGGAGATTATGATGTTTGAAGCTGCTGACATTACAATGATAGCAGGTTGTTATGGATATGAGGTTGCTATGGATGTGTCAAGGGCTGTCTGGCCTTTAGCTGCAAGGCGAGAAATTAATTTGCAGTTTGAATATTCTAAATGACCAGACAAGTTATATTGTTGTAGAAACTGATTTACTGGCATCATAATTCAACTCTAGCTATACAGGACACGGGCACCAATCGTTCTTATGGTTGGGCCTTAAAAAGATGTTTCCATCTTACACATTGGTGGGTTTGGGTTGCAATAGTTTTGATGAAAATAATAATATAGTCCACAGTGCTATTTTTGCCGTCAAAACACTGGAACCTCAATGAAAAACCTTAGAGAACTGTTTATAAGTAGGACGTGTAATTAAAAACTAAATATAATAATATTGTTTCATATAATAATATTGACTTTAAATATATGAATGGGAAAAAATCTGGATAAAGCATTTGTGGCTATAATTTACACCAGCCATAAAGGGGTGTTCCCACCTTGACAGGAGATGCCATCAATGTGTCATTGGTGTGGGTCCCATCTGTGGGACCTGCACCTATCTCGGAAACAGGCCCTTGAAAGTCTCCATTCAGAATGGAGTCAGCCGTGCTTGACCACTTCTCACCATTATTCTCAATAGGAGTTCCAAGTAGAGCCGAGCGGTGTGTCTGACTGTACTCGGAACTCCCAAAGAACCTACTTTCCTGTTAGAACAAACTGACTCTCTGTTCTGAATGGAGACTTTCAGAACATATGCCCGAAATAGGTGAAGGTCTAAGTGGTGGGACCCACACCTATCACACATTGATGGCATATCCTATTAAGATTGGAAAACTACTTTATGACTGGTGTAAATTATATACATATACAGTATGTTGCACGGCACACTCTTATAATTAAGTTGTCAGTGCTGGGCTGGTAGGATATTTCAGTCCATTATCATAAGATAATATAATCACCCGCACATGAATTACAAATCACTTGAATAATGGTGCAAAAAATTCTATTCTTATGAAAAATTTAGAAAATTTTAGACAAATATGCAACTTCTAGATTTTAAACGTTGCAAGTTTTTGGTCAACTGAACCTTTTTCAAATAGAAAGTTGCTGATGGCTTGAATATGGAGTATACAGAAATCCGGCCGTAGCTCAGTAATGATGCAGGAGAACGACCGGATTTCTATATACTCCATAGTCAAGCCATCAGCGACTTTCTTTTTGAAGAAGGTCCATTTGACCAAAAACATGCAACGTTTAAAATCTAGAAGTCGCATATTTGTCTACAATTTTCTATATTTTTCATAAGAATAAAAAATGTTGCATTATTATTCAAGTGATTCGTAATTCATGTGCGGGTGATTATATTATCTGGTATAAATTATAGTCATAAATTCTCTATTCAGACTCCTTCCCATTCATATATTCAAAGTCAATATTGTCCTTATATGAAACAATATTATTATAATTCGTTTTTAATTACCCCTCCGACTTATAATCGGTTCTCTAAGGGATTTCATTGATCTCCAGTGTTTTGATGGCAATTTTAGCACTGTAGATTATGTTATTCTTGTCATCAAAACTATGACAACTCAAATAGAACAGAACACAGAGACAGAAAGAACAGAGCCCAAGTCCATATCTAGTTATTAGTGCATATAGTTGAAGAGGGTGACTGCAATGCTGCAGTACTTTTCCAGTACTAGCATGCAGTTTTATTGTGATTTTAATTACCATACCTATCATTATAACTCTACAGGACACTACCTGAAGACAGAAGGGTTATATGCTTCGTTACACCAGGACTTCATTAAAAATGGAGATAATTTTTACTTTTTGGCTCAGCTGATGACCCTGCATGCATTATTTTTTAACCCAGTTACTAGCCAGGATAATAGAATAAAATATAAATTCTGATGTTTATTAGGCCTTTTACAAAGATCAAAATGGGCCCCATCCCCATTTAAATGATATATTAGTATAGAAAAAGGGCTTTGTGCTTGTTTTCCTTAATCAGTTTTGCTAACAATGTTGTTCCTAGAGTTCTGGAAAGTTATAGACATGAGTCAAATGAAGTACACCCTTCTATGGTTTAACATATCTGGACATAATTAAAAAGTATCTAGTCCTTAGAAGGTTTTAAAATATGTAAACACATCCCTGGATGTACAACACACAACAGACTCCACCATGTCATTATTCATTTAACAAAAACTAGGCCAAAATGCAAAAGCAGTGTGTGAAAAATTAAATATGCTTCATGAATTATTAGCTTGTAGAACCACCCTTCCCAACAATAACTTGCAGTCATTGTTTTCTGCATAATTTTATCAGTCTGCCACATTGCTCTGGGGGAATTCTGGCCTACTCTTCTCTCCAATGAGATTTGTGGGCATTTTTTTATTCACAGCTCTCCTAAAGTCCTGCCAGAGCATTTCAATTGGGTTGGGGCCTGCAACATTTTGATTCTTTTCTTCTTCATCCATTCTGTTGTAGATTTGCAGGTGTTCTTGGGAATATTGTCCTGTTGCATGACGCAGTGTACTTTGTATTCTACAATCTTGGCGCATTTTTAGTGCAGCCTGTCACATCATGGATAGGCTCATGCACCCACAAAGCTACACCCAGTTTTTTTATGCCCGCCGTCATGTTCAGCAATGTGCATAAAGTGTCTTATTAGTCTAGTGTTAAACAATTTAATCGAGATCGAGTCCATTTTTACGGGTTTCCTCGATCACGATCCGATTTTTTTCCGGAAAAATTGGACTTTACACGATTTTAGCGGGAAAAAACCGGAATGGAGCGCAATCGAAAAATCGGCTCGATCTCGATTTTCAGAAGTCAATCAACACTACGAGCCATTACAAATGTGTCTGTGACATGTTGCACCATTTTCAGACAATACTAAATGAGGGCCATCGATACAGAAGTCTTTTGGCTTGTTCAAATGCAATTTTGCAAACTTAAGCCATGCTGCCTTGCTCTTCTTTGAAACAAAGACTTTTTCAACTCTTCCAAAAAAGCCACTCTTTCTCTAATTGTAGTGTCAAGAACTTGAACATTCAACATGAAAATTGAGGTATGTAGAGTCTAAGATGTAGCTCTTAAGATTTTTTTTTTGCAGTTTCTCTGAGCATTGGGGTGAATTTGTTGGGACATCAACTGCTGGGTGGCTTATCAATTGTCATAGATGTTTTCCACTTGCGAATACTCTTTCACTGTAAAATGATAACTTCAAATTTTTGGAAATGGCATTATAACTTTTCCCAGATTGATGGGAAGTAGCAATTGCTTCCCTAAGATCATTGCTGGGTTCTTTCTTCTCTGGCATTGTGTTAACATATCTTGAATGCTCCAGATCAGCAAATTTCCAAAACGTTTGCTTTTATAAGGAGTGGTCAAACTTGCTGTAGATCAATTAACCAGTGGCATTTGATTAGCAACGATGCCTGCAACTTAACCTCTCAATTTGTATGGAAATAGTAAAGATGTTCTTAATTTTTCCCATACTGTTTTTGCATTTTAGCCTAATAAATTCTTAAAAGAGGCATAGAATCCACAACCGTCTCCATGGTTTCTTTAAAAATCAAAATGTATTCATCATTATAGCATAAAAACATCCAATGTTTCATAAAAAATTCTAAAGCTATGAACGTGAAGGTGTACTTATATGAAGCATTATATTTATGCTATCAGGATGAATAAAGTCACATTTTTAAAGAAACCAGGAAGGTGAAGGAAGAAACCAGGAAGTCATTTTACAACAACTAGACTAAAATGCAGAAACTGTATGGAAAAAATTAACTACATTACGTTTATTTTGTCATGTGGTGTCATTCGTTTAACCGCTTTTAGCAAAAAAACCTACCAGTACATCTTGATTGCAAGTCATTCACTGAAATCGGACGTACCGGTACCTCAAGGACATAATGGGGGCTCACGAGCAAAGCCCGCATTATCAGCGCACAAAGGCAACTGTATAATATAGCCTGCTTCATGCGTTTCATCTGCTGGCAGCTAAGTGAAAAACAAAGGAAGGAGCTCCATCTGTTTCCATCGGCACCCTGCGGCACAATCGCAATATAAAGGCTTTCAGGCTCCCTCTGATGACACCACATTGGTGACTGACAGTCACTATGGTGACTGACAGTTACAACACATAGCAGTACAGGCAAATTACAAAAAGTGAAAAAAAAAGGTTAAACACAAACACAAAAAAGTAAAAAAAAAAAAAAAAAAAAACCTTTCCCCACTAAAAAAATAGCAATTGTCCCAAAAATCCTATTTCTTAATCATGCCCTAACAGACCAACAAGCTTTTTTAATTCCCAGAACGCCCCTATAAGTTTTAGCACATTAGGGTTTCTGCAAACCGAAAATGGTGCCTAAAAAAATCCTAATGAAAATGAGACCTCAAAGTCCAGTAGGTGCTTCTAAAGCACACAGTCAAAAAGCACACTAAAGTCACATATGGGATATCTCTCAAATTCTACAGAATCAGGGGAATCAATATTGAGTTGCGTTTCCCTGGTAATATCTACTGTGTGCCAATGAATAATGGATTCAAATTGAAAATCTGCAAAAAAAAAGTGAAATTTGAAAATTTCACCTCCACTTTACTATGAAACATCTAGAGGGTTAATGAACCCTCTAAATGGTGTTTTGAAAACATTAAGCGATGCAGTTTCTTAGATGGAGTAATTTATAGGGGTATCTAATATACAGGTCCCTCAAAGTCATTTCAGAACTGGACGGGGCCCCAAAAAAAATTTTGTTGCAAATTTTCTAGAAAATGTTAAAAATGTCTGCTAAATTTCAAGACCTTTAACGTGGTAAAAAAATAAAAAGACATTCAAAAAATGTTGCCAGCACACCGTAGACACTGTATGGCAGTTATAAACCATTTTGTGTGGTATAACTATGTCTTACACACAGTAATTTAGGAACTTTTAAAATGGCAAATTTTTACATATTTTCACAACATTTTGATATTTTTCACAAAATTTACAAACAATTGTAAAGACCAAGATTTATCACTAACTTAAAATACAATCTGTCGGGAGAAAACAGTATCTGAATCACATGGATAGATAAAAGTATGAAAAAGTTATTCCTCCATATAGTGACATATGTAAAATGTGAAAAATGGGGTTCTGTCGTAGAGGTCAAAACTGGCCCTGAAGGGGCATTAATTATCGATTTTTATCGATTTTTAAGACATTCCCAGGACCAGTTTATATATATATATATATATATATATATATATATATATATATATATATATATATATATATATATATTTTGTTTTTTTTATTTTTTATTTTTTTTTTTTTTTTTTTTTTACATTATGGGCCACATGTATGAGAACGCTAAAACTCTAAAACTCACTTTCTTGCACATAGCAACCAATCAGAGCGCCCCTCTCATTTTTCCATAGCACTTTATGGAATGAAAGGGGCGCTCTGATTGGTTGCTATGGCCAACAAAGTGAATTTTAGACCTAGACAGTTTTCATACATGTGGCCCTATGTCTTTATAAATAAAAGCAGAGAATTCAAAGAAGGTGCACTTTCTTTTTTGCATAACTGTAATCCTGTATAGGTTCGTACCACCCAATATCAAAAAGAATTAGAGATTCCGCGACTGGGCCCTTTTTACCAGGTCCCCCATGACAGCTAGACAACATGCCTCCATAGTATGTACGCCCTTGCTCTTCTTTTAATGCTGCTGTAGTACTCCTAATTCCTTTGAGCTCTACTTCATTACAGTTTTTACACTAAAACGTCAGTCCAGTAACTTTCTCACTCTTTCATTTATGTACTTTAAGGGAAAACAAGTTTTCTGCATCAATATTACTAAATGTACAATCATAGTCTTCTCTATCTCAGCTGCTGCAGTTTTTTCAGGTCTGTTTACCTTGCAGCTTTCTACTCTTTTAATCTGTTGAAACCTTGCTGTGAGAGAAATTATCATCCTTTTACAAGTTAGGTTAATTAAATGCGACATGCAGAAAGAAAACATCATTTTCCAGGGATGGAATTAAAGGTTAGTATAGATGTAGACAGTGTTTAATTGTTTCATCTACATAGAACTAAAACATACTGTAGGTTACTGAAAAAATGCAGCTCATTATATGTCTATTGCTTTAATATGTCCGCCCCAGAGTATGTCTATGCAGGAAATAGCTCTATGGAATTCACGAACATTGGATGTAAGAATGTTCAGTTACTCTACAGCTATTTTTCACACTTCCTCGGCAGTGTCTGTTTATTGTATGCATTGGGAAAGCTCCCGACATAAACAGTAAATGTATCGCTAAATGTCGTTTTGGCCACTGTTGAGTGGTAAACATTAGGGTAGCTGTTTTACATTTTTTACTGCATCACATAGCACAGAATACTGCTCTACTTGATTCAGAGGCATCCAAAAAAATCAATATAAAGACAGTCATCACTAAAGGCACGTCCATTGCCTGAAACGCGTAGCCATCAATTTCTCTGGGAGTGTTTTTAAATGTTGGATGTTTAATACATTTTGGAGATTTTAATCCTGCCTCCCTCCACTAGATGCTGTTCCACCGTTACCACTTACTTCAAAAAAATAAATAAAAAGATAGGTCTTATTTATTAAAAATGTCTAACAGCAAGACAGTCTTTGCAACCCATAGTAACCAATCACAGCTCATAGCAACCAATAAGAGGTCAGCTTTCATTTTTCCAAGACTGTTTAAAAAAATGACGAAAACTGAGCTCTGACTGGTTGCTATGGGCAAAATAGACAGTATTACAAATATATATAATGGAATTACAGATGTGTGTACACTCACCGGCCACTTTATTAGGTACACCATGCTAGTAACGGGTTGGACCCCCCTTTTGCCTTCAGAACTGCCTCAATTCTTCGTGGCATAGATTCCACAAGGTGTTGCAACGATGCTCAATTGGTACCAAGGGGCCCAAAGAGTGCCAAGAAATATTCCCCACACCATGACACCACCACCACCAGCCTGAAAACCTTGATACAAGCAGGATGGATCCATGCTTTCATAGTTGTTGACGCCAAATTCTGACCCTACCATCCGAATGTCGCAGCAGAAATCGAGACTCATCAGACCAGGCAACGTTTTTCCAATCTTCTACTGTCCAATTTTGATGAGCTTGGGCAAATTGGAGCCTCAGTTTCCTGTTCTTAGCTGAAAGGAGTGGCACCCAGTGTGGTCTTCTGCTGCTGTAGCCCATCTGCCTCAAAGTTCGCCGTACTGTGCGTTCAGAGATGCTCTTCTGCCTACCTTGGTTTGTAACGGTGGCTATTTGAGTCACTGTTGCCTTTCTAATCAGCTCGAACCAGTCTGCCCATCTCCTTTGACCTCTGCATCAACAAGGCATTTCGCCCACAGGACTCCGCTCACTGGATGTTTTTTCTTTTTCGGACCATTCTCTGTACACCCTAGAGATGGTTGTTGCGTGAAAATCCCAGGAGATCAGCAGTTTCTGAAATACTCAGAACCAGCCCTTCTGGCACCAACAACCATGCCACGTTCAAAGGCACTCAAATCACCTTTCTTCCCCATACTGATGCTCGGTTTTGAACTGCAGGAGATTGTCTTGACCATGTCTACATGCCTAAATGCACGGAGTTGCCGCCATGTGATTGGCTGATTAGAAATTAAGTGTTAACGAGCAGTTGACAGGTGTACCTAATAAAGTGGCCGGTGAGTGTATATATAATATATATATATATATATATATATATATGTATATATATATATAATATATACACACATAGTGGAATTACAGATGTATATATATATACATAATGGAATTACAGATGCATATTTACATATATATATATATATATATATATATATATATATATATATATACATATACACCTAGTGGAATTACAGATTCGTATATATATATTTATATAATATATATATATATATATATATATAAATTATAATATATATATATAAAAAATATAGTGGAATTCAGATGCGTATATATAGATTTGTTTATATATATATACATATATATATATATATATATATATATATACACATATACACACACATAGTGGAATTACAGATGTGTTTGTATATATGTTGTGGCAGAGCAACCATAGGTGGTTGCATGGTGCTGCCACTAGGTGGCGTACGACAGGAGAAATGCCAGAAATGTGCCACCGAGAGACTGGTCTCAGTGGGGGAAGCCAAGTGTTATCGGTCAGCAACATTAGGTTGCTGACACTCTACGTAGTACGGCTGATGTCCAGCCATCAGTGTCGGACCGGGGGGTCTGGGGCCCACAGGGGAGTTGATCTCGGGGGCCCACCCTACTGTACATGAAAATATTACCGGCCTCTCGGACATAAATGCGCCCATTTTACAACATAATACAGTGTGCAAAACAGAACTGTATTGTGTAGTACAATAGCAGGTGAGTCACACATTTGTACATCTAACATATCATACACACATGGCTAAGTAGCTCCATACAATATCCTCCTCCACCCACATACAATATCTCCCTCCACGTTTCTCTTGGTCCCGCACCTCGCCACCTTCTAAAATAAACACCAGCAAGAAGGTAAAAGTGTAACTCCTATCACAGGGTCGGGTTTCCCCCTACTCTTACAATCGGGGACACATGTACACTCCCACTAACCCGCGCTGATATAACCCCAACACCCCCCATTAAAAACCAAACATAGAGGTCAGACACCAGCCAGGTAAAATCTCCCAACACCCCCCACATAGAGACCCCCAAGGGGTCAACCCCCACTCAGGTATAACCACAACATCACCATATAGAGACCACTTTGGATCGACACCACCTCGGGTCACATCACATAACAAATAAAAAATTAACCCCTGAAATGGGGGCCCTCCACCGAGCCCTCTTGATGGGGATCGTTCTCTTCTCGATTTGGGTTTTTTTTTCCCTTCTCGTGCATCCTTTTCCACACCCCAAAGAAAACCTTTTCCCCGGCCCACCCCCTTCATTCCGGGCAGAAATTACAAAAAAAATTTATCTTAAAAACCTTTCAATTTTCCAGCCCCCTTTTTAAAACCCAAACCCCCACCCCCTGTCCCAAACTGCCCAGGGGGGGGAAGGGGGTAAAAGGGCCTAGTATCCAAGGGGTTGGGGGGTGGGGAGGGCCCCCCGGGAAAAATAGATAGCCCTCTTTAGGGGGTTTTGGCCCCGCTGGATAATTTGGTGGGCCACCCCAGGAAAGGCCTGGTGATAAAAGCCACAGCCCCCATGTAAAAAAAGGGAAAGCCCCCTTAGGAAAGAAAGAAAGGCAAAAGTTGGGGTTGGGTGGACCCCAGTTAGGTAGTTTAGGTAGGTGTTGGGGGCCCCAATTAGTTAGGCTATAGGTAGGGGGGTTTCCCCCCAGTTAGGTAAGCTTTTGGGGAAATTGGGGCCCCCTTTATATAGGCAAACAAGGGGTTTTAGGGCCCCCCTTTAGTAGTTAAAACAGCACTTGGGCCCTCCTTGGGTTTATATACGGGCGGGTAAGGGTTTCCCCCTGAAGATTTATACAGGCGGGTTTGGGTGCCTCCTTTAGTAGTATACAGCATTTGGGGGCCCTCCTTGGGTAGTAAACAGGCATTTAAGGGGCTCCTTTAGGTACAATACAGGCAGTTGGGGGTTTCTCCTTTAGGTACTTTTTAAAAGGGGGCCAGTTGGGGGTCTCCTTTTAGGGTTTTTTTTTTTTTTTTTTTTTTAAAAGGGGGGGGGGGCAGTTTAGGGGTTCCTTTTTGGTACAAATACAGTTAGGGGGTTTTCCTTTAGGTAGTATACGACATTTGGGGGTTCTCCTTTAGGTAGTATCCCGGGTATTTTGGGGCCCTTCCTTTAGGTAAAAATACAGGAAAAGTTAGGGGGCCCCTCCTTTGGGGTAGGGGTGCGGGAAAGGGTCACCCCCCCCTTTAGCTACTTGTAGGTAGCCCAACCCCCCTTTAGTTTTTAAGGTCCCCGGGGCCCCCTTTTAGTATCGGGGCCCCCCTGTAGGTAGCCAGGGCCCCCCGTGGGGGTAGCCCATTTGCCCTCCCATTTGGGAAGCAACCCCCCTTTGGGTAGCCGGCCCCCCTAGCATCGGGGGGGGGCCCCCCGTGGGTTTAACCAAACCCCCCCTTGTAGCGGGGCCCCCTGTAGGAAAGCCGGGGCCCCCTGTAGGAAACCCAAAGGACCCCCTTTGTAGTCGGGGCCCCCCCTTTGTAGTCAGGGGCCCCCTTTTAAAAGGTGGGCCAGGACCCCCTTAGGAACCGGGGGCCCCCAGGGTAGTCGGGGGGCCCCCCATTTTATTTACCCGGGGGCCCCCCCTTTTATTAGCCAGGGCCCCCAAAGGTCCCCCGGGGCCCCCCTTGTAGCCAGGCCCCCCTAGTATGGGGGCCCCCCTTGAACCAGGGCCCCCTGAAAAAAAAAAAAGTCAGGGCCCCCCCTTGAGCCAGGCCCCCCAATTATCGGGGGCCCCCCCTTGAGCCAGCCAGGGCCCCCCTTGTAGCCGGGGCCCCCCTATACCAGCCAACACCCTAGTAGTCGGGGCCCCCTTTTAGCCACCCGGCCCCCCTAGTAGTCAGTGCCCCCCTTGTACCCACCCAGGCCCCCCCTAGTAGCCCGGGGCCCCCCTTGTAGCCAGGTCCCCCAAAAAACGGGGCCCCCCCTTTAGCCAGGCCCCCCAAGTAGTCAGGCCCCCCTTTTAGCCACCCCAGGCCCCCCTAGAAAGTCCCCAGGGCCCCCCCTGTATCCAGCCGGGGCCCCCTTTGTAGCCACCCCCCCCTAGTATTTTCCGGGGCCCCCCCTTTGTAGCCGGGCCCCCCATAAAGTCGGGGCCCCCCTTGTTTCCCAGGCCCCCCTTTTTGTAGTTTAAGCCCCCCCTAGTTTTTAAAGGGGCCCCCCTTGTAGCCAGGACCCCCCTTGTACCCAGGACCTCCCTTTTTGTACCCGGGGCCCCCCCCAAGAGTTTCCCAAGGGCCCCCCTATTAAACCCAGGCCCCCCTTTTTTGTAGCCCCCCCCCCCTATAACCAGGACCCCCTTTTGTACCCGGGGGCCCCCCCCTATAGCCAGGGCCCCTTGTAGCCGGGGCCCCCCTTGTAGCCAGGCCCCTTTTGGGGTAGCCGGCCCCCCTTTTTGTAGCGGGGGCCCCCCTTTTTCTTAGCCGGGCCCCCCTTTTGTACCGGGCCCCCCCTTGTACCCAAAGGGCCCCTTTTTTGTACCCCAAAACCCCCCCCCTTGTACCGGGGCCCCTTTTTTGTAGCCAGGGCCCCTTTTTGTAGCCGGGGCCCCCCCTTTGGTGCCCGGGGGCCCCTTTTTGTAGCGGGCCCCCCCTTTGTAGCCAGAGCCCGTTTTGTACCCGGGGCCCCCCCCTTGTTGTCGGGGGCCCCTTTTTTTTGTAGCCAGGCCCCCCCTTTTTACCGGGGGCCCCTTTTTTTTGTACCAGGCCCCCCCTTTGGGTAGCCGGGCCCCCTTTTTTTGAAAAGCCGGGCCCCCCCTTGTAGACGGGGGCCCCCTTTTTGTAGCCAGGCCCCCCCTTTGTAGCCGGGGCCCCCTTTTTATAGCCACCCCCCCCCCCCTTTTGTACAGGGGCCCCTTTTTGTACCCCAGGCCCCCTTTTGTAGGGGGGGCCCCTTTTTGTAGCCGGGCCCCCCCCTTGTAGCCAGGCCCCCCTTTTTTTGGGTAGCCAGGCCCCTTTTTGTAGCCAGGCCCCCGCTTGTACCCCCAGGCCCTTTTTGTATTAGGCCCCCCCCTTTGAGCCGGGCCCCCCTTTTTGTACCAGGCCCACCCTTGTAAACAGAGCCCCTGGGGGAAAGGTTTAAAAAAAAATAAAAAAAAACCCCCAAAAAAAAAAGCCCCCCCCTTAACCTTTTGCTGGGGCCCCCTCCGAGCCCGGGGGGCCCGGCCGGGCTCCGCCCCTGGGGGGGGGGGGGGGGGGCCCGGGCATAGGGGGGGGCCGGGGGAAATTATTCACCTCCCCCAAAAATTTCCCTAAAGCAGTACGGGCCCCCGGCCCCCCCGGGCCGGGCTGAACCTTTAATGCTTCAGCCGGGGGGGGAAGCACGGAGGGGCAGCGCTAGTGGCTGTGCCCCCGCTAAAACCGCGCATTTCCCGGAGTGGGGGAAAATTGGGGCCCCCCCGACTCCCGGGCCGGTCCCGGGGCGTTTCAGAGGCAGGTCCCCCGGGCGCCCCAGGGCCCCGGATGCCCCGGCGGGCCCCGGGGAGCGACGGAAACGCCCCGGGGGCCCCCAGCGGCTGGGGGGGGGCCCCCAGGGGGGGTTTCCCCCCGGTCCCCCCCCCCCATTTCCGAGCCTGCCACCGTTTTTGGGTTTGGGTTTTTCCCGGGAACAGCTTCAAGGGGTGGGGGCTTTTTCCCATGTTCCCACGTTCCGGGTCCCCGGGTTTCCACCCCAGGTTTTTGGGTACGCCCTCGGGAACCCCTATTAAAGGCCTCCTACTCCAATATCGGGGGGTGGTCAACTGCAGTTTGGAAAAAGCAGTGGAGTTTGGGTTAAGGAGGCCTTAACCCCGGGCTGGGGAACCCGGGTACCAGGGGAAATTGGGTGAAATGGTTGCTGGTGGTGCGGAGGGAAAGTTCCCGCCCACGGGTTTAAGAGGGGCCCAAATCTAATGGGGTGTAGACAGGGGGCTAACAGCCGAGGATTTTTTTTAATTTTTTTGTTTGCTGCCCTTTTATTGGACCTGAAAAAGCGGGCGCGGCCAGTATAAAACTGATGCCTGGTGTCGCAGTGCTATATATTGGGAGTGCCAGCCCGTTTACAGAAAAACGGCGATCCCAGAGCTGAACGCCCCCTGGGCCGAGCCAAGATGGCGTCCGAAGGCATGTGAGTTGTCACAATATATATATTGACATGCAATAAAGCACTGTTAATTTTTTTTCATTAATTGGGAGTGCTGCAGTTTTCTTAAACTTTACTACTAGACCTTGACAGGGGTCTTTTTTCTGCTTGCACTCATTTTCTTTTTGTACTTTACACGTGCTGACATTTCCCTAATTATATATAATATATATACTTCTGGAAGTCTCCCTAATTCATACCTCCAACAGCCGTGAAAAACCCTTTCTTGGTGGTAAACTCAACAAATAAAAATTACCAGCATCATTCATTAGAACATTATTACCTTTACAGTAACATATTTCCTTTTTAATTTCCCAGCAGAGATCCATTATTACTAACCAAAATTAACTTCTGGTGCAAAACTAATTGCTACAAACACATTTAATCCCCTCCATTCGTTATATCTTCCGCATTTCCTACATCATTTTTGGAGTGAAATTATTCCTCCACTATAGATCTGCTGGCTTTTGAATTTTTCCTGTAAAGTCCATGGATGAGAAGAAAGGATGTAGTCTCACTCCAGCACCAATATCTTCAGGTCCAGGCTATTTAGACTGAGTTTCTAAGCTGATATCCTGAACAGGGTGAATCTTCTCTACTCACGTTAAAGCACGACGTGAGGAAGTCTAAGGGGGTCATAAATGTCTTAGGCCTGGTTCACATCGGTGTTGGAGATTACATTCGAAACTTCTGGCACAAATTCGATTGGGAATGATGAAAAAAACCATTGACACCACAGCTAAAACCACACTGATCTCATTGTAGTAAGTTAGTTTTGGTTCCTGGTCCATCTAAGCAAAGTTGTTTACGAACAGAACCTCTGACGCAGATGTGAACCAGGCCTTAGTGTGACATTGATATTAATCCTTTCTGTTCCCGGGCAATTATCTGTGAATTGTGAACAATTTTATGTGAGAATAGGAAAGGGTTAGAGTTTATTGCCAAAAGCCTGTCCAGCATTTTGCCATCCTGATTCCTTCTATCTCTCTTATCCATGTTCCCAGTGGGATCCCATTTAATCTAGCTGAACCTTATATAGCAAATTTAACAGCACACATTGGTGGTCAGAAAGGTGTCTTAAACTGAAGTAAGGTGATGAGTCTATTTTTTTTATATCCTTGCATCTCCTTTGATCATAGGCTTCATCAGTTCAAAATCCTTGCTCGTCTATTCTGTACTATTTATTTGGTTAATTCTACATACTTGCTGAAGTTCTGATAACACTTAGACGTATTACAAGCCATCCAAAAAGCAAGGATTACTATCCTTAATTTTTTCCTATGTAGTGTTTCTTCGTGTGCTTCTAGTTTGAATGCTTCCCCATGTTCCAGAGTGTATGCTACATAATTTATCTTTTTTAATAACAGATATACAGTTATGTCTTGGACATGCAGAATATATAAAAAGACAGTCCTACCTGAGGAAAAGGCCTGTATGCCCCTAAAGCACTGGAAAGTATTAAACTTAGCAAAAGAGGTTAAAATCGAGGTGAACAAACATAATTTGGATAGCAGTGTCCTGATTTTGCTGCTGGGAATGAGGACAGGTACCGCCTTGTCCTTGTACATTTGTTGTTTTCATGACCAAAATGCTCTTATAGCTATTTATGTATAAACTAAAGATTGATGAGCTTATGATCAAACACATTATGTTTTATCAAGCAATTTACTGGGGCTGCTCCCTAACTAGATCATCGTATGCAGAGACATTTGCCGATACCAACCGGCCTTTCTGCAAATTCTGTTGTAAAGGAAAATGTCAAAGCATCAGACATATAGAACAGCAAGTTACATATTCACTTGATACATGAAATTACACCGGTCCCTCAACAGCCACATTAATTGGTTCCAGGACGACCGTTGTATGTTGAAACCATGGAAGCTGGAAATCATTTTCTATTGAGGATAGAAGCTTATTTGGGTCATTTACTTGTAAGGGAAGCTAGGATGTGGATCCTCTGGACTACCACAAGTAGTGGTATAAGCCACATCATTAAAGGGGTTGTATAGCTACAAAGATCATGTCTCAGATTATGGGGACAGTAAAAATAAGCAATTTTGTAATTGGGTTGCATTACCTCTGTCACTTGGTTTAGCAGATATGAGCTTTTCTGTGAATCTGTATTCTATTTCTGCTGCTGCTAGCCGGGACACGCCTCCTTTTCTGTGATTGGCTAGTCGGAACACACCCCGGTCGGATCCCGCCTCTAGACCCTCCCCCTGCACTGTGATTGGCTGGCTGACATTTCATTCAGCCTGTTGGGATACACTCCCAGCCAGGAAACACCCCGGATATGCCCCCTGCGCTGTGATTGGCTGCCTGCACACTCTGTGTTTACTCCCCTCTGAGCTGTTGAAACCGAAAGTAAAACCAAGGGCTGCTGTCTCTATACTCATCTCCCAGCTCTAGGGTGAATGATCTGGCTAATTACTGACTGTGTAACTCATAGATCCCCTCATATAACACAGTGTTACATCCTCTGTTCCCTCCATATACCACAGTCTTCTGCCTGATAACAGAGGGGAGGAGGGGGAGGGCAGTGTGTATTCCTCTATATACCACAGTCATACAGTCTCCTGCCTGATAACAGAAGGAGAGGAGGGTAGGGCAGTGTACTTCCTCACATGTGTTTCATCGGTTTAGGCTGTGTGTATAACTGGTTATAGCCCAGCAAGGAGCTTGTGGAGCCTGAAGGCTTTGCAGACACATGAGAAGCATGCAGGAGGCTGCAGATCTTGTCTCTCCAGACATCCTTCTGCTTCGGCTGCCTCACTAGAATGATGTCACAGCTTCAGTGAGTGGAGACACGCCTCCTGACAGGAGAGACATGCCTGCTGAGAGGAGAGACACGCCTCCTGACAGGAGAGACACGCCTGCTGAGAGGAGAGACACGCCTCCTGACAGGAGAGACACGCCTGCTGAGAGGAGAGACTCGCCCCTGGATTTTTTAATCTCATAGAATTAGCTCAAGAGCACAACAGTTCAAACGATAAAACTCCTTTAAGCAGAGTCAAGTAGCCTCCCAGTTTTCACCAGAGCCCGTCTCAAGGCAGTTTGGACTTGTTGCTTCGAGAGACTAGGAGGACGTTACCCCTGATGCGACTTGCTTGTGTTGGCAGCCGGGGTGCAGCATGGTACAGTATCGGCAGGCAACTCGCAGTCAGGAACAAGCAGAAAGGTCAGGGTAGGCAGCAGACACATGTGGCCAGTGGACAGAGGCAAGGGTCAAAATACACGGCAGGACAAGGACTCTCAGAAATGCTTTCACTATGGCATAGGAAACAACAGATCTGGCAAGGGAGCACAGGAAGTGGCCAGAGGATATAGGGTCATTGCCCGGCAATTAGCCAATTACCAGTGCACTGACCCTTTAAATCTCACTAAGCTGGTGTATCCGTGCCCTATGGCGTGGGGATGCCTGCACCGGCAGGCAGAGGAGTGAAGTGAATCACGAGCGCAGGCAGGTAAGTACAGAGTATGAGAACAAGTGCGCCCGGGTCACGAGGCTACTTGTCCCCAGAAGAGACTCAAAGGAGGGGACGTGAGTGTACAATGTACCAGAATAAAAAGTAATGGCATCCTCATTTGGGGTCCAAATGTAAAAAGCAGTACAGAACATGTAGTACTGCACTGTACTGCAAAGGGGTGCTACTATACCACCAATTACTGCATGTACTTCACTAACACATGGGTTTTACAAGTAAAATGTTTATGATAATGTTTAGTCAGCAGAAATCCAAGGCGATACCTCGGATTTCTTTACAGAGGCGTTTTCCTGACGCCAGTTAGCTCCATTAATCGGGATTCAATGAGGATCTGATCAAAAAAATAAACATGTTCATTTCTTTTTTTCTGTGCCATGGATTTTAAATCCATGGAATGAAAAATCTGCGCTGCATTGTGTAAACTACAACGCAGACTGGTCATTCTAATGAATGACTGTTGGTTTGCACAAGGATTTTAATGTGGAAATCAACGCGGAATCCTTTTAGGCGCATTACAATGTGTTGTGTCCGGCGTATAATGTGCCTAATTTTGGTATATAACAGTTCATTTAACAGTTCGAGAATATGGCGTCAAGAGTATTGCTGGCGCAAAATAGACCAAAAAAATGGCGCTTGCATATTGGGACATGTCGCCCTAAATTTATACCTCCTTTTAGTTGGCTTTTTTTATACCACCAGCTGTAGCAAAAATTTTGGCGCATTTTTTGGTGCACGGCAGTGCATAGTAAGCCATGCTCCTTTACCAAGGTCACACCCATTGTTGTCGGACAAAGTGTCGAAGTGTCAAGAAACTGTCTAAAATACATAAAAAATGTGGTGTAAAGCATGTACACCAGTATTTTTGGTGCAACTGACTTGATAGATGTGCCCCACTGTCGCATTAAAGACCATTGCATCTTGAAAATACTGTTACCTGAGGCCATTGTAACTTCAGGAATCACTGTATCGCCTAAGCCTCATTATTACCCACAAGAAATGCCATTTACTAGTTTTACAAAGCACCAATTTACATTCCATCCACTAGTTCAAGCAAGCTTCCTACAATTTACCTTAGAACTTTTCTTGGCTCCACCGGTAGAACCTCTTTGCCCTGTTCTCTACTAGGTATCTAGGTATAATATTATTTGTGACGGCAACAGCTCAGTCTTTACTTTGTGGTCACTTAAACAGGAAGTAATGTAATTTGGCTGTTGGAGGTCACTACTTGGAGTAGATGGAGACATACATAAAACTGACTGCAATACAAGGCTGTAGCTAAAGGCTGGGGTACAAAGATAGTGTTGACACCAGAACTCTAGTGACAGGATTGTGCCTTATGGCTCCTCTGACACGTAAGATGACATGAGTATTAAAAATAACTGTCGGTAGGTAGGAGTGCAGTTTTCAGATTTTGCACTGGAGCCCGGGATCTTGAAGTTAGTCCTTGTCAATTGTTATTGTCACTAGATTATTAGAATGAAATCTGTTAATTCAACCTACTGAAACTACAACATATGCTGGCATATACCCACTTACTAATATTCACATTTAAAAGGGTTTTCCCATCATAAATTAGATTCAAACATGTAGGCAAAGGTCAATAATACATTTCTGTCCTGCTTTCTTATAGATGATTTCCTTAGTTACTGACCATCTCCGTGCTCTAGCAGTGGTGGTCGGGCTTGCAACGCTACTCCTTGTCATGCCTTATGAGCTGGGGTCTGGGAGTGTTTCAAATCTTACCTTTGTTACTGACAGCTACAGGGGGAGCTCATTAATCTTGTGCCGTCCTGTCAGCGCTGCAGAGAACGTAGCTGCAATTACTGATGCACAGAGCTTCACACTCAGAGTCATAACTTGAAGCTCCTGGGCCCCAATGCAGAAAGTAACATTTTTATATTTATAATACTGCTGTCTTCCTATGTGGCAGGAGAGCTTTTGGGCCCGCTCAGACTGCAGGGCCCTGTAGTGACTGCTACCTCTGCACGCCATATAGCTACGCCCCTATTCACACTCTCCTGATTCTGCAATAAGTAGTTTCCACAGCAGCATAGAGAGCGTGCATATTCAGGCCAGTGCCACAGTGATGTCAGCACAACACTGCTGGCCTGAACTGTCAATCAAACTGTTATGGAGCACAGGAGACAGAGAAGGAAGCAGCAATTGGGGGGGCTAAGTGAAATTCAGAGATGGGAAAACCCCTTTAAGGCAAGAAAGAATATAACAAGGAATAGAAAGAAAGTACAGAAAGAAAAAAAGGAAGGAAATTTTAGAGAAAGTAAAAAATAGTAAACTGGCTTCATTCTTTAGGGGCCATAGTTTTGTGTTATTTTCTTAAGATAGATAGATAGATAGATTTGATAGAGATAGGGTAGATAGGATAGATAGATAGATTAGATAGAAAAAAAAGATATATATTGGGAATTTTGCACTAAATAAGAGTTTTCAAACACAATTTCTATTAAGTCAGTAAAGACAGTGGTTCATATTATACCTGGATATGGTTTCACATGTAGCAGACCTGCCTACTCAATTATATATTGGTTTACAGTAGAGCCTGAAGTATGGATGTTATCCATAACAGCCGAATATATTTCTGTTTGCTTTATCTAATGCAGTTTAGGACATTAATCATGCTGTTTTCATGCATCTAAAATCAATAGGACAAGCTGAGAAAAAGCCTTAGTACGTTTCTTAGCACAAACAGCACTGTTAATAAACTGAGGCTAACCCTGTACTCCATTCTTCTCATGTATATATCTGGACTCTGGATTATATAAAGTATGTGACAATGATCTGAAATATCTCCTGGAGTATAATGATACAACTCATTTCTTAAAAACTGTTAAGAAACATAAGAAAAGCCACAGATAAAATACCATGCTATCACTATGATAAAATACACTGTAAGTTTAGCATTCGGCGGACGGATGCATGGATAGGTAGATAGATGGATAGATAGATAGATAGATAGATAGATAGATATTGAATTTTGCACTAAATGGGAGTTTTCAAACACAATTTCTAGATATATAGACAGACAGACAGACAACAAAACTGCCAATTATCTTAAAAGGCGATATTGCATTGTTAGAGAGGATCAGTGACATCTCCTGACGGTAAATCCTTGTGTTCCCTGTGAAATAACAATTCTGAATCACCTTCTCTTCTAACTCTTTGTTGTGCCTTTTTTAAGAGAAGATGCTCCACAATTGTCACAGGTCCCCTGTTAGCAGCAGAGGAGCAACGAAGGTAAATCAGTGAGTATGGGGGGTATGAATATTTGTATTGTTTGGCCTGGCATCTGCATTACCTTCGGGTTCTGATCTGGGGTCTGAATTAACTTAGAGGTCTTGTGTAGGGTCTCAGCTTATTTGTGCTTCTATAGACTGGGGTTGGTTGTGGTGAGGGGCCAAAGTTCTCTCAGCATAAAACTGCTATAAACAGGGGCCATCATGCTGATACAGGACAGATAGAGAGGAATAGGACGGAGAACAACTCCAATTAGAAAAGACGTCAAATTTGAGTCACTAAATTTATTGAGGAGCCATCTTCTCTCCTGATGTGTCTTTTAGGCTATGTTCACACGACTTAATTGCACCGTGTGTTCGGGAGCTCGTGGCGATCGGCGGTGGGGCCTCCTGCTGCCACCCATAGACATTCATTACTAGCGGCGCGTAATCGCCGCTAGTAATTGACATGTCACTTATCTCCCCCCACAGCGTATTGTACGAGCGGAGAGAGGAGATGTAATCCATAGTTCTCTATGAGAACTGTGGATTACCGTAATGACTGGGACGCATTTCGCCTGTATTTGAGCGCAGTACGGCACAAAATATGGACCAAAATGAACAGAGCCTTAAAGTAAATACTTGTATTCCACTAAAACTATAAAGAAATTATCTGTAGAGACTAATGGTTGTTACCATTCCCCTTATCAAAAGGATGTGTCCCTACATGATCCGATCTTGTCCGCAATGATTGACCACCCTCATGATGTAGGGACACAGCCCTTTCATGAAGGGAATAGTAACACCACACTGCTTAAAGGGGTTTTGCCAAGAAGTTCTTTACCTAACAGGCTGATACTCCCCTCTTGAGGCTTGAAAAAAGGGGCATTGTGTTTCTGTGTTTAAAAAAACAAGTACCTCCTATGTGATGTCATCACTCCACCTCCCATGCACGCTCCTGATATTCAGTCTCCGTACTTGAGTAAACGTTGTATTGTGCACAGGAGAGAAGATAAGCTCTGAGCAGACAGAATTCTTTCATTTGTTCACAAACTGATGAGGGGGGGGGAGGGCTGAGCAGTGAGCCAGGGATGTTTACTCAGATAATTACATGTTTACATGCATGTTTACTCAGATAATTACATGACAACCAGTGGATTCTCTATTCAAAAGACACAGGATATTTTCTCCCCAGTCCCTTCAAAGCTCGTTCATGTTCCCTGCCATGAGATAAGAAGTGCAAACAACGCAAGCGCGGCCAGATCAGCTCCTGTCAGCTCCCGGTCCTGTCAGGAAACTGTCAGGAAACTAAGGGCATGTAAGTCAGGCTGTAGATCTCACAGGCTTCACTTTTTTAATGACATATATTTAGAAAAGGGATTAAATAACCATTTTGGAGGATCCCACGTCAACATTAGATCGTGGAAAAACCCCTTTAAAGGGGTCTTCCCATTTAAACATGTAGGCAAGGGTAAATAAAGACAATTACCAAATGCATTGCTGTTGTGATTTAGCTTCTCTTCAGAGTTTAGAGCAGATCTTATCCCCTGCTTTTGTACACAAGTTTCATTAGTTACCGTCATTTTAATAGGCTCCAGCAGTGGTCTGGATGGTGACATCAATCACTACTCTGTATCTTATCTAAAAGATTGCAGCTTGTTTACATTACTTACTGACAAGCTTTAACCCTTTATAACTCTCTAGCCTTCTGCAATACAGTTTACAAACCTCCAGAACTCATGTCACTCTATCAGGATTAGCTAGAAACAGCAGAGCTGATACGTCAATCACTATTGTAGAGCCACCCACAGCCTGATCAGGAAGTGTGAGCCTGAAGTGTGAGAACACCCCTTTAACAACTGGCATGACAACAAGCAAGTATAGGAAACAGTCTACATAAAGAGGTTTTGCCACAATCTCATTTCATACCTCCTGCATCCAGCTCTTCAGCTCTGTGTGCTCAGAAGGGGGCGTGTGTGATTTGTTTGAATTGCATATCATGTGACCCTGCATGCTGACACCACCATGCCTTTCCTCTCTGTAGTCAAAGAAAGGTCTGTTTATGTAAAGCATTGTGAGTAGCTGAGAGGTAAAGTTTTTGCCTCTAGACACAAGGATCCTAGGTTCAACTCCTTGCAGAAACCAAACCTGTGGATTTTTTTCTCTTCATCAATGCACATACCTGATTGAGGTTTCTTTTTTATTTATTTGCACTGTTAGACTAATTACTAAGGAGCACAGAGGACGGGAGTAGAGTACAGCACCTGGGGTTTGAACACTCAGTAGCTGCCTGAGAGGAGAAGTGATGTCTGAGCATTTGCGACCAGGACTGAGGAGCTCTTAGCCCTGGTCGTATCCCTTGGAGACGAGCTGTAAACAATGGATCACTAAAGTAGCAGCTAAATCAAAAACAGAATTTTTAATAATAATGAGTGGTGAAAATGTTTGTTATTTCATTTGCAAGCTTCCCACATCAATTTTGCTTCGTGGCAAAACCGCTTTAATCCTTGCACTGAAAATGAATAAAATATAGGGACGAATATCAAATTTCATCTTACCATATAAGCAACCATTTATGAAAAGAAAATGTGGTCCGAGAGAAGGAAGAAAAAAGGGCACACATTGGGCAGCAGCAGAACAATAATATATTCCATCCATGTGTTCCCTTCTTGCAAAAAGGAAGACCAGAAAATAGGAGACAAAATGAACAGTGCTATTAATAGATGTCTCAGCTGCCATTGAAGCAGGTTATAGTCACTTCATATGCCCATGCTTTATATGCCATAGGATAGTTATCGATATACTGATTTATGTAGCAGCATCATCTTCCATAACTCTGAACATCGTAAATAATGCACCGCAGGTAATACATTTACACATGTAGGCAACGGCAGAGAAAAAGTCAAAAATCTGCCTTCCTTAGTTACAGCATTTGAAATCAGAGCATCGTCCATTGGTTTAATACTTGCTGCCTTGTTCTGATTCACTGTACTGTTTCCTTGTTAAGCTTCTACCTTTCTGTCTGTTTCCTGCCATATACAGTATTAAAATAAGAAGGTTGGCAGGCTCACCATCAATTGTGTACCGGTTTTGAAACTGTGATTACTGTTTAGCCTTGAGCAGTGAATATTCATACTTTTTCTTCTTTGCAGACGCCGTGAGAGGGCCAGGATTCTCAGTAGTCTCTCTGAAATTCAGGGAGAGTTGGCAAAGCTCCTCCAATTACATACTGTTCAGTGTGTCCTATCTACAGGCACAATGCCATTGGACAAATAGTCACACATACACACACATAACACCCTGCCACTCAAACACCATTAACACTTTTCTTCCCCCCAGTAGTGCACAGATTAACAATTTAACATATCCATCCACTGCCAACTCATAAATACACTATTTATGCTTTGGGAGAACCTTGGCCGTGTGCTTCAGTCCAGGAAATACATTTATCTTGCCTTGTGCAGGGTAAAATTGGATTGTAAGCTTCCAAATAAAAAGGGATCAAGTTGCAGCATCATTGTTAGGTGGATAATACAGATTTACAAATTGTATATGTATCATATTCAGAATAATAGCAACATCCTCCCAGATCTTCTGCCTTTAAATGGTATAATGTGCCTCCTTCACCCTAGTTATTTGTAATAGACCTACTTTTACAGCAGTATCAGTCCTAACTAGGGTTTTAGGATCCCTGTATTTGGGAGAGTTGGTGCGCTATGATCAGAGGGTAGGCACTAGGAGCTGACAAGCAGCACAGGCCAGAAAAAAATAAGAGCTAGAAACACATATATATTATTCTCAATTATTAAAAGGAGATGTGAGGCAGTTGCACGGCTGCTGTCCCAGCTCTGCTTTCACAAGGATCTTTGAAATTCTAATGTGCTGGCAGCTCAGCTCGGGAAAAAAAAACTGTTTTAGGAAACAAATGAGGGAGAACAGACCGGTATTGCTACAAGCCCTGATGGTGGCAGCTCAGGGGTCACAGTGCATATGATAACTAGGACGTTCAATATTCCATTTATAATGTTACAACATGTTTACTCACAATACTAACTGGTTTCAGTGTGAGTTGACTTTGCATCTATGATACTTTCACAGTCCAGTAATAGTAGGTTATATAATTCTTCCCTGGAAGTTGTATTACTTTTTGTTTCCTTTTTGTTTCCATTTTATATATATAATACAAATATCTAGAGGCTCTGACAGTTAGGCCTCGTTCACACGGCTTATTGCCGACGTAATTGGGGGGACGGATTTCGCCCCGCAATTACGCCGGCAGCCGTGCAGCGGGGGCGGGGGTCCGGAAGCTCACCGGCCCCATAGACACTCATTATTCACGGCGCGTACACGCCATAAATAATGTGCATGTCACTTTCGCCCCGCCCGGCGGATTCGCCGAGCAGGGAGAGGAGACGGAATCCATAGTTCTCTATGAGGACTGTGGATTACCGTAATGCCTGGGACTGATTTCAGCCATATTGGAGTGCAAATATGGCGCTCAATACGGCTGCAATCAGCGCCCAGATAAGCCGTGTGAACAAGGCCTTAGCGAGATATATTTGATCGGGTTTTTCACCCTTTTCTGGCGTAAAATGCGCCAAGTGAGCAGTCAACAATGTCTAATGCGCCTAATGATTTGTTAGGCGCATTGTTCGTAAGGTTATAGTCACACGCCGTAACTGCGGCGTGTACAGTACACGCCGCAATACGCGGTGTATTTTGGGAGTCGTGCTAATCAATGCGTATTCCCAAAGCATGGGGAGGGAGTGGCAGCCCGCCAGCCCCATTGACATGCATTATTCGAGGCGTCCGCGTGGGGGGACAATGCGTAATCCATAGCTCTCTATGTGAGCTATAGACTACCGTAATTGCGGCATGCATTTCACCGTGTATACCGCACAATACTCGGAGAAATATGCGGCGAAATGCGCGCCAAAATAAGCAGTGTGAACATAACCTAAGACTTGACACTTTCTAATGCGCCTAACATGAGGAGGCGTTCTGGGGGTGTGTTGCACCACACTCGTAATATTAGACACATATATGAATGTGGTTCGGCAAAACTAGGTGCATTACTGCTCGGACAGGCAGACCTATTTCAATGTGGTCTGCCTGAGCCTGAGGAGTGTAAGTGGAGCTGGATTTGCTGTTAGGGCAAAAAATGTCCAATATTTCTCAACTTCCACCAGTACAATAATAAAAAGTAATTTCTGATAATTATCAAACTATATAAAATTAAATTATTTAAATTTAATAAAAAATGTTATCATATAAAATTAGAGGGGTTGTCTCACTACAGGCTTTCAGCCTACTTCAAAAATCCTATGCTGCCAGACACACTGAATTCAGGGGTGTGCTTCTTGTCTGCCTCTTCTCCTCCCTCTTCCCCCCTCCCCTCAGCACACAGACAGCTCTCAGTAACTTCTATACAGCAGGGAGAGGGCGAGGGGGTTTGCTGCCAGAGTTAACCCTGTGTGTGCCTGCCTAGGTCTGCTGCTCACTGCTGGATCAGCTGCACTGTCAGCTCCACAGAGTCAGGAGACAGCAGGGAGTGGGCTGATTTATGAGTGTGGAGAGGTCTGTGAAGCTGTGTATGCTAATAGCAGAGCAGGGTGGATGCAAGTGTTCCTATACCCCCTGCTTAGTATACAAATCTCCACATCTCAAGCAACAACAAATGAACCCTGTCAGAACAGACACAGAGCAGCTGTGAAGTGAGTTACCATAATCACGATGTGTCACTAATACAGCAGAGCAGGGAGGGATAGGAACAGTTCATATGCCCCCCTGATCTGTTCTATTAGTATAGTCACAGCTCCACAGACACATTATGATTATAGTAACACACCACTGCTGTCACATCTACTGACAACAGATCAGCCTCACCTCTGCTCTCCTCAATCTGTGTAGAGAGCACACACAGGGTTAATCCAGCTACATAGACACAGAAGCCAGAGCCCTCCCCCTCCCTCAACTACAAAAGCATCACAAGTGGCCTCATACTGTGCAGGAGGGGCTCTGTGCTCTGACCTGTATTCAGAAGCTGATGAGTCACCAGGACTGACAGCCAGTGAGATAAAGATCAACAGGTCAGCTGCTATAGTGATTTGAGGAGCTGATGCACACTCAAAACCAGTAGGACATTTGTAATGAACATATATTGCAAAGCTGCTTGTTTTTTAAAGATCTTTTAATTAAAACCCAATCATTGTAGCGTGACAACCCCTTTAATATAAAAATATATAATATCCCAAAAATATAAAAAAAACTCCTATTAAATGCATTTCAATTTAATAGAATCTAAAACTAGTTTTACAATAAATAACCCACTGATGTTGTTGTTCAGATTTTAAAATTTTTTATTTTTACTACATTAAATTTGAAATGTATTTTTGCTGCTCTCACCCTTTATTCTACATACAGCAAGTGCCACAGGTTTTGCTGTGATCTGTGGTCCACCAAGCAAGATCAGTACCATAGTTTCTATTCACTGATATGCTATTTTAATGACATTTCTTTTATTTCCAGCCTGTCTATAACCTTTATACATGTTAGGCGCATTACTAATGTGCCTAACACATAGGCAAGGCGCGTCGAACTTTAGACTCAATTTTTGAACGTACAAAAAACACTTTTATACATTGAGGCACATTATACACTGAAAACGAGACTCGACAATTCACTTCGAAACGCCTTCTTTCATACATGTCTCCCCTATGTTCACACGGCTTATTTTGTGGTGCATTTCGCCACGTATTGAGAACGTACTGCGCTCTAATACGAGCAAAATGCGCCCCAATCATTACAGTAATCTAAAGTTCTCCTGCATCCAAACCTTGTTATTTCATGCTTTTTATGTTCAAGCTTTAGCAGCCAACTTAAAATGACAGGGCATGCCAGATTCAGCCCACAGGTCTTGAGTTTGACATGTGCCATAGAGTAATCATTTCCAACATGTGGTTCTCTCACTCTCACTGTTACAAAACTGCTACTCCCAGCATGGCCAAAAATAAATATTCCAGCATGACCTGACAGCCAGTGGCTGTCAGTACATGATGGGGGATTTGAGTTTACATCAGATGGACACTTTTAGGCAGAGTCGGACTAAGTTGCCTGAAGCTCAGCAATGAAGTTGATTCTTGTGGCCCAGCAGTGAAGCTGACTCTTGGGTCCATCAGTGAAGTTGATTTCTAGGACCCACAAGTGGCGTTGATCCCTAGGGCGTGCCAATGGAGTTTACTCTTGGATCTACCCTATAGCTGCTGTACATAACTGCACGACTCTTATACTCAGCTTCTTATCTCCCCCCCTCCCCCCCGCCGAGCACCCCAGGGCCGTCCATCACCAGGGGTTCACCATGCCCAGGTGCCCAAAGGGAGGTTTCCCTATTACCCTGTGTGCCAATCAGAGCCTGGATTAAGGTTGGAGATCATTGGCATAAAGCAGTGATTTTCAACCAGTGTGCCGCGGCACATGGTCGGGTGTGCCGCGGGGAAAGTTCCCCAAACTATGGTGCGCCCTGTGTTTTGTTCAGGGCCGTTCCTAGGGGCGGCAGGGCGTGCGGTCGCCCGGGGCGCCGAGGCTCCGCTCACCCGTGGGGGGCGCCGCGGCCGCCCTGCCCGCCCGGAGGAGCGCCCCTGACTCTGTTTTATAACACCGCGCAAGCCAGCAGCTGCAGGAGGAGGCGGGACGGATCGTTCCTGTCCTGACTCCTCCCCTGTATCAGCGTCACAGGGGCGCACAGCTCTCACCGCGCCCCCTGTGACGCTGAGTCTCCTCGGCTGGCAGCTCTGCCGCCGATGAGACCCCTGGGAGCTGCGTGCAGCGTAAGCAGCGTGATGACGTCACGCTGCTTACACCGCTCTGCAGCTCCCACTGCTGAGCAGCTCCGGACCGGGACGCGCGGACCCAGGTGAGTAATCTCTTGTTATTTTATAATTACTTACAGAGGGCATCACTGGCTACAAGAGGGGCACACTGGCTACAAGGGGGCACACTGGCTACAATGAGGGCCTCCTGGCTACAAGGGGGCATACTGGCTACAAGAGGGGCATCCTGGCTACAAGGGGGCACACTGGCTACAATGGGGACACACTGGCTACAAGGGGGCACACTGGCTACAAGGGGGGCAAACTGGTTACAAAGGGGCATCCTGGCTACAATGAGGGCACACTGGCTACAAGGGGGCTCACTGGCTACAATGGGGGCATCACTGCTACAAGGGGGCATCAATGGCTACAAGGGGCACACTGGCTACCAGGGGGGATCACTAGGCTACAGGGGGGATCACTGGCTACAATGGAGGCACATTGGCTACAGGGGTGGGCATCTCTGCTAAATCGATATTATTAACTTATGTTAATATTACTGTTAAGAGTCATTTTGTGCCTTTTGGTTGGAGGTGGCCCGGGATTTTTTAAGTGTAAAAAGTGTGCCGCGGCTCAAAAAAGGTTGGAGATCATTGGCATAGAGGATGGCCCAATGTACTCTACAGCTTGACATCTAAGTCTTTTCTACTTGGGTCCCACCAGTCAGAACATAGTAACATGACACAAAAGCATAAGACTTCTATGTGGACTGACAGCAGAGTTTAATGGTGCAATGATGATGCTCATGGGCGGGTGCTCATTTCTAACCATGCCATCTCTATCACTCAAATTGTACAAGAAAAAGAACCACCTCATGGCTTCATTTTTTACGTGATCTTTTTGCTGAAGTACAGGTTAGCATAGAGATTAGATTGAACAGGACTTGCTCATCACATGAGTAATAAATATTAGTGAAATTTTAGGTTATAATCGCCCTTCATCAGGCAGAAAAGTAGACTAAAGCAGTAGTCTGTTCAAAGCCTCTATTGTGTGTATATAACGAGCAATCCGTTGTGTTGGCATCTATCACCTTTCTGGCATGGTTCCAGCAGACGCCAACACAGGTCTACACCTATGAACATGCAATGTATGTTTTTGTAGTGAATACCCCATGAACCTGCTTTCATGCCTGATGACGTGCGATTATACCTGGAATGCTGCTAATGTTTTTACTCACTTCTTCATGTAATGGCCCTGTCCTTCAGAAAAAGAGCATATAGAGAAATTAAACAGTTCATTATGTTGCTAAACCTGATATTACAGCAGATAAAGACCTATACAGCATGTGATCATTCCTGCCAAAATTGTCCCTTTAAGAGTCTTATCAACAACTGAGGTGCAGTTAAAGGCTTGTTCTCATCACTTTTTAGTAAGATTTTTCTGGCCTATATGCTACATTAAAAGGATAAGGTCATGGCTGTCCAATGGTGACATTGGTCATCCACTGGCTATATTGATATCTATTTACAGCATACATCTTCAGCTTTGAGATTATGGATGATAGAAGCCACTCTTATGCATCTATTAAACAAATCTGCCACCCACAGGCTACTATGACATCCATTAAACGCATATGACATGAAAGCTATTGAAAAGCTCGTATGGTGTATTTTTAAAGGATGCCTGTGATAGAGGCCATACAGTAGCATCCATCAGCCAAAGTTACTTTTTACTAGGTATTGTCAATGCATCAAGAATTACTAGAGGTGTTCTGTCCATAGTATGTACTCAAATCATGACAAGATAGGCAATTAGTTAAAGGGGTTGTCTCACTACAAGGATTGCTTTTTATGTTAAAGATCTTGCAAAAACAAGTCACTTTGCAATATATGTCCATTAACATTGTCCTACCTATTCCTACATATCCCCTCTTGCATGGACTGCATCAGCTTCTCAGGTCGCTATAGCTACAGACCTGTTTACTCTCTCCTGATAGACTGCCAGCACCGGCCGCTATAGCTACAGACCTGGCTTCTACTGCAGCCTGGAAGAAGCCAGTAAACACGCCCCTGAATTCAAAATGAAACCAAGAAAACAGGACTGAGGTAAGATTAATCTATGTAGTGAGACAACCCCTTTAAGGACTGGAGTTGAGAAACATTAGTCTAGCTAAGGGCCTCCCATCCATTATGGGTACCAAAACTGAACAAGCTATAGACCATTGTATTACAACTTCATGTGTACAAATTTCTGGTGGTCTATGCAGAGTCATTAATATTATTACCAGTACTGTTTGCACAAACGTTGAGGGTTATTTAGTAAGATTTCTCTGAGATGAAATCCGTGTAGGAACCTTAGCAACCAAAAACCATAGTTACAAGTCTGCTATACATTAACTTTTATTGTCAAGCTTCATCTACTCAGAAAAGCAAATCAAAGCTATTTGTGGACTGGTTACAACAGTTCAGTACATATGACCAGCTTTCATATTACTTTCCTAAAAGACACTGGATGCTGATATCATCCAATTCTCCAAATAACTGCTAGGTTAACTATTAGCTATTTATGAAAGTTCATGATCAACATCTACACTACTCGTAAAAACGTACTGATATTCAGCTTTTGGTTTAAATTTCAGGATGAACATAAAACTTCTTGATTTTTTTTTTTAAATTAACTAAATGAGAGCATCTCTTAACTTTAGAATGCACATGTCCAACTGTTCAATGTTTCACTACTTTTTGAACAACTTACTGATCTCTAACAAGGAGCTTAATGGTAAAATTCCCAACAGGTGTTTGATCCCTGAATCGCCCAATAAATTTAGGGGATCAATTTGAATTGGGATTTAAACAGTCCTCCTCATCATACTGTTCACATTTTGACATCATGAGACCAAGACAACACCTTACAATTGATCAACAGTACCTCACCATTGCAAGGCTTCAAGCAGGCTGCTCTCAGACAGAAGTAACCACTGAGCTTTGAGTGTCACAAAGTGTCATCAGCAGGTTGCCACAGAGCTACAGAGAGACTGGAAGAGTCACAGAAGGGCAAAGAAGTGTATGTCCTTTGGCTCCATCACACACTGATGACCGCTTCATTGTAAACAATGCCCTGAAGAACCGGATGATGAATGCCACACAACTCCAGGCACGCTTAAAGGGAATCTGTAGCCATTTTTTTTTTTTACTTATTAAAACAAGACCCTAGTACACATTATTTTCTTCTTTGCTGTTTTTATTTTCTGATTGTAGATTTCTCAATTCAGTTGTCTGTATATGATTGTGGGGATAGCATTCTTGCCTGCACCGCTTTTAACAGCATTTAGAGAGATGCTTTACAGCAGCTTCATGTACATAGGGGCCTGTGAATCAGTCCCAGTGACTTCTATAGAAGAGTTTATTAGGCATGCCCTCTGACCTGGGAAGAAGTCAGTGAGCAGGGAGGGGGAGAGGGTGAACTATGACATCTCCTATTGTGACTGGAGGATATTGTGTTATCTATACAAATTGATGTCACCTTTCAGTTTAATCCTGCTTTTACTGATAATGAGCAGACTGCTGAAAATCTCTCTCTGCAGAACAGGAAGTGTCAGACTATTATTAGGTCTAGTGGCCAAAATTGAGAACTGCAGGACTTAAGAATTTTTTTTTTAAATATTAAAAGTGATATGGAAAATTTAAAAAAACATAACCAAAATTTTTTAAACAAATGTGCTTAACATAAAAAAGTGAGTTAAACTATAAGTCCTTTTTTGATGACACATTCCCTTTAAGAAAGGTGAGAGGCACCCAAGTGTCAAGTTAGACCATTTGTAACCATTTACATCAGGGTGGTCTGTGTACTAGATGACCAGCAAGGGTACCTTACCACACCACCAGGCACAGACAGCATCTTCTTGCATGGGCCAGGGAGCATCTATGCTGGACGAGGGACCAGTGGTCCTCAGTGCTGTTCAGTGATGAAAGTCGATTCACACTGAGCAGGAATGGTGGCTGCTAACAATGCTGGAGACATCAAGGAGAGTGCTTGCATCAGCCAAGTCAGGTACCGATCAAGTACCTTTGCCTGTCATCTACCACGCAGACCAGTCTACTGGAAATGGTTAAAATGATCTCATGTAACACTTGGTTGCCTCTCACTTCCTTTAAACCCGCCTGGAGTTGTGCGGCAGTCATCATCTGGTTGCGCAGGGCGTTATTTAAAATGAAGCGGTTATCAATGTATGATGTAGCCAAAGCACGTCCACTTTTTTGCCTTTCTGTGACTCTTCAAGTCTCTCCTTATCTCTGTGGCAACCTGCTGATGACACTCTGTGACACTATAAGCTCAATGGCCACTTCCGTCTGAGAGCATCCTGCTTGAAGCCTCGCAAAGGCGAGGTACTGTTGATAAAGTGTAAGGTGCTGTCTTCCTCTCATGATGTCAAAATGTGAACAGCATGATGAGGAGGACTATTTAAATCCCAATTCAAATTGATCCCCAAAATTTATTGGGTGATTCAGGGATCAAACACTTGTAAATTTTGCCATTAAACTCCTTGTTAAAGATCAACAAGTTGTGCAAAAAGTTTTAAAACACTGAAAAGTTTAGAAATGTTCTCATTTAGTGCATTTAAATAAAATTTACAATAAATTCTATGTTTATCCTGAAATTTCAACCAAAAGCCAAATATCCCTACCTATTTGTGAGTAGTATATGGGCTTCTTTGACGTATATAGAGACATCACATTGTATTACCACTAAGGTTTGGACCATATTGTGTTAAACAATATTGCTAAGTAATTTACACAGTTACTCCCAAACCTACTGACCACAGATGATAGATTCTTCTGGCCCATGCTAGATATTGCTCCCATGATTGCTAGATATCCTTTCACTATATAGGCATAATGAAAAATACAGTTCATAAACTGGTGAAGCACCAATCTCAGGCAATCTCATCTGCAGTTTACACACCATGCCTGCCCTCTAGACTAGCACTATCGTTCACCAACCATTGCTCTATTACAGTCCTCATTTACACTGTGAGATTGGTATTGGGAAATCACTTTATTTTCCCATATGTTATGTTACTTGTGTGTAATTGCTTTATAATAAGGTCACAACTCTTTTCCTTACCCTTTACAAACTACTATGTTCACCAGAAGCTGCTGACATAAGCTGTACCCCAATGTGGCTACAGTAATACATATTTTAAGCCAAAAAAGATTAAATATATATGTAAATACAATACATCATTAAGAGTCCTAGCCTCTAATGATTCATTTGCTGGAAACTCATTTGCAAACCAAAGCTGCCTGGATTTTCATTTAGGTCATTTAAAGTCCAAGGATTAAAAGGACAAAAGAAAAAAAAATCCATCTTTCTGAAACAGTGGTCATATGTGAGAGCTGATTCAATCCGTCATATGATGTAAGGTGATACATGGTCTTGGGTGAACATGATCAAGCGACCCTTTGATCATGACATGCTTGCTGACCATGCTGTGACGATAATACGTATTAAGGCATTTGAGTGTTGCACATAAAAGGATGAATCTGGGTAGTAGTGAACAATCTGAAGGCACCGAATACCTAGAACCTAGGAAAAGAAAGGCAATAACAATATCCGAGCCTTGTATTTCAGACAGCCATGATGTGGAGCCCCCACTGCTTAATGATTAGTGCCTATCTACTGTCAGTAATTGGCTACTGTCTAGCTTGGTCAAACAGTGTACCTAGCAGCATAAATTATTACTGCTTTGTGGCTGGTGATCAAGAACAGAATGGTAAAAAAATTAGAGGAGTTATAGCCTTGTTCTTACCCAAATTAGTATTCGAAATAGATGCCCAAACTGGATAACCCATGTTGATGTGCCCTAATAGACCATATGGCTATCAGAAAAAAAGAGCTGCTACAAAGAGCTTATCCTATTCTAGTTGATAATGACCTTGTATTGCTAGTGCATCTCAAAAAATTAGAGTATCATCAAAAAAGTAATTCATGTCTGTAATTCAAGTCAAATTTTATAGACTTATAACACACATAGCAATACATTTCAAGCGTTTTTTTTTCTTTTAATATGGTTGATTATGACTTACAGATAATGAAAACCCAAAATTTAGTGTATCAGAAATTTTAGAACAATATGAGAAAGGTCAATATTGTTCAATATGGCCAGCCCCTCTTCCTAATGTGTGATTTCTTTACAACTAGGCCTGTAGGTAGGATGACCAAAATGGTTAGGGTTATGGGTGGATTGCAGTGCTGAGACAGGTTATTAAAATTGGGGTTATTCGGCTTGCAAAAAGATTGCTTAGGGGCAAATTAATTACCACGTACTGTCCATGTGAATGGACAGTATACAGATCTCTTGGATGGTCTTATTAGGCCTGCAACTATGACAAAAGGGCATCATCTATGTATAGAAGAGAGAAGGTTTCATCATCATCATCATCATCATCATCACACAAGGAGATTCATTGCTGTAAGAGACGTTAGAATATGGAACTCACTGCCACAAGATATTATGAAGATGGTGGATTCATTAAACAAACTCAAAAATGGCTGATATGCCTTTCTATAAAAACATGATATTACAAGTTACAGAACTAGATTCCGGACATAGGATGTTGGTCCAGATTTATTCTGATTGCCATATTTGGAGTCAGGAAGAATCTTTCCTCTTGTATGGAGCATTTGGCATCAAAGGGGTTTTTACCTTCCTCTGGATCAACACAGTAGTGTTGTAAGTTGTACTTGATGGATTTGGGTCAACCTTATCTACTATCTCGCTATAACATTTAGTACTACATTGCTCCTGAAGTAGCCAGTAAGAGCTACACCTAACAACATCTGATCACCAAAGGTTTTAGCCACCAGGTCTGTATTAATCAGATGATCACCAGCAGTGTACCTATAAGAAGCTGATATGCAGTTAAGACAAACCCTTTAATGCTAAAGAGATCTGATTCAAGGAACTATAAAGAAGTCTACTAAACATGGGTATTACAATAGCTGCCTACAGTAAGCTAGAATACTAAGACCTCTGAACAGGACAAAATAATCAATATAATATCCCCATACTTGGCCTTTACATGAAATAAAGACTCTTATCCTGCAATCTTTGAATAATGCCATATGACATTCAGGTATAAGGAACATGGAAACATTAACTCCATCCAATACTATTGCAGCATAGACTATATTCAAAAGCAAAAATGACAACCCATGAACTAATGAGCCGGGTCAATACCTATCAGGAAATATTAACTATAATTATCTTATTTAGGGGCAGAATTATTATAACTGTATAATACTTAGACAATGTAAACTTAGACTAGACAGAATGCCCCATATTTATTATAGTGTTGATAAATCTTGCACATGTTAAGAGTGTCTAATCATACTTTACTTTTAAACCTTTAATTAGTTGGCTTACAGTATGCTGTAAATTGCAGCAAAATTTTGGTGCATTTTCTAGCACACAGTGGCACTCCCTAAGTCAAACCCCTTTCACCGAGGCCACGAACTTTGATGTGCAAGGCACAGAAGTGTCTAGAAACTGTATACAACACGTAATAAATGTGGTATAAAGCATGCATGATATTATTTTTGCCGCAAGTTGTGACAGATATTTGGCGCAATTGCCTTAAGAAATGTGCATTGTCTTTCTCCACTATTGGCAATGTCGGACTGGGATGTCTAAGGCCCACAGGTGGAATTGATTCTACGGCCCCATCAGATGAGTTGTCTATGGGCCCACCGGAGGAGTTTATTTCAGAGGCCCACCCTACAGCTAAGGTAAATGCATGTACAAACCGTATATGCCTCTCTTTCTTTTTGCCTCTTTCTCTGCTTTTCTGCCTTTTCTGAGGATGTTTATGCAGATAAAAAACATCTCTACCATGCTCGGCGACCCACCGGGGATTTCCCTATTTCCTTGTAGGCCAGTCCAAGCCTGACTGTAGGTGTTTCTAAGACCAACAACAGTTAATAGAAATCAGGCCTATGACTGTATCTATCAACCATGCCTTTCATTCTCTTGTGTAGCATAATGGAAAGATTATTTTGCAATGCGATGTGGTCAATTTGTCTTAGTATCTTTTCATATGTCTAAAATCATCTGTTTCAGAGTTGTGATTATCTAGTATTCCATTGCAGAGACATGAAGTGTTATTACAGCCAAGAATGGTCCTCTGGGTTCTGGTCCAGAATCGTTATTGTTAGATGTGCATAGGATTGACATAAATATTTACTGATCTGGAAAACTGAATATTTTTCTGTTCATGTATATGCATGCTACCAAAGTATTACATTGTACTGGATTTCATTATAATTCTTATAAAACAAAACATTTTTCTCCAGTATTTTGGATACACTCTCTAAAGAGAATAAGATGATACAGTCAGAATATATGTCATATTTCTTTACATTGCTTCTGCCTATCACAGGTCATCTACAAATATTAAAGAGCCTTAAGGAGATCTACTCATCCCATATGTTACTAGTTACGAGAATGTATTTATAACTAGGTTTACTGGAAGGAACATTAACTGTCAGCACTGTGATCATCAGGTATTTATTGCAAGTGGCAGATTGATCCAATTTCTTTGTTACAAGCCACAGATCATGCATGTTAAAATACTTGGGCTTCCTATAATGTAGCATTTGCAAAGAAAATGACAGGCAAGCAAGACTGCAAATGAAATATATTCAAAATTCAAAGAAGGTATCTTTGTAGAAATTGGAAATTTTTCCCTCCAAATCCTCACCACAGATATAATGCTAAATGATCAAACTATTATAGAGAGAGCTTAATAGCTTATTGCATACTGCTTATACATGGAAAGCAATACAAAGATGGGCTGCCAAGTAGTATGCAATACATTTCTGAGCAACCCCTAGTTGCAGGCAACCAGAATCAAAGGATTTTAAAGTCTATGTCAGTAAAACAGCTCTGACCCCTATATAAATATGTTTTTACATTTATTTTACTTATTTTAACAATTTGTTATATTTCTTCTAAGGGTTTTTCCTAAAGTATTTATCTTTAGATAACAAGGCAGCAGTTTTGACAGTGCAGAAAGCCCTGCAAATACTTCACCATTTAAATTTGTTCTTTGTATATGATTATTTCCTACAGAATCACTACATATAATTGTAGTTCTATCCATGTAATGGCAATTCGTTAGATTTAACCATGTTGTTCCAGATTAATACCCATGCTCCAAAACTAATTGACATTTTTCATGTGAAATTTTCAAAATAGCAATGCATTCTCCGGTGTGACTCACATTTAAGACATATTTTGAAGTAGTGCTTCATAGTGTTAGGGGGTGTAAGTGACCTCCCCCACACACCACTTCTCAACATGAAGTCCAGAACTGTATTTCTAAAAGGTCTATTGCTTAAGAGTTTGATGTACCATGCTATTTCCGATTGTGTAAAATGTTTTTAACTGTTTTATTTTCTTAGGCTGTATTTTCGATCAAGACAGGGAACCCATGTCCTGGAGGTTAAGCAGTACCATGCCGTGCAGTGGATGTGGTAAATGTTCCCGGTGGCCATTTTAGTTAGGTGCCTTTTTCATGGAACGAAAGTTGGTTGCCTGGAAACCATGACACATTGTGTAACTTTTCACCCCACAACAGCCACCAGAGGAGGAAGAAAAGCCTAAAAAAGGCCTTTTTGGGCACCATTAAAAGAGACTTTGAGCAAGTATGTCTGTGCTGGAAAGGCAGAGCTCTAGTGCTTGCTGCCCTGTACTTCCTGAGTAGTCCCTGTTGATTCACTTCTGGGATGGCTGGGGACTGGTAATTTAGGGTGGGAAGAAACAAATATCCATGAACCTTCCCATCCTGATAGTAACAGCCTGCAGCTGCCAGTTTTACCTTGCCTGGCTATGAAAAATGAGGGGAACCCCACATAATTTTTTAAAATTATTTATTTATTGCTGAGGCTATATTCACACGGCATAATCGCGGCGATCGGCACGTACTCCCGTTGGGCAGGGGGGCCGGTAGGCCGCCGGCCCCATGAACATTTATTGCTAGCGGTGCGTATTTGCGGCTAATAATTGACATGTCACTTATCTCCCCACGTGTCGTATTGTACGACCGGGGAGAAGAGGCGTAATCCATAGTTCTCTATGAGAACTGTGGATTACTGTAATGACTGGGGCTCATTTCGCTCGTATTTGAGCGCAGTACACCACGAAATACGTGGCGAAATGCACCCCAATTTAACCCGTGTGAACATAGCCTTATAGTGAATTAACAATAAATAAAACAGTGGACAACTGGAAGCTTTTGCAATGGCTTTCAGATAAAGGGGTCCTGGAAGACAGAGCCTGAGGGGGGCAGATTTCTAACCTAGCTGTACACAACATCAGTAGATGTCTGGAATCGGTTAAGTCCATGAGCCAGGTTACTTTTGGTAAGAGAGAGAAATCCTATAGGTAAGGACTGATCCCTACCTAGCTAAAGAGAGAAACAGGAGACAGAAGAAAACACTGGAGCTACTCCAAAAACTATGCACAGCACTTTAGGATAATCAGCCATTGCAAGGCCAATATATAAAATCCGAAAAAAAAATATTCTCTCTGTCATTTATATAAAAGTGACACTTTATTGGGAAAAACAAAATCCCCTCCCTCAGACTACCAGAATAATTCATTAACAATATTCTCTGAATCTGAGGGAGGAGAGTATGTTTTTCCCAAAAAAATACATCACTTTTATGTAAATGCTACGGCAAATAAAATATTTTCTTTGTTCTGGCCGTGAATTGGTTTATAATCCTAAGGTCTTGTGTGCCGTACCTGGAATAACTCAATTTCTTTTCTTCTTCTCCCTGCATCCTCCAACTACCGTTGTCTGAGGCACGTAGGTCCAGGAGTAAAGCCCTTAGCTGTATCATATCTGGACGATTGTTTCTCCACTTTCAGTTGTATGGAATGTATTGCCCTATGATGCGCTCTACTGTTTTAGATGTAGCTCAATAGGCAGAACACAGAGGGGCAGATTTATCAATAGTATCTTACTGTTAGACAGTCTTACAATGCGCCACATTTATCACAGTGTTGATAAATGTGGCGCAGGTTAGAACTGTCTAGTCTAACTTTGTACCACAATTAAGTTGGCTTACTTTTAGGCCAGAAACTCCGACAAAATTCTGGCGCATTTAAGCCACCCACTTTCTGTAAAACCACACCCTTTTTACGAAGACACGCCCCTTTGTCGGACGTGACGCTGAAGCGTCTAAAACTGTCTAAGACACATAGTAAATGTGGCGAAAAGCTTGTTTTTGTCGCAAAGTGAGCCAGAATTCTGGTGCAATTGCTTTGATAAATCTGCCCCAGTGTGTTCAGAATGTGCAGACACTGCCGGACATTAGCACCAATGGCTGGTAGAAACCATGTTATGTTACTTGTTGGAACAGACGATATCACACTCCATAACAATTGGTACCAGATCATGGAAGAATCAAAAAATAGGCCTAGATCCTGTGTTATTAGAACCCTACATTTTAAAGGAACACTGACTAAGGCAAAGCCCATAAGGCAAACCCCAAAATTTGATATTGTAGTAATAATTTTAGCTAAATGTTTGCAAATAGCTGCTGCTGAAGAGACTATGTCTAGTTTGTTATATAACCACCAAGTATCTGTGTCTCTATGTGAGAAAAGTAATCAGCACCAAGTTCTAGTTTCATCATCTGAGCCAAACTCCCTTAATGGGGAACAGTTTCCACTTCCAATTGCAACTGCATCTTGGAGTCTGGAGTGAGATGAAATCCACTACCAGGGGCGGTAATGATAAGAGCCCTAGTGTATTGGGAAACTAGTGACAACCTGACACGTTTCATTGAGATTTTTGAAGGCCATGTGCTGTACTGTAGGTCCTCTTCAGTCAATTCAATGTCATATGTCCAAAAATAAATTCAGTGCATGTCCTGGTGCTCCCATTGACAGGTTTCACACTGGCAGGGCAATATGGGTGCTTCTACTGTAAACGTTTTTCTTATTATTAGTTTTTTGACATCTCTGACATTAAATCATTAGACGTTTATAATAGAAGGACCATCGATGCATTTATGCAGCAACCAAGCCCCATTTGTGTTTAGTAGTCAACAGCTTAAAAAGAAATATGGATCATTTTTATCATTTCAAATTAAAGATGGTCGACTGGATTGGCTTGTCAGTATGAAGAATAAGAAAAGTCATCGATTGAGGTGCTCACACTACATTATATACCATCCTACCTTCTCCATTTACCTTTCCTGGCAGTATATGCATCCATTCAATAGATGGGAAAAGCATCATCATAAACAAATATATATTATTGGCACTGAACTGTCCAAGGTAAATGATCGCCTGCAGGCTTGTCTGAGCCTTAGAGAGACTTTCCGCCATTTTCCAAACTGCTAAATGCAAAGCAAACAGGAGAGGAAGAGCAAAGGTATTTTAAATGCATATTAAAAGCAAACACCTTGTTGTGTCATCCGTCATTATAGTCAATACTACGGGTGTACAAGTAAATGTTGTTCAGAGGGCTTAAGATCAGCTCAATAGTTGAGGAATTAACTAAACAAAATGTAGATATAAGAGCTATTGTCATCGTGTACAAATCTTCCTGCCCTCAGGAATCATTGGTAAATTAGGCTAAGGTGAAAAATAAATTAACAGAATCTGAAACTTTATTTTTCAGGTCTTGTTAATCTGTCATTCATCATACATGGCTCTGAAGACAGATAAGCATGAAATAGTCACACTTTATTCTATTTTCATGGCTCACACCAATGCCCAAAGGCTACATAATGCAGCACGCGAGTTTAGTATAATATGGCTGAGCTGTATGACCCAACACAGCCTATGGGTAGGTGTGCCCCCATTTCTCTAATCCTGGACAACAACTTTAATGTGTAAATATAATTATGGTTTATATGTACATCTATCAAAATAGGGGAAAGCAACATAAAAAAGAACAAAAGCAAAAGACAATGGCAAACAGTTCTCAGTTAGGCCATCATCCTGCAAGTAAGGATTGATAAACAGTAAACGTCCAAGGGTATGTTCAAATGGTCAAGGTGGGCACTAGGCAAATGATGGATTTTTAAAACAATCTGTGGCAGATATCTAAGGCTGAATAATGGGCTTCTGTTGTATTCTCATGGAGATAAATTCCACTGAAGGACAACAGAATCCACACCAATACTGTAAATAATAAAATCTATGGTTCATTCATAGTTCTACACAGATGTTTACCAGGGCGTGTGAATGCAACATGTTATACCCCGTTCATTTGCATTGTCGCCAGAAAGCTTACATATTCTTGGTCCTATTTATCAAAACTACAGGCAGTCCTCGGGTTATGAACAGGATAGGGACTGTAGGTTTGTTCTTAAGCTGAATTTGTATGTAAGTCGCAACAGGTATATTCATTAAATGGAACTCCAGCACAAAAGGTATTTTTTTAGTTTTGAATAGTGGTGGGAAGGGTTTTTACATCTGTTCTTCTGTCTGTGCCCCTGTTAATAAGATTTCACCTCAATTTCACCTCATGTGCTGCTGTGGCATGCTGGAACTTGTCATTCCACAGCTACTCTCTGCTGTGGAACATGGAACTACAAGTGCCAGTATTCCCCATAAGTCTCCGTTTGTAGCTAGGGGACAGATGTAAGTCGGAACGTTGTAAGTCGAGGACTGCCTATATTGAATAGTAAGACTATCTTTGTTGCCCATAGCAACCAATCAGAGCTCATTTTTAATTTTTTTTAAACTGCTCTGGAAAAATGAAAGCTGAGCCGTGATTGGCTACTGTGGGCAACAAAGACAATCTTACGGTTACTTTTGATAAATAAGGTCCATTGTTCAGATTAATTCGAAGAGAATGCTTAATGTGTGAATGTGTTTATGTATGCTGATAAATTTGCAAATGGACACAGTGTGATTGCAGGTGAATGTTTTGTGCACAGCTTATGGTAACTGCTTAAGGCTCTGTTCACACTAGTCTTATGGCTTCCATTTCCAATAGCTCAATGAATATCAATGTACTATACTGTGGTCCACAAGGGTTCTGCCTGGGTTTCAATATTGCAAGTGTAAACAGAGCCATAGCTCTTTCCCACTGGCAGAGATCAACAAAAATGAAAACCTGAATGACCCATTACAAGTCAATGTGGCAGTACACACAAGTAGTGTTGCTCGAAACCGTACTTCGGTTCAACACTAGTGTAAAAATTCGGCTTGGGGATATCTCGAACCCAAATTTTTTTCACTCTGACCCTAACGCAAACTCTAAACAAAACGGTCCCCCTAGCACAAAGTTGATGTTATTATTGTTTTTTTTACAAGCTTGTAATGATTAACTTACCACTATACAGTGCTTCTAGTCTGGCAGCGCTTTTGGTCCGATGACAATTGTGGTCCGACGTTACTTCCAGTCCAAAGTCACCTGAGGGTTTCTGGAGCATGCGAATGAGACACAAAACATACAAAAAAGGGGAGCTGAACCTTCAATAAATCGGCAGTTAAGCTAACCCATTTTTGTATTTTTTGTGCTCTCGAATCTTTCTGGGTTGGCTGACAAATTGGTTATTTTTTGGACGGCCCCAGTCCTTTATCTAAGTTGGGGGTTTGTTGTTTGTTTTGAGCATGTGAATGGGACATAATACACCCCACTGACATCGGACTGAGGTAGCCAACACACCAGACATGCTAAGGAGCAGCAAGTTAACCTTTATAAACCCACTGTAAACCTAACCCCTTTTGGCTAGGGTTTTGGTTACAGTAAATTTTTATGATTTATGTGAAAAATCTATTCAGGCCGACCCAAATCAAATAGTTCGGGCTTAGGTCAAATGTGGCTTTCACCCTAATCCAAAATGCAACACTAATCATAAGAGACCATAAAGAAACCATCATATGCACACCAGAAACGAGATAGTCAACACACCAGAAACGCTAAGCAGCAGCAAGTTAACCTTTACAAACCAGCTGTAAACCTAACCCCTTTTGGCTAGGGTTTTTGGTTACAGTCAATTTTTATGATTTATGCCAAAAACCTCTTCTGGCCAACCCAAATCAAATAGTTCCTGCTTAGGTCAAATGTGGCTTTCATCCTTATCCAAAGTGCAACACTAATCATAAGAGACATTAAAGAAACCATCATAGATGTTATTGTTAGATCCTGTAAGAACAGAAACAATAGCTCAATTTTATTCTAATTCCACCTAAAAGCTCATCATTTCAATTACAGCTGGTTCTCTGCCCGTTTTCTGACACATTTGTTGTGCTTGTGGGATGCACTTTGTGTGGGTGTCCAGGCGAACAACAACGATTTGGTCGAACAACAAGATCACTTTTATTAATGAGAACTGAAATGCTTCCATAAAAGCTTCAGCCTGTGCTCTACCAGTCTTCTGTTGTCTGCCGAAATTCCTGACTCAGTCCATCGCCTCAGTTTGTAACTCTATAGTTTCATATCAGAAACAAGAATTCTACATTTGAGTAAAACACTATAAGCAACTGACCCAGAACTTCCAGCTAAATCTCCACTCAGCTTTGTGATTTGTTGTCCCTGCTGAGGTGAACCAGACTGCTTCTGTTTCAGTAGGGTCCATCTTTCCAAATAGTATCAATCTAGCCTTGGTCATTAGTGAATGACTATTGTAACTGCACCAGCATTTAACACAGACATTACTTGAAAGTGGATTTCTGCTATATAAAAAAAAAATTCTCAGCCGCTGGGGGAAGTTCTAAGATAGAAAAAAAAACCTCACCTTTTAAACCCGCCGCCCCTGTTGCAGCCAATGGCGTCACATTGACTATACATGACCTTCTCAGAGTTCAGCAATCTCTTCCTCAATGAATAGCATATGACCGCTGATTGTGATGTCATCATCAGCACACGAGGTAGTGCAGGAACAGATCAGGTTTGAAAGGCGAGGGCTTTTTATTATTTTGGAATCTTCCCAACCAGTTCATAATTATTTTTATACTGTATAAAGGTACACTCCTTTAAAGGGGTTTTATCGTTTCATCATTTGGCAGCCGTTTATACTGGTTGCTAAGGAGAGCTTATGAAATGGAGGGGTGTGTTTCTCCTCCCAGCAGGGAGTATCTTCTCTCTCTGCAGACACGCCCCAAAGTGTGCAAGTCAGAATTCATTCTGTGTGAGCGGGGGTGAGGGAGGGAGGAGAGAGATTCTCAGGTGTTGGAGACTATGGAATCATTGGAAGTGAAAAGCTAAGTGTAACTCCATTGTGAATATCTACATTTCTCGCTCTCTCTACATACTTTGTAACTAGAATAAGCATTTGACATTCAGGACTCTGGGAAAGATGGGTGATTTTTTTTTTCTCTCTCTCACACACAGTGATATATCCTGCAGATTATTACACCTCTGACCTCTACAGATCTGCAGGACAAATACGCTTTATCTGTTTGTGTTTACATGGGACTGCACAAGATCTCTCTCTCTGCTGCAGGACCACTGATCGCTGTCAGTGAACGCAGCAAACTCCGCACCACATTTGTCGACTGATTGCTGTCAGTGAACGCAGCAAAACCCGCACCGCACACATCGACTGATTGCTGTTAGTGAACGCAGCAAACCCCGCACCACACACGACGACTGATTGCTGTCAGTGAACACAGCAAACCCCACACCGCACACGTCGACTGATTGCTGTCAGTCAACGCGCAAATCCCGCACCGCACACGTCGACTGATTGCTGTCAGTCAACGCGCAAATCCGGCACCGCACACGTCAACGGATTGCTGTCAGTCAATGCAGCAAACACCGCACACGTCTCCCTCTCTCTCATCTCCGTGCACACATATCCCTCCCTCCCATACACAGCCTCTCCTCTGCTACTCCTTCTGACGCGCGTTCCCGAATACGACCGGGGGCAGGACCTGCCCATTACCCGACCGGAATTCTCACTTCCAAGAAGCACTTTGCTTATGGTAACCAAGGGCCTACAAGCTTAGATTTTTCATCCCCACCTGTTGAATTATGATCTTTGAAATGAGAAAACCCCTTTAAGACTGCAAATAAGATCATTCATCATCAGTATAAATTAGTAAAACTTTTATGTATTTCAACAGTTACTCCACCTTCTAGGCAATAACTTCTCCAAAACTGTTATAGGATCTGTAAATCATTGCTTCACAATAAACATTTAAATGGCAAAAAATCTAACTGAATTATATTTCATAGTAACAGATCATCAATATTTATGACTAACAGCAGACTGCTATGTATTGTTATTTATTTCCCATACTATCCCACTTCTATTTATGTTCCGCACAAAAAAAGAGAAATTATCTGCTTTAGAAAACCCATTTTTAATTCTATTAGTAATTTCACAGAATGAACAGGTCCTCTCTGTATAGAGGACCTGGCATATCCATGCATCACATGGACGTCCTATAGGTTTTTTATTGGGAACTGTAATGCTTTATGTCCCCTGTGGTGGCGCTATAGAGGAATTGAATACTTGCTGATTACGAGATGATCCTTGGGAATCCCAGCTCCTCGACAACCTCTGACCAACATATTGCAGGGCAGCCCTTCTAGCAAAAATGACTGTCCAGAGTAATCAGCTCATGTAAATTTCCTAGAAACACAAAGATTCTGCAGTACTATGTAACTATAACACTGGACCCCCAATGACCTGCTTAGTGGTGTAAACAGAGGTCCAAATACACAATAGCTTTCATTTTATTTAGGTTTTCTTACTTTCTATGCACATTACTGTGCCCCAGTCTATCATTTTCCTGTACATTAAACTCACCAAGAATCCCTTTAAAGCCTTAGAAACTAACGTTTGGCTACAAATCAGAATGATTTTTCTGTGAGAACTTGTTTCCGATCATCGCAAAATTCACTGCAATTTAACATTTCTATTTTCTTATAGGAGACATTTTCTACCAACTGCTGTTAAGCACTATGATTCTAATGACAACAAAAAGCCATGGAGAATGTTACAGAAGTGAAGAAGTTTTCTAATCAAAAGAACAGATTTTCAGATTTTTGAAGCTGTTTATTTCATCAACAAAAATCAAACAAACATTTTTCTGATGAGACAAATAATCTCTCCTCTGTATAATGGAAACATATAATATTTGCAAATGTAACCAGGTAAGCAAGAGATGCAGGGCAGACTATTAACAGGAACAATCCGCAATCATGAAGAGAACTGCCTAAACTACAGTAGTATTATATACTATCATAGTGCTGCCACCTACATTATAGTAGTGCCATACTGCTATACTGCTACTATTTTACATTACAGCAGTATTATACTACTATTGTGTTACTACCTACATTACAGTAGAACTATACCACTATAGGGATGCAACCTACATTTCAGTAGTACCATCCAACTACAGTGCTGCCACCTACATTACAGTAGTACTATACTACTCTAGTGCTTCTACCTACATCACAGTAGTACTATACTACTTACTACACTACTATAGTGCTGCTACCTACACTACAGTAGTACTATATTACTATAGTGCTGCTACCTACATTTCAGCAGAACTATACCACTATAGTGGTGCTAACTAAATTTCAGTAGCATTACACTACTATAGTGCTGCTACCTACATTACAATAGTACTATGCTACTATAGTGCTACTGCCTACAATACAATATACTATACCATACTGCTACTACTTACATTACAGTAGTATTATATTACTATAGTGCTGCTACCTACATTACAGTAATGCTATACTACTGTAGTAGTGCTACTGTCTGTATTACAGTAGTACCATACCATTATAGTAATGCTGTCTATACTACAATAGTACTATACTAATATACAGTAGTACTATTGCCCACATTACAGCATTACGATCCTATAATAGTGCTACTGCCTGCATTACAATAATACCAAAGTACTATAGTGCTAATGCCTAGATTACAGAAGTATTATATTACCGTACTTTATTTCTACTACCTACATTACAGTAGTACTATACTAATATAGTGCTGCTGCCTACACTACAGTAGTAGTGCTTTTGATTCACTTTGTTTCTTAATAACAATGGAATTTTATGCAATGTGACTTCTGGACTAAACATAAATACTCAAAAATGTAGAACATTTAATTGGAACCAGAAATATCCCAGTAAGGGTTGATTCACATATAGTGAAACGTTTGCAAAAATGCTACTAAAAACATGTACATTTTTTCAGTCATTTTATTTTGCAAAAACTACAGTGGCCAGATGTCAGCTAAAAATCAACAGGAAATATAAAACACGTTACAGGTGTTGCTTTCTTTGGAGCTTTTTTTCACTTTGGTGCTTTTTTTTTTAGACATTAGCAATCTTTTCACAACACAGCATGCAGTAGGTGTAGCATTTGTATTAAGCGGCCTGTGGCATTTTTCTTCCTCAAGAAATCCATTTTTATTTCTATGCAAAAACATTCGTGTGTTTCTGTGTTGCGTTTTTTAAATGCATTAATTTTTGTAGCATTTTTCACATTGCAAATCATGTGATGGTTGACTTGAACTGTGATGGTGAAAAATATACCAGTAAAATAATGCAATTAAAAAACACATGCTCCAATACACATACATGGCCCCTATTAAAGAAAAAAAAACATGCATTTTTGTAAGCTTTTTTTTTGGCAAAAGTCCTAAAGGAGACCTAAAAAAAAGTTGTTCAGGATTAGAAAAAAATGTTTTTTGTCTTCCAACCTGTCCACGGGTTATGAGAAATGAAGCTCAGTTCTTCACTTCAATGGATCTAAGCTGTAATATTAGACACAGCTCAGTGCCAGGCAGGTGTGGTGCTGTTTTTGGAAGGAAGCCGATATATTTTCCTACTCCTGTGCAACCCCTTTAAGTTATAACATTTATATAGGCTCTTGATTAATTCATAACAATCAATGGGCCTAGTAGTAAATCTGTCTGTTGCTCCTAGCAACCAATCTGAGCTCAGCTTGCATTTCTTATATCGACTTGTAAAAATGAAAGATGACCTCTGATTGGTTGCTATGGGCAACAAAGACAGTTTTAATGTTAGGCCATGTTCACACGGCTTAATCCTGGACGTATTTCAGTCCGTAATTACGTTCCGGAGTGCGAATATTACGGGCTGAATACGTCCCAGTAACTACGGTAATCCATAGTTCTCTATGAGAACTGTGGATTACGTCTCCTCTCCCTGCTCGGCGAATCTGCCGCGGGGGGAGACAAGTAACTGTGAATTACCAGCGGCGTATACGCGCCGCTGGTAATACAAGTCTATGGGCCGGCGAGGTGCCGGCCCACCTTTCCTCCCCCCCCTCCCCTCCCCCGCTCCGCCCCTGGCCACACGGCGTAATTGCGGGGCGTAATTACGTCCCGCAGTTAAGCCGTGTGAACCTAGCCTTAGGGTATGTCTACATGGCAGTCATTTTTTTTACACAGTTCTCAGATTTGAAAACTGCCAAAATTCGAATGTCAACCATCCCCATAGTCCTCAATAGAAAATCTGAGCTGTAGTCTAAACAGCTTGAATTGGATTTCAAATCTGAAAACCGTGTCAAAAAATTTGGAACATGTACATTCTTCCACCGGATTTCAGACGTAAATAGGCAAATCCAACCGCAAAATCCGTGCCAAAATACGACTGTAAGATACCATTGGATTCTGTTATAGAATCCGACCAGTATTTTACAATTGCTGTGTGGACACAGCCTTAGACAATTTCCATAAATAAGGCCCAGGGTTTTTTGCCTCCCATGCCTCATTGCTTCCTCATCAGGTGAATTAATAAGAATTTTTATGGTTCAAAGCACAAAATACCAGCTCCCACTTTGTGTAGGTGAAGTACATGTTTACTCATTTGTACAATAATGTTTAATACGCTTCTTAGAAGCAGGGACCTAGTAACTTCTCGGAGCTCAATACTAACACCCTTTTAATATTTTGGATGGGAAGGTGCTGCACGATCCACCATAAAAAGCACACAAAACATAAATATTCATGGAATGAGTCTTATCAACATTAATGTGCTGAACCAGGCAGCGTGGATGACCATAGAACAGATCAGAAAATTAACAAGGATGTTTTTGAAATTCAGGGCCACATGTATGAAAACTGTCTAGTCTAAGGGCCACATGTATAAAACTGTCTAGGTGTAAGACTTCTTTGTTGCCTACAGCAAGCAATCAGAGTTCCCCTTTCATTTCATATAGTGCTCTGAAAAAATAAAAGATGAGTTACGTTGCTGTGGGCAACAGAGAAAGTCTTACACCTAGACAGTTTTCATACATGTGGCCCTAAGTTTTCATTCCAAGGTTACTGTGGAACAATAAGGCTATGTTCACACGACTTAACTGCGGGACGTAATTACGCCCAGCAATTCCGCGGTGTGGCCGGGGGGCTGGAGCTGGGGTGGGAGCGGGGGCCGGCACTTAGCCGGCCCCTAGACAATCATTGCTAGCGGCGCGTATACGCCGCTGGTAATTCACATGTCACTTATCTCCCCCCTCGGCGTATTGTGCGAGCAGGGAGAGGAGACGTAATCCATAGTTCTCTATGAGAACTGTGGATTACCGTAATGACTGGGCCGTTTTCAGCCCGTAATTTGCGCACTCCGGCGCGTAATTATGGACCGAAATACGGCCCATTTTAAGCCGTGTGAACATTCTCTTCGGCTATGTTCACACAGCTTATTTTGGGACGGATTTCGTTCCGTATTTCTCGCCGTACTGCGCTGAAATCCGTCCCAGTCATTACGGCAATCCACAGTTCTCATAGAGAACTATGGATTCCGTCTCCTCCCCACTCGCCGTTTTTCGCGAATGACATGTCAATTATCCCGGCGGGATACGCGGCGTGGATAATGAATGTCTATAAGGCCGGCGAGCTGCATGGCACACGGCATAATTGCGGGCGAAATCCGTCCCCGCAATTACGCCGTGGATAAGCAGTGTGAACATAGCCTAAGAGAGTCGCTGAAATGGCATAAATCTAAAAACAGTAGTAAATAACTGCATTAGCGACAAGCAAAATACAGCTATATCCAGAGGAAATGACTGCACCAAAGTAGCAAAACTTTCTTATCAGGGTCCATTTAGGACAATTTGGAATCTGTAATAGAAACCACTTGTACAAAATCTAAGCAAGTGGTAAAGGTAATGCCAGTTGGTACAACAAAACTAGTAACATAGTAGATGAGGTTGGAAAAAGACACAGGTACATCAAGTCAAACCTTTAACCCTACAGTGTTGATCCAGAAGAAGGCAAAAAGTCCTATGTCATATAAGATGATGATACTTGCTACATAATTGAATTTAATGGGGGTATTCCTACCTAAGCCATTAATAATATATTGATAGGATGTGAGATAACTGTTTTCCGAACAGACCCCCAAAAGTTTTAGTTCAGAACGGAGAATAGGTTGCGCTTGGTGCTCTACATTCTTTAGCATGGGAGTAGCAAGTACAGCTGCAGGGTGCTCTGATAAGTCTGTTAATATAGCTTATAAAATTCATGGTCTACTCTTAACATAGGCCATTATTATTAGATTACAGTTAGTCCAACTACTGTCAATCAGTTCTTTGTAGTGGCCATGGTGCTTGTGCGAGGACTGCAACCTTTTCAATGTTTGCATGAGTTTCAGCTTTGTTTGTACTTATAGTCACCATACTTTCAGTAGTAGCAGTTGAAGCTACTGCAACATTGCCCCATTCAACTAAATCACTTAAAAAGGGTTATCTCCCCATCACAACTTATCACCCATCTACAGGACCCCTTCTGATCACGAGATTGGGGTTTCTCCCATGTCTAGTAATCGGCGATTGAGCGTCCATGCTTCATTCAACTCTATGGGTCTGACCAAGAAAGCCAAGCCCTGTATTCAGCTTCTCTTTGGCAGTTCCATGGACTTTGAGTGGAATGGTGGCGCGCACGTTCAATTTCCACTCCATTCAAACAGGGGACTTCCATTCTAATGAGAAGGGGTCCCAAAGTTGTCACATGTTATCACTTATACTGTGGACAGGCGATAAGTTGTCATTCTGGCACAACCTTTTATGGCATGTCCCCACTGCACGGGTTTTCGGCCGGTTTCTCAGCCGCTTTGCGGTTTTTCAGACCGCCTGAAAAACCGTCCGAAAATGAGCACAATTGTGCTCTATGGGAAAACCCGTGCAGCAGTCCCCACTGCACGGGTTTTCCGCCCGGCGGTTTTCGGTCGGCCGGCGGACCGGGCCGACAAAACATTGAACATGCCAATCTTTCTCACAGTAAGAAAAACAACAATGAACCATACAAGCAAATGGATTTTATAGGTCAGTACAGTTCATGAGTGTTTGTGTGTTTAGTGCACAATAGGCACAGTTAACAAGAAGGTTGTAGACCCTGAATTGCCTGGGTGATGTATTATTATAATAGTTAGACACTTGAAAACTCTGAAACTATCCTATTTTGATTAAATGTATTTATTATTTTTATCAAAATATTTCATCTATATTTAAATTTATAGAATCAATTTAAACCAATCACAAAGAAATGATCAAATGCGATATATACAGGACATGAAGGAGCTAAGAGCTATTTTTCTGTACTCTAAAACTCCTCTTGACAACATCTAGACTATAAACAGATCGGAACTAACATTAGTAAGCACCTCGCTCCTCTAATTGAAAAGGACAGTTTAATTCAAGATATCATCAGATGAGCAGCAATTCAGACAAGATAAAGCAATCTTTCATTAGACCACTAGAACTCTAAGCAATCCTTTGTATGTTTACTTCTAAACCACTTACTCCTATTTCTCTCCCATCTTCTCCAAATCTTTCTCTTCAGGTCTCTTGCCCTGTCTTGTTTATGTACCAAGCCTTATTTTTTCATGTCAATACCAGTCCATCATCATTACATCCCATTCAGTCTGTAATCACAAGCCTTCTGTATTTGTTCCCAGCTTATTGGGTTTTCTGCGGTGATGATATCCTGAACACATTCAGCGAGCATTGTAGAACTTTTAAGACGTCACTAAGTTTGTAAACAGCAAAAAAAAATGTCTAAATTGGATTATCCTAAGTGGCCATTTGGTTCTTGTTAAAGCTTATTTCCTAACACTTTTATCCCATTTATTCACATTTATCTTTCTTGTATTTTCTCAGCATTGTTACGGTGTACTTTTTGAGAATTTTATTCTCATTCCATAGAGCTAGGTTATTCTGTTTTATCTTATCTCTCCCTGGTTTATACATTTCAGTTTCTCATACCTTAATCTCTGGGTGGGATGCAGTAAAATGAACCATACAAGCGAATGGATTTTATGGGTCAGCAGAGAACTAAGATAAAATTTTTCCCCTAAAAAACAACAAAGCTTCTGAAACCTGAAAAAATTGGTATAGAAATAGCCAAAAATAAGGAGGATATTCACAAGCATGAACACTACAAAATCACTATGGCTTATGCAGTATATACGTCTCTTGCAGATGACAATCCAAAATTGCATTGAGACATGGGGCGGCATGTATGAAATTTGGTGTTTACAAGCCAAATTTCATGTGCATAATAATAGGCTAGAATGTGCTGATTTATGAACCTGCTCTACAGCGGGTCATAAATCAGGCGCATTCTAGCGCTAGGACGACATTTCTGGCTCAAGTAAACCACTTCGAAAGTGGTTTACCTGTTCCAGCAATAATGTGCCTGGAATTGCTGTACTGAAGCTATAAATCTAGAGCTTCGTACGGTTCTAGTGCGCCCCACCTCCTGCATACCCCGCAAAATAAGGCGCATTACAAAGTGCCGCGGGCGCTATGTAATGCGCCTGATCATGGCGTACGGGACATTTAAAAATGGAGCGAACGGGGCTGCCGTTCAGCCTGATATCGGACTGAAAAAACACCAGATATCTGGCGCAGGCTCGTTCATGGTGTTCTAGAGGAGATGACCAATACTTATAGTATGCGATGGAGTTAAAAATCTATTACACGTATGTCAATATTAATTATGTAAAAGATATTACAAAAGGCTATAAAGCAAATTGCTGATAACAATCAAGCAAAGCAGTGTTTTTTTTTTATTTGATAACTAGACTAGTTTGCAATTTGCCTATCTTTTATCTCATTCATGTGTGTTAATACTTTGTATATAGTAGTTACAATTTGACATTTTCATCCATTTTGTTGTCAGCAGCTTGGACATTGATGGCTATGTGTTGAGTTATTTTGAGGACACAAGTTTACACTGTAATACAAGCTGTAAACTGACTACTTTTCATTGTATCAAAATGTCATATCTTCTGTGTTGTCCCACAAAAATATATAATACAAAATTTACAAAGATGTGAGGGATGTACTTACATTTGTGAGACACTGCGGGCGACGCATGAACGGGGCTCTGCAAGAATTCTGGCCTCAAAAAGCTGTAGTAGACCAGTTCTATAGATATATGAACAGGCGCACTCCAAATTTTGGCGCGATAAGTGCCCCGGTACTGCGCCAAAGATACTTGTTAGCGCTCCAAAGTTTTGGGGCGTTCTGGGGGTGTGTTGCACCACATTAGTAGAAGTAAACACATTTATGATTCTTTGACGCCAAAACTTTGGTGTAGAACAGTTAGAACAGACAGACCAAGTTAAAGGTGATCTGCCTGAGTCGTATTGGCACTAGACTGTGCCTGTATGTATGACCTGCAGAAGAACAGGTTCATACATTCTGGCGCAGTCTATACTACCTTAAAGGGATTTAGAACTGGTCTGTTAGTGCCAGAATTCATACATGTCACCCTGTATGTATATATACAATCTATAGTATGACTCTGGAGTATAGCATCAATTTCCATTCTCACCTCCTGGAATTTCATTTACTCTTTTTATACTTACTGTAATGTAAGTACTATTTTATACTATACAAAGGTCACTCAATATACAATATTAATTGGTTCCAGGACAACCATTATGGGTTGAACCCATAATTCTATAGAAAACTGCTAATTGTTTCAGCAGCTCTAAAATGTCACCAAACATTATGCAAAATAAGGAGAAAAAATGAAGCAGGTAACTAATACAGATTAAACAAGTCCTTTGAGGATAAAAGCTTTTTTGGATCATGCACTTTATAGACAACATACTAGAAAAAAAGAAAATGCCCAAAGGAGCCGCTCATCCTGGCACATGTAAAGAACAGTACAGGACATGTACTACTGCATTATACTACCCACTACTAGACCTCCAATCACTGCATGCACTTCACTAATACAGAAGTTTTACAAGTAAAATGTTAATATTTGGTCGCATCTTGCATCAATCACATGAGCAGCAGATCAGCAGTGTCTGTGACATTGGATGGTGAGTGTGGCTATAAGATATATTGTGCCAGGAAAGACCATTGTATGGTAAAGATATGGTTTTCTGAGGCCATTGTAGCTTGAGGGACCACTGTATTTTACCACACCATTTGAAACCTTTTGGGCTTGTCAGAGTTTTACCACGGACCAGCCCTTAAAGGGGTTTTGCCACTATCTCATTTCATACCTCCTGCATACAGCTCTTCAGCTCTGTGTGCTCAGAAAGGGGCGTGTGTGATTTGTTTGAATTGCATATCATGTGACCCAGCAGGATGACATCCCCAGGCCTTTCCTCTCTGTCGTCAAAGAAAGGTCTGTTTACGTATAGAATTGTAAGTAGCTGCACTGTAGCTCAGAGGTTACATTTTTGCTTTACAGCACAAGGGTCCTTGGTTCAAATCCCTGCAGGAACTTAACCTGTGGATTTTTTTTCCTTTTTATCAATGCACATACCTCATTGCGGTTTCTTTTTTTTTTTTTTTGAGGTTTCTGTTTGACTTATTAATAACTAATCCAAATAACAGGAGTAGAATGACAGCACCCGTAGTTTTAACACTCAGTAGCTGCCTGAGAAGAGAGGTGATATCTGAGCATGTGTGACCAGGGCTGAGGAGCTCACAGCCCTAGTCGTATCCCCTGGAGACGAGCTGTAAACAATGGATCACTAAAGGAGCAGCTAAAACAAAAACGGTGCAGAATTTTTAATTATGATAAATGGTAAAAATGTTTGTTATTTCATTTGCAAGCTTCCCACATCAATTTTACTTTGTGGAAAAACCCCTTTAAAGAAGACCAGTGACTGTTTCTGAAATGTCTATTTTAGCGAATACTCATGTTCCCTCTTATATAACAATTCTAGAGTGTTTTCTCTTTTACATCTGCTGTTCCTCTGTTATTCCTCCTATTACTGAATCTGTCAGCTGGGTGTTACCATTCCTGTTTTCAAAGTCTCTGCACACACTGACTCTGTTGCACTGACTGGACAAAGTCAGACTGTGCAGGGACACAACCCCAATTGGTAACACCCAGCTCAAAGATAAGGTAATGATTTTTTAGTAGTAATAACAGTGGATCCATACAACATTGAGATCTAAGAAATGATGTCCGAGAATTGCTATGACAGGATCCGCCACAGGTCCTTTATAACTACTTGTGACTTCACTGCCCTACTCTCTGTGATGACATCATGCTATACTGTAGGACAATAGGTTGTACTGGATGGATGTCTTTTTTCAGCCTTACAAACTATGCAACTATGGAACAATACAAGATCTATACACATTATGAATATGAAATATTTGTTTGTATGGTGAGAAAGCTTCTTCAATTGACTACATCAATATACACACCTGTATACTTTTACTCCCGCAATTCTCTAGGTGCCAAGAATAGCAACCCCGTTAGAACTGCAACCCCCTAAAACAGGCATCCTCAAACTGCGGCCCTCCAGCTGTTGGGAAACTACAACTCAAAACAAACCTGAGAAAGGCTTATATGTGAATATATCTACATACCCCCCTAATGATACATGAGAAATTGCAAAAAAAAAATTCTAAAAAGAGTCACGTATCTAAAATATAACTTTTGTTCTGATAATTAAAAGTAAGATGTCACTCCCAAAAACAAAAACATACAAAGTGTCTACTACTAACCTAACCCTACTTGGCCTAAATGACCCTTAATCCTACATACGGGTTAGTGCGCCCCAAAAAGGGCGGCCCTGTCCGGAACATAATCCCTACACACACTTACCCTACTAATAAAAAATGTCCCGACATGTTTCAATGTCCCTTAGGCACTTCATCAGGGGACAGATATAGGAAAATTATATAAATAAAGCAGGATAATTGGTCTCCTATCCAAGCTAGAGAAAAATGCGGTCAAATAATTATATATTTATTTTTTATTTTTTTATGCTACAACTCCCATCATGCATTTATATAATCTATAACAGTGGGAATGATGGGAGTTGTAGTTTCCCAACAGCTGGAGGGCCGCAGTTTGAGGCTGTCTGCCCTAAAACCTGTTTAAACTCTGACATGATGACATCAGCATTACAAAGGATTGCATCATAACTCAATGCTGATATGCACTAGAATACAAACCGCCATCACACTAGTAGTATTTATTACTACTTATTTGTCTCTGCTTTTTTGGTATTGCTCTTCCCCAGAATCTCCTTGCTTCTCCACACATTTCTTGTAAGTAGATCTCTGGTCAGACAATATAGGGACTCCTTGCTTCTCCTCAAGTAAAATTCTCTCCAGCCCTCTCTTCCGCCCACACCATTTACTGGGAACCATTAAACCCTGAGGAGAGACAGTGTGGCGAGAGAGTGCAGCCCAGCCCTGATCTAACTCTTACTAAATAATTCAGACCTTGCATTAACTTATAAATGAGTGTGTTTGACTGATTTTGTGGTTGATGTACAGATAAATTCTAATGAAAGACAGCTACAAGATTTTAAATAATTAATTACGCTGCCACTTAACAAAGCTCAGGCTGGCACTCGCTTCTTAACAAGATACAACTTTAAGACTTCCAATTTGCCCAAAGGCTTCGAGTTGGTTTTTACCAATCAGCAAGACTGCATAAACTTTTGTACCCCACCATCCCTTAAAATAATGGAAGCGATTATTATTTTACTAACATAGGTTAGGGAAGGAAGAACAAGCACATGACTGTGTTATACATCTCCAGTTGCTCTGTGTCTTGGGAGAGATACGAAGATAAGACCTGAATACTCCATACTGACAGAGAATTAACCAGCAGGACATTGTAGCTACACCGCTGTAAGGCCTGTGTTCATGTGCTAAGAAAAAAAAAGACATGTGACTGAGGAAATCTATGGATACCCAGCGCTTTGCCTGCAGCCACTAATGTCATGCAAATTGACATTTAATGTTCCAGTACTGTCAATCTGCATAGATTTGCAAACTGAAATCTATAGTAAAGTGCTAACCTGTTTATCCTGCCTTGTTCCTAGCAACACTCAACACTACATTTAATTACTCAAGTCACATGGGATTTAGAAAAGAAATGTGCAAGTGACTGGGATTAGGCAATTAGACAATTTAGTCTTTAATAACAACCATTTTAACTATTGCTGATTTTCTATCACGTAAAAAGGAATTGAAGGTACAAAGATATATATTTTATACAGTAAGAAACATAAATGATAGATCTGTAGACAAAGAAAATGATGGATGTATGGAGGATAGATGGAAAGATAGAAATACAGATGATTGATTGATAGATAGATAGATAGATAGATAGATAGATAGTTCTATTGATAGATTGATTGATATGTTGTTATCTATATAGATAAGAGGAGGGATGGATGGATGGATGGATGGATGGATGGATGGATGGATGGATGGATGGATGGATGGATGGGTAGATAGATATTAAATAAAGACAGATATTTGATAGGTAGATAGACAGACAGATATTAAATAAATAAATAAATAAATAAATAAATAGATAGATAGATAGATAATAAATAGAGATAGATAGATAGATAGATAGATAGATAGATAGATAGATAGATAGATATTAAATAGAGATAGCTAGCAAGATAGATAGATAGATAGATAGATAGATAGATAGATAGATAGATAGATAGAGACAGATAGATATTAAATTTAGATAGATAGATAGACAGACAGACAGGAGACAGACAGACAGACAGACAGATAGATAGATAGATAGATAGATAGATAGATAGATAGATAGATAGATAGATAGATAGAAAGATATTAAATAGAGATAGATATTAAATAGAGATAGATAGATAGATAGATAGATAGATATTGAATAGAGATATATAGACATAAATAGATATAGACAGATATTAAATAGAGATAGATAGAAAGATATTAAATAGAGAGATATTAGAGTTAGATATTAAATAGATGGATAGATATTATATAGAGATAGATGATTGATTGATAAATAGAAAGACAGACAGACATTAAATAGAGATGGGCAGAATGTAGAATGTCTTACATTATTCTATTCCCCATCTACTATACAACTATGGCTATATAAGTCATCTTCAGTGCATAGTGACTTAAGATATGCATTAAGCCTAGTGATATAGTCTAATAATATAAAGTAGAAATACATAGTAGACCTAAGTCTTTAGTTTAATGTACTATGTACGTAATATAATAATGCTAGTTAGAAATGGTTAATAGGAGATTGAAATTTGCATTAAATGCACTGCTTGTGCTGGTAAACTAAAGTTTGCTTCCTTGGCAGTCTGCTGATGAATTTCTGACTACTGTATTGGTCATATATAGAGGATGGAGGATGAAATACTACATTATGGATTTGTATTTATATTGTCATATAGTGGGAAATGCACTCATTGGTGCAACAAAAGTTGTGAATTTTCAAAATTTACTAAAAAATACTAATGATAGTAAATATTGTATGTGGTGTTTTTATGGGCCTGTGTATGTACCTGCTTCTATAAAATGTAAGCCAAAGGAGATAGCAATCCAGTGTATGATCTTAATAGCTTTTTTAAGCTATTTATGCACTAAATAAGTAATATTTTGGGCTACAGTCCTGTTTATACTTGTTATAGATGTTCACATGAGCTTTATTATACAACAAAGTACCCTCCATTAATCTAGTCAAAAATCGCGGTTGGTCCAGTACCCCAACATGTGCCACATTAGATTAAAGATAGATTTAGCTCAGTTTTTATATTTTTTGACATACTTACTACTGACAGGTCAAAAAATGACAAATGTTTTCCTCTGATCATATGCCAAGTCCATGTCCTTCAATTTCCTATTAATTCACATTTGGATAGATATTGGGGATGAGGATCGGTAGGACATTAAATCATTGCAATAGCATAAGCACCTTGGTGGATACCTTAAAAAGCTGTAGTTAATGTTCTGCATAAAAATATGGCATCATATAATAAGCATTTGTTAAGACTGAAAGGCTTTAAATAATCAATGTTCCCATTAATGGAGGCCTCCAAGGGTTCACTTTTCTGGCTGCTTTATGCCCTTGAACACTCTTCAAGGGCAAGCAGAGGAAAAACATCAAACTGAGAGTGGAGATCTCTGTTGATTAGTACAGTAGGTTTGAAGTCTTCTTGTAAAGGATGAAGTTAATAGGGCACAGGAATTGCATCTGTACTGAGACATGGGGCACCAGAGCAATTTGGGCATGATGATACATTGAATTATAATTTTTAGGAAGTAAAAGAACCACTAAGGATAAACTTCATCCTATTGTTGTTGTTTTCTCATGTATGAGCAGTAGAAACATTTTTTCCAGTGACCTGTCACCTTGACACCAAAGCAAAGGGGAACGACCTGTTGAATTCTGCTGGGTATAGAACCATCAAATAGTATAAATGAGAATTCCCAGGGGGTAAAATTCCATATGAAGCTACAGCTGTAGCTGTTCTTGAGATGATGAGCGTTAGAAGTACCTCCTACAGCGTATTCTGGCTCTCCCTGCACAAATGCATAAACCGAAATGCTTGCTTCAACAAAGTTATGAAGCATATCGTTTTTAGGAGGCCCATACTTCATTTTAACATACACCCATCCTACGAAGCACAGCTATATTCAGTGTAAGCAAGGCATGAAGCGTGTAGTCAAGCCTGTTAACACCATCACTGCCTGGATGTACTAAGAATTCCCCCGCTACTGGTGGTCATCTCAGGGTTAATATGGTGCTTTCTACACAAACCGAGTCTGACTGGGTTGTCCTCAGGAGATGGTTTGGAAAAATTACTTTAGACACTTGCTTCATACCCACTTCCCAGTCCTTCCCTTCAAAGCAGCAGCATGTCTCTCACACCTTTAACAACCTGCTGATGTGATCCATGCTAATTTATAATGTCCCTGCTCACTTAGGGAATTACATCACCATCTGTTTTCTTTCTTTACATTTTGTTATGCAAGGATAATGTGTTTATCTATAGCCCGGTGGCACCGTCCTGTTGTGACCACCTCAACATGGTCAACCACCCAGTACCAGCTGTTAGGAGTCCTGGACTTATGTGTGAGGCATAGCCAGACTTCCCAGGATACTGACTTAAAAGAAGCTCATCATTCAAGCAATATAACCCTAAATTCCTTATGAATTATTGATCGGACTGCAGGACAGCACAACATTTCTGCATTACACAGGTACAGATTTCAGTAAGTAGCCTGGAAGACTAGAACGAATGCGTTTTATTCAGAAATGTACTCTCTACATAAGAGGCTATACATTAGTACAGGTTTTGCAGTGGAGGTATAGAGTTCCTGCTACTGGAACTTGGGGAGCTTTTTTACTTTGGTTAGTAGTAGTAACAGTTGACATTTTAAGTTCTTCTCCTACAGTACTTTAGAGAGATCCAAAGCTCAACGAATACTTGTCTAAATTTGCTGTGCAACTGAATGTAATCTATTGCTTAGCCTTTAAGGAGCCATTTCAGGTTACCAAGAGGCTGTCTGATGGTCTCCAATGGAATTACTGACAACAAGTCCAGAAAAATTTTGGCCCCGAAACCCCTACTTTACCTTCAGTTATCAGAACCTCCAGAACCACTAACATGCATGACCCAATATTAGTAGCTTCTGACATTACAAATCTGTCTACTTCCATGTAAAGTGCCTGTAAATGATGCGGTTTTAATAATGAGCAAAGCATAATTATACTAATGACTGGACATGGAGATAATACACTCGTACAACAGAGGATGTCTAGAAAAGGGGCACAGATCATTTCGGAAAGATGGAAGCAAAGGTAACACCTCCTACAATAAGAGGGTAATAAGGGTAGGAGAAAGGGTAGAGGACAGTCAAACTATCCAGGTCAGTCATCATTATCCAGAATATACTGTATAATGTAGTGGCCATGGGCACAGTTTATTGACTATGAGTTCCATCTCCTAAATATATCAAGAGGTTTCATACCATCTGCCCATTAGTTTTATCCGATCTTTCCGTTTGTCTATGTATCCATGTATCTTCTATGATATATAGCTACACAAAGAGAGTGCGGCTTCAACTCTGTCCAGATCTGTCTTCATAAGCATTCTAGACAAGGACAGAGCCCCCTTATAATGACACCCCCTACTGTTCTGCATGGGTGATGAGAAGTCAACCAGTCAACTAGAGCTGAGCCTCTCAATGATCTGAATGATCCTGCACTTTGAAAACAGCAGGAAGGTGTTAATTATCCCTGCCCGGCCTCTTCACTGTCACACAGGGCTCTGGATCGCTAAGAACTTCAGACATTGTACACACAGCAAAGGGTTAATTCCAGCACACAGTAGCGGGAGCATCCGCTGTAAAGTGCTGCTAGGGCCACAGGGGCCAAACAATCCATTCCTGTCTGGATCAAGAGATGGGAAGATATTTCTGAGCTACATGAATTATTCAGCATTAGGACATCTTGATTCAGTGTATGCTCTAAAAGAATCACAATACGAATGTGTGATGGCTGGATAATAGAAAACTGGCATCTATGGCATCGACACATATGTGAGAGATGTGCCTTGGCATATGTGTGCTGTGGGTATAGTATGCTAAATGGACATGTATGCTGACTACACATATGAGTGGTACATTCATGTAACACTGGCACCAGTGCCACATTGTGAGTATGGGGCTAAGGCTAATGCCATTACAACTTATAACATACATGGCACCTAACACACTTGTGTGTATGCGTTTATGGCATCTATAGTACTTACACCTATGTGTGATGTGTGCCTATGACACCTTTATGTATGTGTGATGCTAATGCCCATAGTACCTGGTAAATGGTATCTATGACACACATATTTATAACTGATGCTAGTGCCTTTAGTACCTACATTTGACTGGTACCTATGACATCCATACAGATGTGTGATGTGTGTATATTCTATAACACCAAGTGCCTATAAGTATGTGTGATGCCTATAGCACTAATGTGTGACTGGTACAGATGACATCTATATGGATGTGTGATGCTAGTGCCTATAGCAGTTATGTGTGACTGATACCTATGCACCCATAGTGTTGTGTGTAGATCATAAAACATCTAGTGCCTATACCTATGTGTGATGCTAGTGCCATAGCATTTTATGTGACTGCTACATGCACTATCTAATGTCCAATCTATTAGCGTATGTGTAGATGTGCTATGCTTATACTACTCAAACCTGGTCTATATTTTTGTGTGATGCTTGTGCCTATAGCATTTATATGTGACTGCTACCTATGACACCTATACGAATAGGTGATGGTAGTGCCTATAGCTCTTGAACGTAGGTATGTGTGATGATCGTGCCTATTGCCCTTATATATGACTGGTACTTATGTGTGTGTGTGATGTTAGTGCCTATAGCGTTTATGTGTGACTTGTACATATGAACCTATATGTATGTGTGATGCTAGTGCCCATAGTTCTTATGTATGACTGATAGCTATGGCACCTATACGTAGGTGTGATGCTAGTGCCCATAGTTCTTATGTATGACTGGTACCTATGGCACCTATATGTATGTGTGATGCTAGTGCCTATAGTGATTATCTGTGACTAGTAGCTACGACCTATATGTATGTGTGATGCTAGTGCCTATAGTGATTATATGTGACTAGTAGCTACGACCTATATGTATGTGTGATGCCTGTGCCCATAGTTCTTATGTATGACTGGTACCTGTGGCACTTACACGTATGTGTGATGCTAGTGCCCATAGTTCTTATGTATGACTGGCACCTATACGTATGTGTCATGTGTATCACCTGTAAACCTGGTGCCAGCAGCACATCTATTGCAGGAAAGTAAAGTAGAAGCTGCCCTGATGTGCCATAGATGGCTGCTGCCCGGCTCCCTTCAGGGGTCCTACCTGTGCGCTGCATGATGCCACCTGTGCGTATCTCAGGGGCAGTGGGCTCCCGCGGGCACTCCTGAAAGACAGCAGCTTAATCCGAGAGGCAAGAGCCTTCTCCTCCCCGGTGTCCCCGCTACTTAGTGTCCCGCCGAAGAGACGATCAATCCCTGGCACAGTCCTGAGCGAAGCCTCCGCTGAAAGTGCTGCTGCCGCGTCCTCCGAGCCTCCTTCTCCCGTGCGATCCTGGGTTGGGGGGCCCCGGAGCAGCGCTGATCTGGGTGGGTTTCGGGGGCCCCGGAGCAGCGCTGGGGAGACCGCTGACGATCGAGCCTTCTGCTTCGCTTTCTCCCAGTTTGGTCTCTCCTCTGGGTATTTAGGGGGGGAAGACGCCCCCTTTTTTGGCTGAGAATTGTTCACACCTCTCCACCCCCTTAGTTCTGGGGGAAAAGAGTCTAAGGAGAGTCATTGAGCCCCTTGTCACCAGTAACCGTGCCAGGGCTAAGAGACTGCCAGAGACAGCCAGAGAAGACAAGAGACAGAGCCTCCCTTCCTGCTCTGTGTGTTTAATGTATCTGTCTGTGCTCCAGCCTTCCTCACTCCTCCTCCTCCTCCCCTTTCCTTTACCTTGCTCCCTTCATCTCTTCATACCTGGCTGTCTCTGTCAGCTCTTCTGCTCTCTGTCCTTCACCTACTCCTTGTCTCTTTCCCCTCTGGCTGTCTCTCTAGGACAGTTACACTCCAGTTCTGGAACCCTGGCTGCCTGGATAGGACTATTGCACTCTAGGCTTTCACCCCTGGCTGTCTCCCTAGGACTGCTACGCTCTAGATGCGCATCCCTGGCTGTCTCCCCAGGACTTACACTCTAGCTGTGCATCTCTGGCTGTCTCTGTAGAATGGACTCTAGTGTACATCCTCTGGTTGTAGCACTTAGCTATGCATCCCTTGCTGTCTCTCTAGGAATGTACACTACTATGTGCATCTCTGGCTGTCTCTCTAGGAATGTAGCACTCTAGCTGTGCATCCCTGGCTGTCTCTCTAGGAGTGTAGCACTCTAGCTATGCATCCCTTGCTGTCTCTCTAGGAGTGTAACACTCTAGCTGTGCATCCCTGGCTGTCTCTTTAGGAGTGTAGCACTCTAGCTGTGCATCCCTGGCTGTCTCTCTGGGAATGTAGCACTCTAGCTGTGCATCCCTGGCTGTCTCTCTAGGAGTGTAACACTCTAGCTGTGCATCCCTGGCTGTCTCTCTGGGAGTGTAGCACTCTAGCTGTGCATCCCTGGCTGTCTCTCTAGGAGTGTAGCACTCTAGCTGTGCATCCCTGGCTGTCTCTCTAGGAGTGTAGCACTCTAGCTGTGCATCCCTGGCTGTCTCTCTGGGAATGTAGCACTCTAGCTGTGCATCCCTGGCTGTCTCTCTGGGAGTGTAGCACTCGAGCTGTGCATCCCTGGCTGTCTCTCTGGGAGTGTAGCGCTCTAGCTGTGCATCCCTGGCTGTCTCTCTGGGAATGTAGCACTCTAGCTGTGCATCCCTTCCTGTCTCTCTGGGAATGTAGCACTCCAGCTGTGCATCCCTGGCTGTCTCTCTGGGAGTGTAGCACTCTAGCTGTGCATCCCTGGCTGTCTCTCTGGGAATGTAGCACTCCAGCTGTGCATCCCTGGCTGTCTCTCTGGGAGTGTAGCACTCTAGCTGTGCATCCCTGGCTGTCTCTCTAGGAATGTAGCACTCTAACTGTGCATCCCTGGCTGTCTCTCTGGGAGTGTAGCACTAGCTGTTTATCCCTGGCTCTCTCTCTGGGAATGTAGCACTCAGCTATGGCATCCCTTGCTGTCTCTCTCGGAGTGTAGCACGATAGCTGGGCATCCCTGCTGTCTCTTTGGAGTGTAGCACTCTAGCTGTGCATCCCTGGCTGTCTCTCTAGGAATGTAGCACTCTAGCTGTGCATCCCTGGCTGTCTCTCTAGGAGTGTAGCACTCTAGCTGTCATCCTGGCTGTCTCTCTAGGATGTAGCACTACTAGCTGTGCATCCCTGGCTGTCTCTCTGGGAGTGTAGCACTCTAGCTGTGCATCCCTGGCTGTCTCTCTAGGAGTGTAGCACTTAGCTGTGCATCCCTGGCTGTCTCTCTGGGAATGTAGCACTCTAGCTGTGCATCCCTGGCTGTCTCTCTGGGAGTGTAGCACTCTAGCTGTGCATCCCTGGCTGTCTCTCTGGGATTGTAGCACTCTAGCTGTGCATCCCTGGCTGTCTCTCTGGGAATGTAGCACTCTAGCTGTGCATCCCTTCCTGTCTCTCTGGGAGAATGTAGCACTCCAGCTGTGCATCCCTGGCTGTCTCTCTGGGATGTAGCACTCTAGCTGTGCATCCCTGCTGTCTCTCTGGGAGATGTAGCACTCAGCTGTGCATCCCTGGCTGTCTCTCTGGGAGTGTAGCACTCTAGCTGTGCATCCCTGGCTGTCTCTCTGGATGTAGCACTCTACTTCACTTTCCCTGGCTCTCTCTCTCGGGTTGCCTAGCACTGCTGTTCTCTCCTGGCTGTCTCTCTAGGGAATGTAGCAATACGCAGCTTGCAATCCCTGGCTGCTCTCTCAGTGAGTGTAGACTGTAGCTGTGCATCCTAGGCTGTCTCTCTGGAGTGTACATCTAGCTGTCCATCCCTGGCTGTCTCTCTGGGAGTGTAGCACTAGCTGTGCATCCCTGGCTGTCTCTCTGGGAGTGTAGTACTCTAGCTGTGCATCCCTGGCTGTCTCTCTAGGAGTGTAGCACTGTAGCTGAGCATCCCTGGCTGTCTCTCTAGGAGTGTACACTCTAGATGTGCATCCTGGCTGTCTTTCTGGGAATGTAGCACTCTAGCGTGCATCCTGGTTTGTCTCTCTGGGAATGTAGCCCCTTTTAGCTGTGCATCCCGGGGCTGTCTCTCTGGTATGGTAGCATCTTAGCTGTGCATCCCTTGCTGTCTCTCTAGGAGTGTAGCACTGTAGCTGTGCATCCCTGGCTGTCTTTCTGGGAATGTAGCACTCTAGCTGTGCATCCCTGGCTGTCTCTCTGGGAATGTAGCACTCTAGCTGTTGCATCCGGGGCTGTCTCTCTAGGAGTGTAGCACTCTAGCTGTGCATCCCTGGCTGTCTCTCTAGGAGTGTAGCACTCTGGCTGTCCATCCCTGGCTGTCTCTCTGGGAATGTAGCACTCTAGCTCTCCTTTCCCTTCTGTCTGTCCTCCTCTCTTCTCTCTCTCCCCTCTCTCCTGTCTTCCTCTCCTCTCTCATAAAACGCCTCCCATATAAAATTTATGAAAGCGCTTTTTGCTTGCAGAGTTCAAAAATACCATCTTATTCCCAGAGCAGGCTGCTCTCAGCTGCCATGTGATGTTGCTGCTGCCTCTTAAGGTGTTTTTCTCTCTCTCTCTTCCCCCTGCCGCTTTGTTACTGAGAGTTTCAGTCAAGCGAATCTGTGCCTGCTCCTATTGGAGAAAGGAGGATGCCAAACTGAATGCAGGTACCTGCCCTTCCCATACCATGACACCCTTGTGCCTCCCTGCATGATGCCCCAGGCCCTCTTCTCACATAGACACACACAGCAGCTGCAGCAACTTCTCAAGCCCTGATCTGAGAGATCAAGCCAGCAAGCAGTCTCCCTAATGCTCTCTAATAGGATAGAAAATGAGAAAAGGACAATGCCCCCCTCCCTTCCGTGTCCCTCCTGGAGCTTCTCTATGTCTCAAGTTATCTAACTCACCATTCTGCACCTCTCACCTCCATGGGTACAGATTTAACCTGGTTAACCACTAGGACACCCGAGGGGCCCACGAGGCTTTTCTCTTTGTGTTGCATAAATCTATTTCCAGTATGTATTTCGCCTGAGTTCTGTTATGTGGCAGCTTGTTAAAAGAATGAATGATTTTCTCCTGCTTTGAAGACCAGACCAGCTACGAGAAGAGACAGAATTATAAATAGGATCCCCTGTTACCACAGATGTATGTAGAGGTAAAGAGTTAAATGGTGGAGGCTATGCGGCTCTCGTGTCAATAGCATTTACATTGCCATCAGAAATTTCAGGGCCCCCATACTGTCGAAGCATTTGGGCCTATTACCAGTTCCTATCTTGTGGGTCCCTGAGAGCAGTACTGACAGTACTGCTCTCATGGCGCTCCTGCCTTTTGACATCAAGTTATCCATGTAGAATAGATGTAAGTGGAATACAGTCAAGTAGGTAGGGCTTGACCATCACACCAAATACAGCAGCACTAAAACCCATACAAATGTAGAACTAGTAGAACATGTAAATGGTTGGTGCTATGCTTTATATATGCAGACAATAAAGGTGCTTAGTGCACAGTTTGATCAAGTTGCGTATGCCCACCTACCACATGGAAGGCAGGAGAAAAAATGGCGGACCCGGCGCACGTGGAAATCCCGAAAGAAGCCAAAAATGCTGGCTAATACTTAAAATTGTCCTTTATTTCTAAAAAATGCAGGGGTGGTATGCCCTCGCACCATTAAAAAACATAAGACTAAATTAACTAAATGAATGGTTGGGTTACTCTTATGTTTTTAATGGTGTGAGGGCATACCAACTCTGCACTTTTTAGAAATAAAGGACAATTTTAGCATTAGCCAGCATCTTTGGCTTCTTTTGGGAATTCCACGTGCGCCGGGTCCGCCTTCTCCTGCCTTCCATACGGACTCAGCGTTCATCCGAGCGCTGAAGAGCATCTGACCAGCGGCTGCTGTGATAAGGGCTTCGGAACCAAAAAGCCCCGTAGACGCATATGAGAGTTGTGCCTCTAAAATAGAAGCACAACCTCATTAGGTGAGCATATCCACACCTTATTATATTATTTTTTCTCAAACATACTTCTCGATTGTGTGCCCGCTTTGTGTTTTTTTTCTTTTTTCTGTATGCCCACCTACCACATCACAACAAATACAGCAGCACTAAAACCTATACAAATGTTGAACTAGTAGAACATGTAAAATGGTTGGTGCTATGCTTTATATATGCAGAAAATAAAGGTGTTTAGTGCACAGTTTGATCAAGTTGCGTATGCCCACCTACCACATCCCACCAAATACAGCAGCACTAAAACCTAAACAAATATTGAACTAGTAGAACATGTAAAATGGTTGGTGCTATGCTTTATATATGCAGACAATAAAGGTGTTTAGTGCACAGTTTGATCAAGTCGCGTATGCCCACCTACCACATCACACCAAATACAGCAGCACTAAAACCCATACAAATATTGAACTAGTAGAACATGTAAAATGGTTGGTGCTATGCTTTGTATATGCAGAAAATAAAGGTGTTTAGTGCACAGTTTGATCAAGTTGCATATGTCCACCTACCACATCACACCAAATACAGCAGCACTAAAACCTATACAAATATTTAACTAGTAGAACATGTAAAATGGTTGGTGCTATGCTTTATATATGCAGACAATAAAGGTGTTTAGTGCACAGTTTGATCAAGTCGTGTATGCCCACCTACCACATCACACCAAATACAGCAGCCCTAAAACCAATACAAATATTTAACTAGTAAAACATGTAAAATGGTTGGTGCTATGCTTATTACATGCAGAAAATAAAGGTGTTTAGTGCACAGTTTGATCAAGTTGCGTATGCCCACCTACTACATCATACCAAATACAGCAGCACTAAAACCCATGCAAATGTTGAACCAGTAGAACATGTAAAATTGTTGTTGCTATGCTTTATACAGATGTAGCAGAGTATAGCTTGACCGTGGTATCACGGCTTTTCGTGTTATCTGCTCTGTCTGGAAACAAAGGCCATTGAAAAATATTGAAAAGGTGAGATAACATTCTGTGCCGGGATATCACGCTGCAATATCTGTTCTGTTTAGTTCTGCTACATCTGTACATGCAGAAAATAAAGGTGTTTAGTGCACAGTTTGATCAAGTTGCGTATGCCCACCTACCACATCGCCGTATCAGGTAGGTCCCTAATTAGAATACCTCTCCATGAGGCAAAAGCCGAAATGCTATCAGGACTGGGCTCCATTCACACTGATTATAAGACCTCATGCAGCTATTTTATTTATTTTTTTAATTGTGTATTTGGCTGCCTACATCTTACCTATGCACTCTTTCCATTTGGCTGCATGAGGCCCTTATAATTAGTGTGACTGGAGACCAGCCCTGAATGTATTGAGGCTTTGTCCCACAGAGAAGTAATAAAGTTAGGGACCCACCTGATAAGACTACCATGACATGGTAGGTGGGCACACAACTTGATCAAACTGCAGCCAATCACAGCGCCCCTTTCATTTCATATAGTGCTCTGGAAAAATGAGAGGCGCTCTGATTGGTTGCTATGGGCAACAAAGTGAATTTTAGACCTAGACAGTTTTCATACATGTGGCCCTAAACGCCTTTATTTTTTGCATGTATAAAATATAGCAGTAATGCATTCTAAATGTTCCACTACTTCAATATTTGTATGGGTCTTAGTGTTAGCTATGTGCTGCTATATTTGGGAATTTACTTTTTACAGTCACAACAGTGTGCACTAGCGTTACAAATTGCAAATGGAGTTGTGGGCTAACTTATTTTTTTACTTAGATCTTGACCATCCACTACTGTTTTTGGGCTTAAATTTTACTACGTTCGACGTGCGGTATAAATGACAGGATAACTTTACTATGCGCATCGGTGCAATTGCAATGATATAAATTATATGTAGTTTTTTTTATGATTTGCTACACAAATAAATGTGTTAGTAAAATAAAATCGCTTTTTTATGTTGTCGTAGTCTGAGAGACATAACTTTTTTATTTTTCTGTTTATCAAGCTGATTACGGTCATGTTTTTTTGCAGGCTGAGTTGACGTTTTCATTGGTGCCATTATTGGGTTTATATGATCTCTTTTTATCAATGTTTTTTTGGAGGCAGTATGAACAAAATACAGCAATCCTGGTAGTGTTTTTTTTATTTTTTACAGCGGTCACCGTGCGGTATAAATGACATGCTAGCTTTACTCAGCAGGTCAATAGGATTACAGCGACACCCAATTTGTGTATTTTTTTACGTTTTACTGATTTTACACAAAAAAACACTTTTATTTAGAAAAGAAAACAAGTTTTTATATTATCATAGTCTGATAGCCATAACTTTTTTATTTTTCTGTGTACAGAGCTGTGTAGGGGCTTGTTTTTCCAGGCTTGAGCTGATGTTTTTATTGGTATCAGTTTTTTGAGACACATGACTTTTTGATCGCCTTTGAATCCATTTTTGGAAGGCGGGGTGAAAAAATACAGCAATCCTGGTAGCGTTTTTTATTTTTATTTTTTACAGCGTTCATCGTGTAGTACACACGACATGTTAGTTTTACTCTGCTGGATAATGCAATTGTGGCAATACCCAATTTATATATTTTTTTAATGTTGTAGCAGTTAAAAAAAAAACAAACATGTTTTTATTGTGTAAAACAATATTTATGTATCGCTCTCTTCTGATAGCTATAACTTTTTTATTTTTCCATGTACACAGTTATGTAAGGTCTTTTTATTTGCGGGACAAACAGACATTTTTATCGGTACCACTTTTTGATCTCTCTTTATTCCATTTTATGTGCAGTAGGATAAGCAAAAATTGCAATTCTGCCACTATTTTCTTTACATCTTTTTTACAGCGTTCACCGTACGGGTAAAGTAATATGACAGATTTATAGGGTACTGTAGGTCATCATGCACGAGGCGATACCAAATATGTGTACTTTTTTGGGGGGGATCTTTTTTGGGGTCATTGGTATGAGTTAAGGGCGGTGTATGTGTTTTATTTTTATTTTTTTACACTTTTACTTTTTTTTTTTCACTTGTTACACTATAGCACTATACTCAGTGATCATTAGATTGCTGATATAATACATTGCAGTATGTCATTGTCTGACCCCTGGGTTACCATGGCAATCACTGGAACCCCGCAATTTTGTTGCTGAGGTTCGGGTGGAGGATGGAAGGAGCTTTCTCCCTGTGTCATAACTTTTTAGCTGCTGCGATCGCTATTCGCGGCAGCTAAGGGGTTAAACCGCCGGGAACTGTTATCTCCGCTCCCGACGGCAAGTGCAGGAGCCCGGCTGTCAATCATCGCAGGGCTCCCACAGCGATCGTACGGGCACAGCTCCTGTGCCCACACAATCTCCATAACGTTCCTGGACATCATGGTGTATTAAAGGGCTTTGCGCCATGACATACAGGAACGTCATGGTGGATTAAGAGGTTAAGGTTAATTAGTGCTAATAATATTCAGCGTTTTTATGTCTTCCAGGTGACTTCTATGAAGGGATCACACGGTCTACACAGGATTCACACATAGGGCCTTAAAGGGGATGTATCGCTTCATCAGTTCATGTGTTTCATTGTACTCTCAGCTTCTCAGCACTTCAAATCCAGGAGTGTTTTTTTCCCCATCCAGCTTGGTGTTTCTTAACTGAAGGGGGAAGACATCATCCCCCTTCACTTTTCATGCTCGCTCCCGAGTCAGTGTGCTCACCCCCCCCCCCTCTGTCTGCATTCCACTCCACGTCACTGTGTCGTTCCTCTCCCTATGCAGTCTTATTTTGTAAGAGCTGTATGTTTACACAGCACACCCTGCATTCAGACAAGACAGTCTTTTATGAACTCAGAGCACTGATCCCTTCTCGTCTCACAGCTGGAGGTTTGTTACAGTTGAATCCAGTCTTCTATGAACTCATCCAGAGCAGCACAGATCTTAAGCACTGAGGCACAATTCTGCTGTTTTCTGATTGTAGAAGCACCTGCTGTGTCACTGAGGAGCTGGTGGCTGTGCAGAGTGAAATGTTGCCGGCCCCTTATTCTGAGTGAGAGAGGCAGGAATGCATGCTCCCGTGAATACGACCGGGGGCCAGACAGAATGTAAATTAGTAGAGCCGGCAGCCAATGAAATGAAAGGAGGTGGAATCCGACCGGTACTGGGGAAAAGTGTTTACAGAAAACGAAGATAAGGGAGACTGTGAAAACAAGACAGCTTTGCAAATGACATCCAATTGCAAAGTTGCTTGTTTTCACTGTCCCTTTATTCTGAAGACCATTTATTGTAATGATACAACCCCTTTAAGTATAAAAACTGTCTAGCTGTAAGACTGTCTTTGTTGCCGATAGCAACCAATTATAGCTCATCTTTTATTTTTCGGAGCACATGAAATGGAAGCTGAGCTCTGATTGGTTGCTATGGGCAACAAAGACAGTCTTATAGCTAGACAGTTTTTATACTTAAAGGGGTTGTGTGAGAATACAAAAAAATTAGAATATATAGTGCAGTAACAGTAAAGATAAGCCGTAACTATCCATCACAATCCAGTGTGTGAACTGCTTACAAGCACTGTTATATCACATATTATCGCTATGTTGGATCTTTCTCCTCACTAGGCTAATGGGCAGAGCTACAGTTGCTAGGTGTGCTCTATGAAAGCTGCATTTCCCACAACAGCCTAATTCCCCCCCACTGAGCTGTAGATTCCATATACTATATACACACCAAATGTATTATTATATATAATCTGTGTGTGTGTATATACAGCCCTCCGTCTCCTTTCTACTCTGCAGCCCTGTCTTTCATACCACAGGTCTGTCAGACTGACTGAGCACAGCACATGCCCAGCTATGTTATTCAGCATAACCAGGAAGTAACTCAGAGTCTGTCCTACTTCCTGTATGACAGGTGTCTGCTGAGGAAGTAGCCCGGCGGCCATTTTGTTCTTCTATAACAATTATCCCCTAAAACAAACAGACTTTTCTAATTAAAGATATTTAGGAATATTTTCATTAAGACATGTACAGTAGTTTATGTATTTAGTTTTCTTCTTTTTCCAGAGAACACCTTTAAGGCCCATAGTTTTTACAATTCCTCATTTCAACCCTTCTTCTGTGAGCATCTGTGTATCACATGGATGCTATTAATTTGAATGACCTGCTCATAATGCAACATTTCGTCTCCAGTAACGAGTTCAGGGTTCATTTGAAGACATTAATTTAATGTCTATTTTAGTAAATCCTTGTTTTTCCTGTGAAATAACAATTTTGGAGAATCTACTAATTTTCTGTGTTGTGCTGTCGCTCTGTTAATTTGTCTAGAAGTACATTAATAAATCTGTCACCTCGGTGTTACCAGTTAGTGGTGTAACCCTGCTCAGCCTGACATTGTCCAATCAGTGCTGACAGAATCAGTTCATGTAGGGACACAACCCTCTGAAAACTGGAATGGTAACACCCAGCTGACAGATTCAGTAATACATTTCTAGGAGGAATAACAGGAAAAGCACAACACAGAGTTATAAGAGAAGATGCTCCAGAATTGTTATTTCATTGGGAATACAAATATTTACTAAAAGAGACATGTCACAGGTTCTCTTTAACAGTATGTTCACACAATGTATTTGCGGGATGTACTTCAGCGAGTGATTGTACTGTAATGCGCCCGAAGTACGCTCTGCAAATACGGTAAAATCATAGCACTCATTGAGTGCTATGATTTTACAACACATTCCCCAACTTTCGTTGCAGGGAAAGGGAGGGTGAATGGGTGCCAGGCCGGAGCGTATTTCAGCAGGCGTATAGCAGGACTCATAGGTACACGCCGTTATACAAGGTGTGAATTCACCTTAACCCCTTAAGGACCCTGGACGTATGAGTACGTCCCAGGGTCCATAAGGGGCCTTGCAGGGGGATCGCTACTCGACCCCCCCCACACAGCCGCCGGGTGTAACAGTGCGAACGGGCAGCGTTGCCCGCCCGCGCTGTCTAACCCATCAGACACCGCGGCAAAGATGGCCGCGGCGTCTGAATTAATTCAGATCAGTGCCCCGCACTGATCCTGAGGGTGATCGGCACTGCCGCAGCATAGCTGCAGCGATCCGGCCCCCGGACATGGCAGTGGGGAGCCTTGGGAAGGCTCCTGTCACTTCCATGTCCTGGTTTGCCCCACTTCCGTCCGCAGACAGGAAGTGGGGAAACCGCCATCTTAGTACAGTCTAGTGCATTGCCTATGCAATGCATTAGACTGTATTGACAATCGCGCCACCTAGTGGTCAAGCACCATCGGTGGGCTCAATGTTAAAGTTAAAAAAAAAAAAAAATTAAGTTTTACAGTACAAAAAAAAAAGTGTTAAAAGCTCAAATCACCCCCCTTTCGGCATTTTACAAATAAAAAATAAAATAATAAAAAAGTTACACATATTAGGTATTGCCGTGTCCAAAAATGTCCACTCTATTAACATATAACATAATTTATCCCATACACTGGACACCGTAGAAGAAAAAAAATTCCAAACGCCAAAATTGCGTTTTTTGGTCATTTTATGTCACATAAAAAATGGAATAAAAGTGATCAAAATAGTCGCATGCATTCCAAACTGCTAGCAATAAAAAGTACACTTCAGCCCACAAAAAATGCACCCTCACTGACGTCCGTAGGTGTTAGTACAAAAAAGTTATTGGTCGCACAAACTGGCGCCACGGCGCAAATTTCAGAAATAGAAAAAGTTTGGAATTTTTTTACGGTACCAAAACATAATGGAAACCCTACATGTTTAGCATTGCCGGATGCGTATCAACCTGTAGAATACAGATAACCCATTGTATTGACCGAAGATTGAACGCCGTAAAAGCAAAACCCCCGCAAACATGGCAAAAATACGTTTTTTTTCACAATTTGTCCCACTTGGAATTTTTTTTACGGTTTCCCAGTATTTTCTATAGTACAGTGAATAACACCATTAGAAAGTACATCTTTTCCCGCAAAATAAAAGCCCTCATGTGACTATGTAGGTGGAAAAATAAAAAAGTTATGGCTCTGGGAAGGCGAGGAGGGAAAAACGAACGTGTCAACAACAAAAAACGCCAGATCTTAATGGGTTAATAATGGCTAATAATGCTATAGATTCACAACCCATCACGCTTGGATAAGTTTTAGGATTTCAGTCTCCACTCAGCATCATAGCTATGCTTTCAGCAAAGTTTGCTGCCCTATCCCTGACATAAATACCCAAGCCAAGGCAGAAAGGCTTTTTTTTGTGACCTTAGACTGCACATGCCCTGCAAACCACCCCCAGCTACACTCAAGTCTCCATCCATCTTCAGTTGTACATAGTTAACCCTTGTTCCTCAATCAGTGGAACAGACTCATATGTGGCTCTCAGGCTCCCTTCAAGCTGATTCCTAGTTAGTGCCACAGTGCCACACCTGTCCATGGGTTATGTCTGGTATTGCAGCTCAGCTGTATTGAATTAAATGAATATGATCTGCAATATCACACACAACCTGTGGACAGGTGTGGCACTGTGTGGAAAATAGGAGCCATCTTTTTCCAATTTTTGTAAAGCCACTTTCGGTACTCTTGCATTGCAGTGCTATTATTGTGAAAGTTGCCACAAGAGTCAAATCCATAAGGTTGGACAGCCGGATGTTCTGAGCCGGGCCACCAGAACCTCTGAACCCAGCGCCAAGCAGGGAATTAACAGTGAGCTCTAATTATTAATGCAGCTCTGAAAGCACATTCTCAACAGATTCCTGATGAAGGTGGCTTTCATGAAACCTGCAGCCCCATAATTTATAGCTATTGTTTGTATATTTAAGAGCCACATGAACAGTTTACATAGGGGATATTGTTATTTCATTGCACATCATAGGTTTATTAGATGTTACTGCAGTCCTTTGGTCATAAAAATGCATGAGGTTCCAGGGAATCTGCATTTTCTGTTAATATCAATTATAATGGGTGTATTGCCCTTTAAGGGAACTTTCCCTCTAATCTATGAAGTAATAATTTGCAGCACTGCCAAGCTGATAAAAATGTGATGAAAACATGTTTACAAGCGATGTTTCGGTCCTCACATTGAACCTTTTTCAAGCAGTGAAACAAATGGTATAAATAGGAGTTTTGTATACATAAAACATGAAGTGTCAATTAATTATTCAAATTTTAAGATTACAAACAATAAATTCATACCGTAAAACTGTTTTGTAAATATAACAGTAATCATACAAATAGTGAAATCCAAAAAGTGCATTATTATTAATACAAAATGTAATTAAAGGTATAGCATAAAACAGAATAGGGGCGGGGATGAACTCCTCATAACCTAAAGCATGGCAAACAGCCTAGCTTCTGTTTTATGCCTGATTACCTTTGCTGGTGCTGTTTTACTATGCTCTAGACAGGAGGAGTTCATTACCGCCCCTCTTTTGTTTTATATTATGCATGTAATTATGTTTTGTATTAATAGCAATGCACTTTTTGGATCACAATGTTTTTTCACCATTTGTATGATTACTTGTATATTTACAAAACACTTCTGCTGTATGTATTTGCTGCCTGTAATCTTCAAATTTGCATAATTAATTGACACCTCATGTTTTATGTATGTGCACACTCCTATTTATACCACTTGTATACACTGCTTCAAGAAGGTTTAATGTGTAGACCTATCTATCTATCTATCTATCTATCTACCTACCTATCTATCTATCCATTACCCTACCTTTTCTATTTATGTATCAGTCTGTGTGTATATAATCTGTGTGTGTCTGTGTTTATATATATACATATATATATATATATATATATATATATATATATATATATATATATATATATATATATATATATATACACATATATATGTATATACACATTTATCTATTCTTAAAATTATAATCATTATACTACCACAGCTTACAGCATCTCATATTCAAGGATATGATATCTATCTATCTATCTATCTATCTATCTATCTATCTATCTATCTATCTATCTGTATCAGTCTATATCTCGGTCTTTCGCTGTCTGTCTATTTACAATTGAAACCAGAAGTTTACATACACTATATAAAAGACACATCTGCATGTTTTTCTCACAGTCTGACATGAAATCAGAATAATCCTTACCCATTTAGGTCAATGAGGATTACTAAAATTATTTCTATTTGCCAAATGCCAGAATAGTGAGAGAAACAGAATTTTTAAGGCATTTTTATCACTATCTGCAAAGTCCAAAGTTTGCATACACTAGGATTACTATACCTTTAAACAATTTGGGACAGCCCATATGATGATATCATGTCATTAGAGGCTTCTGATAGGTTTATTGGCAACATCTGAGTTAATTAGAGACAGAGCTGTGGATGTTTTTTTTAATGCACACCAGAAACACACTGCTATTGTGTGTAACACCATGGAAAAGTCTAAAGAAATCAGCCAAGATATCAGAAAGAGAACTGTGGACTTGCACAAGTCTGGATCATCCTTGGGTACAATTTCCAGATACCTGAAGGTGCCTCGTTCATCTGTACAAACAATTATACACAAGTACAAAATAAGATGGGAAGGTTCAGCCATCATACTGCTCAAGAAGGAGATGGGTCCTGTGTCTCAGAGATGAACGTGCTTTGGTCCAACATGTGCATATCAACCCAAGAACAAAAGCAAAAGACCCTGTGAAGATGCTGGAGGAAGGTGATAAGACTGTGTCATTTTCCACAGTGAAACGAGTACTGTATCAACATGGGCTGAAACACCACTCTGCCAGGAAGTAGCCATTACTCCAAAAGAAACATATAAACACCAGATTAATGTTTTCAAATGCACACAGGACCAAAGACCTACATTTTTGGAGACATGTCCTGTGGTCTGACGATACTGTTTGGCCATAATGACCATTGTTATGTTTGGAAGAAAAAGGGAGAAGCTTGGAAGCCTAAGGACACCATCCCAACTGTGAAACACAGCAGTGGCAACATCATGTTCTGGGGTTGTTTTGCTGCAGAAGGGACTGGTGCACTTCACAAAATATATGGCATCATGAGGAAAGAAGATTATGTGGCAATACTGAAGCAACATCTCAAGACATCAGCCAGGAAGTTAAACCTGGGGTGGAAATGGGTCTTCCAAATGGACAATGACCTGAAGCATACTGCCAGACTGGTGATAAAGTGGCTTAAGGATAACCAAGTCAATGTTTTGGAGTGACCATAACAAAGCCCTGATCTCAATCCTATTGAATATTTATTGGCAAAGCTGAAAAGGTAGGTGCGAGCAAGGAGACCTACAACATGGCTCAGTTACACCAGTTCTGTCAGGAGGAATGGGCCAAAATTCCTACCAACTGTTGTGAGAAGCTTGTGGAAGAATATGCAAAACGTTTGACACATACAGCTTAAGGGCAATGCTATTAAATACTAATGAAATGTATGTAAACTTTTGACTTTGCAGAAAGTAATAAAAATGCCTTAACAAAATCTTTCTCTCTCATTATTCTGGCATTTGGCAAATATATATAATTTTGGTTCCTAATTTACCTAAAACAGGTGAGGTTTATTCTGATTTCATGTCAGATAGTGAGAAAAACATGCAGATGTGTCTTTTTACATAGTGTATGTAAACTTATGGTTTCAACTGTATCTATCTATCTATCTATCTATCTATCTATCTATCTATCTATCTATCTATCTATCTATAATATCTCCCATAAATGATTACAATCCTCCCATTTTTGTAAATATTGTATTATATTATTTTCATTGGACAACACTGAAGATGTGACAGTTTGATACAATGTAAAATAGTCAGTGTACAGCTTGTATACCAGAGTAAATTTGGTGTGCCCTCAAAATTAGTCAACACGCAGCTTTCAATATTTAAACCGCTGGCAACAATAGGGAGTACACCCCTAAGTGAAAAAAGTTTTCCTCCACGATGTTATGTGTATTATTGTTACAAGGTCTCAGGTGTGAATGGGGAGCGGATATATAGAATGTGGTGTTGTCGCTCTCACACTCACTTATACTGGTCACTGGAAGTTCAGCATGGCACCTCAAGGCAAAGATCTCTGAGGATCTGAAAAAAAGAATTATTGCTCTACATAAAGAAGGCCCAGGCTATAAGAAGATACAATGCATCAAGTCTTGGAATACCCCAGTTCAAACTTCTACAGAACAAGCCTAAAACAGTTTGTTTGGCTCAAAGCATGCCAAAGAAATGGCGCATACCCGTTCATACATGTTGCCCATAGTGTCAGAAGATACAGAAGCATTCTGCTTTAAAGAGGACTGTTCATGTCTCCTGTTTGTCTGCTTTTTCATATTCCTTATAAAATAATCATGCTAGAGCAGGTTTTCTTACAAATCTGCATTCTCCTCTTCTTTTGTTATTCCTCCTGGAAATGTTTGAATACGTCAACAGCAGGGTGTTTCTATTATCCTAGTTAATCGGGCGTCAACTTAGTGCTTTAGTTATTCATACATTTCCTTGAGGAATAACAGAGGAACAGCAAACAACACAAGAATTCCAAGAAAAGATGCTTCAGAATAATTAATTTTATGGACAGTATTCATTTACACATACCAGCTGTCTTGAATCAATTTACACATACATTTCAGGACAGCGGACAGCTCCTCTTTAAAAGGAGATGTGGCCATTCCTGTTTTAACAGATTCTAGTATTACCAATGTTATTACAATTCTGGAGCATTATTCCTTAAATATGTTAAGTGGTTCTCCTGTCATTCCTCCTGGAAATTTATTACCAATCAGTCAGCCAGGTGTTACCAATTGGAGGAGTGTCCCTGCACAACTGACATTGTCCAATTTGTGCTGTCAGAGTCAGGGTGTGCAGGACACACTCCTTTGCAAACTTGAATGGTTACACCCACCTAATTGATTCAAATCAGGGTAAGAGACAGCTCCTCTTTAGAGTATGTTCACATGGCGTAATGGGGTGCATACTGTACGTGCCGCAATACGCCGGTGTTTTGGAGGCACGCACCGGCCCCATCCACATGCGTAAGTGCCACGAACAATTGACACGTCACTTCTCTCCCCGGGCATATGATACGATCGTATTGTACGCCCAGGGAGACAAGGCGTAATTCATAGTTCTCTATGAGAGCTATGAATTACCGTAATTGCGGCACGCATTTCGCCGTATATAAAGCGCAAATACGCAGAGAAATGCACGCCGCAATTACACCGTGTGAACATACCCTTAAAGAACTGTGACTATTCCTGATATCTCAGTTTTAATAAATTCTGGAGAATTCCTCCTTAAATCTCCATGTTGTGTAGTTTCCCTGTTATTCCTCCTGGGAATGCATTAACAATCTCTCAGAAGGGTGTCACCAATTGGGGGGAGGGGTCCTTGCACAGTCTGACATTATCTATTCACTGTTGACAGTGTGTGTAGGAACATGCCCATTTAAAAACTAAAGTGGTAACACCCATCTGACTAATTCAGTAATACATTTCTAGGAGGAGTATCAGAGGAACAGCACAACACAGAGCTATAAGGGAAGATGCTCCATAATTGTTACTTAACATGTCAGAAGATGTGATAGGCCCTTCTTAAGTGTGGTTTCACATACAGAATTTTTTTTTTATGATGCTGCAATTTTTAATACAGTTTTTTGACACAAAACCAGAAGTGGATATAAAAGGAATAAGATAGATAAAGGAAAGACTTTTATTACTCCTCTTTTTCTGGATCCGCTGGATTTAGCTAAAAAAACTTCAAGTGCTGTTTTTTGTAAAAAGAAAAAAAGAATAAATATGTGTGTGAAAGCTTCCCTAAGTGTATGAGCCCTTTCAGCACTTCTGACTTGTTACTTAGGGTATGTTCACACGGTGCATTGCGGCATATAGAACGCGCCGCAATATGCCGGGTGTTTTGATGCGACGCACTGATCAGCGAGTCTTTCCAAAGCACGGGGGTGTGCAGCCAGGCGCCGGCCCCATAGACATTCATTGTCAGCGACGCGTATTCACCGCTAACAATTGACATGTCACTTTTCTCCCCCCGCGCATACAATACGATCGTATTGTATGCGCGGGGGGACGACGCATAACCCATAGCCCTCTATGAGAGCTATGGATTGCCGTAATTGTGGCGCATATAACACGCAATAAGCGGCACAATACGCGGTGAAATGCGCGCCAAAATACGCCGTGTGAACATAGCCTAAGGATGATGTGAACATAGCCTAAGGATGATGAAGAGAAGAGATTTTGCCATGTAATAACATATATGGTATGTTTCACCGCAGTCCTAGATGAAACACGTTGGATGTGGAGTCATCATACATTACCTCTACTATGTGGAGTTTCAGGTACATTTATTCTGCATGTGTCCTATAAACTCTCGGGGTCATAACATAACTGTAATAGTGGTGACCCTTCTAATAGTAAGTATTACATTAACAGCAGATTACTCAGATATTAGCATCACTTGTTTATCATAAAGGGATTTCAGCATCTGTGAGGATTCATTATTATTTTGACCCTGTGCTGTAGTCATTAGAGGTGTAAAACATTTGCTTTGACAGTGGAATTTCACAGCTGTAAAATAAATAATTGTTGCCATAAACATACAAGGAGCACAAATTAAACAGCTAGTTCTCCAGTTAAGTGCTGTAATCCTGTGTATCATCACAGGTCATAAATTAATGGTCACAAGGCAAAGCGCTGCAGTAGTACAATCAAAACATAATTTCCTTCTAATGTATGTAAATGGCACGCACACGAATTATAATAAGGATTAAAGCGGTAGAAGATGTTTGCATATGTTCTTTATTACTTAAAAAATGAAAAAAATCTGCAGCTCCTACCACTTCTGAGCAATCCAGTTAAGTGAGGGTTAAAGGATTGCCGGAAGACATGAAAAACAAAAGCAATATGGTGGCCGTGTGATTTACGTTAATCTATTGGAAGATTTGAAATTCATCCGGTGGAATCGATTTACAAATTGGAATTACTCCAAAAGCTGGTAGGTCAGCTGGATAAGTGCTCTAACCGGCTTACCACATTTAATAGCAGAGCTAATTTACTAGTTCTAACCTGAGAACATTCACTTACCCATGATTCATTCAAATCTGTATAATATCATCAGGCTCCTGCAAGAAAACAATACCGCTAAAGACTAATGAATGAAGCAAGAGTGTAGATGGAGTTACATGAAACATAATAGACAACCTGCTGCAGATTAAAAGTGTAATTCTGCAGGCTGTGTACTTTCATAAGAATCAGGGAACTCGCAGTATTCTAGTGTTCCCTTTTACAATGGTCTTTCCTGTAACTTGTATCCACACCTAACATGTAATGTGACAGACACTGCCAATCTGCCCATTTGGAATGTATTGGAAGATCCAGCCATTAAGCCATTTTCATGAACATATCACTGATGTCACCAGTAAAATCCTAACCTTGTAAAAAACGTGTCCAACTAAAGGCCCAAGGGCTGACTGTGGCTCGCCACCTCATTTTATGAGTCCCACGAGAGTAAAACCGCCATCTTTGTACAACCTAATGCATTGTAATACAATGCATTAAGTTGCATAAACGATAGCACCCCCTAGTGGTGAAGTACCCTAGGGGGACTCAAAGTTAGAGTTTAAAAAAAAAAAAAATGTTTTATTATTCTTTATATATTATATAAATAATGCAGAAGTGTGTACCAATATTGTGGTTCTATTAATTCCTGCCTATGGCATGAAGTAATAGAAATGTTAACATGGCCACTATAGAAGCCTTCGCCCTGCAAACTTGTCATGGGGGGAGGGATGGAGAAGGCGGATGATCAGGAAGAGACAGTGCTCCTTACAGACAATAGCACACACCCAATCGGTAAAGGGTTAATAGATGTACAGAGAAAGCGGGTCCATGTGCACAAGAGCAGTTACTACACTTAGGACGACATGTATGAACGTTGGAGCTCAAAGGACAGTTCTAAATAGCTTTAAAGAGAACCTGTGACATAGGTGATGCCCCCCTGGCTGAGGACAGCACAAGCTAGTGTCAGACCTGCTGTTTCCAGCACTGTGTCCCTTATTCTGTAAGATGCTGGAGTTTTAGAGTATTTACCCCTCAAATCTTATTCATGACAGTTATTCACATGTTTCTACCTATTCAAAGTGATAGGTTTGTCAGTTGAGGTGGGCGGGGCTAGCCTCAGGTGGGCGGGGTTTGAAAAAAACTGACACTCTGAATGACTCTTCGAATGACTCTTCTGGCTGAAAACTGCAGATTTGAGCAACAAAAAACTGCTGCATCTTACAGAATAAGGGACACAGCGCTGGAAACAGCAGGCCTGACACTAGCTTGTGCTGCCCTCAGCAAGGGGGGGCATAATCTATGTGACAGGTTCTCTTTAAAGGGAACCTGTCACATAGGTTATACCCCACTTGCTGGGACAGCACAAGCTAGTGTCAGACCTGCTGTTTCCAGCGCTGTGTCCCTTATTCTGTAAGATGCGGGAGTTTTAGAGAAATTTTACCCCTCAAATCTTATTCATGAGTAGGTGCTAGCCCCGCCCACCAAAGGCTAGCCCATATAGCAGTTATTCACAAGTTTCTACTATTCAAAGTAATAGGTTTATCAGTTGGGGTGGGCGGAGCTAGCCTCAGATGGGCGGGGTTGAAAAAAACTGACTCTTTTCATGACTCTTTTCTGGCTGAAAACTGCAGATTTGAGCATTAAATAATCTAAAACTACAGCATCTTACAGAATAAGGGGCACAACGCTGGAAACAGCACTATGTCATTAGTTTGTGCTGCCCTCAGCAAGGGGGGCATAAACTAAATATACAGCGATATCAGGTCCATAGTAAGTCACGCACTTGCACTTGTGCAATTTCTACACTTATCAAATAGAAATTAAAAAAACCTTAATTTGTAACTGCCCATACATGAAAATTCTTTAATACCATTAACTAGATAATAATTAGAATTACATTATTCATTGTTCATACAGTAGATGTAATTTACTATACAGCAAAAATCATAGTTATATCTACTTTATTATCATTACTGATATAATATTCCATATGTATGCCACTGCCACTGAGACCATGTTTGCTGACACTAGGCAGTACATTTCACTCCTGATAGTCTTGAGATTTTATTGTACCCTGCACAAATTCAAAACACACTGTGTCAGATACAGCAAAGCAAGACAAAACATGTTTCACAATAGGTACAATATACTTAATATACTTTTCTTAGTATGCTTCATTTTTATGTGTGTGAATCTAGAGCTGATGTGACTCCAAAAAGCTCCAGTTTTGTCTCATCTGTCCAAAGGACATTCTTTCAGAAATATTGTGGCATGTTAATCTTCATTTTGGAAAATTCCAGTCTTAGGCCATGTCCCCACGGCACGCGTTTTCACCTGGTTTTTCAGCTGGTTTTCAGTTTTGAAAACCATCTGCAAACCGGGTGAAAACTTTTTACATGGGCTTCTATGAAAAACCCGCGCAGCAGTACCCACTGCGTGGTTTTTCCACCCGGCGGTTTTTCAGACCGCCAGCCTCCCGAAAAACATAGAACATGTTCATTCTTCCGGAATATGAATATGTCTATGTGAAGGGGAAGGGCTTTTCTCCGCTAACCGCGGAGAAAAGCTGCCCCCCCAGCGGCCGTGTGCATGGCACAAAAACAGTTCAAATACCGGTCGGATAAACCGAACAGTATTTGACCTGTGCCGTGTAAACCGCCCCTTACTTTTTATGATTTGATTTCAATAGTGTTTTCCTTCTCAGTCATTTTCCACTTTGGCAAAGACAGCAACCAGGGGTGTAACTAGAAATGGCAGGGCTCCATAGCAAACTTTTCAATGGGGCTCCCCCCCCGCCCCGGTCTATAAAAAAAAATATATATATCACATGTTCTGTCAAGAATAATGGAAAAAATAGTGTACACCAGACACTGTCCGCAAATGTCGGTCACATCCTGCACACGCCAGTCACATCCCGCACACACCGGACACATCCCGCATACGCCAGACACCCATGTAAACACACTCATGTACACACATGCAGACATGTACACACCTTTCACTACAAACCCAGTACAAAATATGCAGACACATACACACCCATGTACACACATGCAGACACGTACACACTCATGTACACACATGCAGACACGTACAAACCCATGTACACACATGTAGACATACACACCCATGTACACACATGCAGACACATACACATCCATGTACACACATGCAGACATATACACATCCATGTACACACATATACATACACAAAAAATTTACCTGATCACCATCTCAGGATGGTGTTGCTAAACAGCAGGTCATAGAAGAGGGTGGAGACAGAACAGCAGACAGCTTCCTTCTCCTGAGCTCTTGCACCCTGCAGTGCCGAGAGCGCACCTCCCCCCTCCCTCTCTGACCCGACGTCTTCTCTGAGCTCCGCTGAGACTTCAGTCCGGAGTGCTGTGTGCTGGAGGGGGCTGCGCTGCAGAAACTCTGATTAACGCCCCATACAGCAGCATATTACAGCGTCCCTCTGAACTCTCTACTCCCTCTCCCGAGGCTGGAAGGTCACCTGCAGGGAAGGGAGGCAGAGACATTTTTCTTCTTTAAATCTAACGGCTATTTCTACTGCCGGGTGCCGCCCCCTGCAAGGCGCTGCCCTAGTGATAGATACAGCTCTGGCAGGGCCCCGCAGCTCGTCTGCAGCGAACTGTTATGTTCATTGTCGGCAAGCGCAGGAGCCGAACTACTGGGGGAGGAGACGTGGGAGCAACTGCCCTGGGGGCCCGGGCCCCCTACTGTCTGGGGCCCCATGGCAGCTGCTACGTCTGCTACCCCGGTAGTTCTGCCTCTGACAGCAACGAATGGTGCAATCTGACACTGATGTATCTTGACCTTGGAGTTATCCTTTTATCTCTGGAAGTTGTTCTGGGGTCTTTGTGTACCATCTGTATTATCCGTTTCTTCAGTTTGTCATCAGTTTTCCATTTGCAGTCACATCCAGGGAGGTTAGATACATGCCCATAGACCTTAAATTTCTGAATAATATGTGTAACTGTAATAATAGGAACATCAAGCGGCTTGAAGATGGTTTTATAGCCTTTACCCATAACATAATCTTCACCATTTAAATAGGCAGATTGATTACAAGATTGAAGACACCTGTGATGCTAATTACAGAACATGCCTCAATTTACCTTGTCCCTATGGTCAAGTTTTTTTGAATCTTCTCTTGGGGTACCATCATTTTTTTTTATGAACCACAATTCAAAAGCAATGTCTAATTTTCATTAGTTGATTTTTAATAAATTTAAATTTATGTCAGAGACCATTGTGGTTTTTTTCTTTAACTGAAGGGAACTAACAATTTTGTCTATATGTTTATTTTTCGGGTACATTGCCTATAAGTACAAGACTCAAAAAGCTCCTGTCCTCCATAAAGCAAAGAATGTGATTTACAGCTTTCAGTAGCTTTTTCTGATTTTTTATGCAAAGACTTGCTGTATCTGTAGTAACTATTTCATTTTCTTTAATCATCATTTTGTATTAGTTTGGGAGTTTCAGCACCAGCTGCGATGGTCTCAGGTTACAATTCTTTCAACTTACAATGGTCGTCCTGGAACCAATTAATATTATAACTTGAGGGACCATTATTATATGCACATTGACTGCAGCAGAACCCGTTTAAGTGCAAGCTTCAGGATGGTCCCTGTTGGAAAATGGTTGTGTCCCCTGTGTAGAGGAACATTTAACAAAGACCCGGTGGGGAGGTACTCTGCTAATTCTCATAGGTGCTGCTTCTCACCATGTTTAATCAATTGTTATCACTGGGGGGGGGGGGGAGTCAAATCTAGGTTGAAAATAGATGCAGAAGTCACTGGAGGGGAAATGTATAATGCAGTGTGTGCATTTTATTCAAAATAGTGGCATCCCTGTAATTCACAGATTCACTTGGAAGAAGGGTAAAAATGGGGATTTGTAAGAACTGTGCAAGAATCCTGTATAGACTCAGCTAGACATAGGACTATAAAAATGAATGCTAATTAACCTTAAGCAGGGGTGTAACTAAAAAAAACCTTGGCTCCATAGCAAACTTTTAAATGGGCTCCCTTTTAGACACATGACATGAAAATTTACCAGTACCTCTAAATAATTCAGGGATACAATTACCAAATAATACCACTATATATGAAGCACATTTTAAACCACACATATTTCCATCATTCAAATTCCACAAAATCAAACATTACTACTACATGAGGTCCAAAAAAAACGCCACCGGGACATGATTATATATGACCAACACAGTGAATGAATAATACTGTTTTATGGTTACTGAATAAAGACCACTATATAGAGATGAATGTTACTACCATGAAGTGATAGATACCAGTTTTACACAGGTACTCTGTGGACCATAAAAGTGATTACAGTACATTTAGATCTAATGTGTTAGGATATGCTCACAGGGCGTAATTACAGGCTGTACTTTGAGGCGCAATTGCGCTGCAGTACGTGTACTTCTAAACCAGCAGGCGTATAGCAGCAAGCACAGTACGTGCCGCTATATGCCTACAATAAGCCACGTGAATTCACCCCTACAAGTGATGTCTCCTCTGATTAGAGTCTTTCATTTTAACTTTTCTTCTCCATCCAGCCTAGGCCACTATGATGACTTCTTCCAGCTGTGACTCATGTCGGCAGAATTTTTTGCACAAAATCTTAGGCTCCCCACTTTTCCCAGCACCTTTCTCCTACCACTACACTACAATTTCCCATCCATTATGCTCCAAATGATAATAATGTCAACAGTTTTAGTGTCTTAGTAACTTTTTGTGTCCCCACAGAGTTGTAGGACACCCTTTTGTGCCTCCAGGTATACCCCCTGATAGTGGGTAGGTAAGCACAGAAGAGATAGAAAGGTAGCCCTCCATATTAGGCTGACAGACAGGTATAGGTTACCCCAGAATAGGTTAACAGACCAAATAAGGTAAGCAGATAGGTAGACATACCCCCAGTTAGGTTAGCAGATTATTGTAGGGCACCCCATTAGTTAATTACCTGTACTTCCTTAGTAGGGCCCCCTTTGAGCTAATAAATATTTAAAATTAAAATTAAACGCATATCTCCCAGTTCCTCTGTTAATTAGTGGGCTCATCTAGCTGCTGTCCAGCGTGGACTGCATAATGCAGTATCCTCATCATACCACCTACATTCCAGACACTACCTTCTTGCTCCTGATTTCTTATAGGCCACAGGCCAATGCCAGCCTCTGAGCTACAAGAGTAAGAGATAGGGCCAATGGGTTCCTGCTCCATTACAGTTTTTAATTGTATGAGCATCGTGAGATTGTGCACCCCTAATGCTGTGAGCAGCCTGTAGTTCCTTGGTTCCGCCCTGACTCCTCTAAAAACATAGTATCATCAGAGGTCACCCTGGCCAACACACGTCCTCTGTGGCCGGTTCAGGCTGCACATAAAAACTAAAGTATCTCACAAAAATGAGTACTCCCCTCCCATTTTTGTAAATTTTGTATTTTATCTTTTTATGAAACAACACTGAAGATATGACACTTTGATACAATGTAGTCAGTGTACAGCTTGTATAACAGTGTAAATTTGGCGTTCCCTGAAAATAGCTTAACACACAGCCATCAATGTCTAAACCGCTGGCAACAAAAGTGAGTACACCCCAATTTGGCATTTTCCCTCCACTGTGCCATGTGACTTGTTAGTGGTACAAGGTCTCAGGTGTGAATGGGGAGCACGTGTGTAAAATTTGGTGTTATCGTGCTTTCATACTGGTCACTAGAAATTCATATGGCACCTCATGGCAAAGAACTCTCTGAGGATCTTAAAAAAAGAATTGTTTCTCTAGATTAAGATGGCCTAGGCTATAAGAAGATCGTCAGCATCCTGAAACTCAGCTGCAGCATGGTGGCCGAGACCATACAGCGGTTTAACAAGATATGTTAAGAACAGACCTCACCATGGTTGACAAATGAAGTTGAGGGCACGTGTTCAGCGTCATATCCATAGATTATCTTTTCAAAATAGACATATGAGTGCTGCCAGCATTGCTTCTGAGGTTAAAGGGGTGGAGGGTCAGCCTATCAGTGCTCAGAACATATGCGGCATACTGCATCAAGTGTGTCTGAATGGCTGTCGTCCCAGAAGGAAGCTTCTTCTAAAGATGATGCACAAAAAAGCCCACACACAGTTTGCTGAAGACAAGCAAACTATAGACATGCATTACTGGAACTTATTTGGTTCAGATGGTGTCCAGCGTGTGCGGCGGCAACCAGGTGAGGAGTACAAAGACAAGTGTGTTTTGGCTACAGTTAAGCATAGTGCTGGAAGTGTCATGGTTTGGTGGCATAAGTGCTGCCGGCTTTGGGGAGCTATAGTTCATTGAGAGAACCATGAACGCCAACATGTACTGTGACATACTTAAGCAGAGCATGATCTTTTCCCTGCAGAAACTGGGCCACAGGGCAATATTCCAACGTGATAATGACCCCAGACACAAGATGACCACTGCCTTGCTAAAGAAAATGAGGGTAAAGGTGTTAGACTGGCTAAGCATGTCTCTAGACCTAAACGCTATTGAGCATCTGTGGGGCATCCTCAAACAGAAAGTGGAGGAGTTCAAGGTCTCAAACATCCACCAGTTCCGTGATGTTGTCATAGAGGAGTGGAAGGGGATTCCAGTGGCTGCAACCTGTGAAACTCTAGTGAACTCCATGCCCAAGAGAGTTAGGGTATGTTCACACGGTGTATTGTGGCGCGTATATGCCGGGTGCTTTGGAAGCATGCAACGATCAGCCCGTATTTCCAAAGCATGGGGGACGTTGCTCACTTCGTCGCGTATAATGCGCAATACGCAGCAAAATGCGCGCCTAAATAAGCCGTGTGAACATACCCTTATAGGAACTAGAATTCTGGAGAAGGGTCATTGATTCATGGATTTGTTCTGATTGCCAGATTGGAGTTGGGAAGGATTTTTTTTCCCTAAAATGAGAACAATTGGCTTCTACCTCATGGGGATTTTTGCCTTCCCCTGGCTCAACAATGTAGCACAATAGGCTGAACTGAATGGACATCTGTCTTTTTTTGGCCTTACAAGCAATGTAACTATGTAAGGCAGTGCTGGAAAATAATGGTGGCCACACATAATATTGACACCTTTGGCACAATTTTTCCTTTTTCACTTAGGAGTGTACTCACTTTTATCTCCAGTGGTTTAGACATTGATGGCTGTGTTTTGAGTTAATTTGAGGGCACACCAAATTTACACTGTTATACAAACTGTACACTGACTACTTTATATTGTGTCAAAGTGTCATATCTTCATGAAAATATATAATACAATATTTACAAAAAATGTGAGAAGTGCACTCAATTTTGTGAGACACGGTATGTTGGAACCACTTCTGTGATCCAGGGGTAATTAGGGCATTGTTATAATGCCTCCTAGGCCAAAAAGTCTATACAGACAGAGGCCAAAAGTCTAGGAGATACCGTGAGCAGTGTCTACTAAATGCCTAAATGGTCAGAGGGGCCTATATACCTACCTATCTACCTACAGGGGGCATATTTACCTACATATCTACAGGGGGATTTATACCTACCTACAGGGGGCATATATACCTACCTATCTACAGGGGGATGAATAGCTACCTGTCAACCCACAAGTCGCATTTATAACTAGAAAGCTACCTGCAGGGGGGCATATACAGTACCTACCTATTTACCTACAGGTGGCATATATCTACCTAACTACCCCTGGCAGGGCATAAACATACCTATCTACCTACAAGGGGCATATATACCTACCTACATACCGTTGGCTTATATACCTACCTAATGGGGAGCCAATATACCTAAATACTTAATGGAAGGGCAATAATACTAACTACTTACTTAATGGTGGGTCAGTATTACTACATACCTACTTAGTGCGGGGTCTATAAACCTACCTACCTTCTGGAAGGCCTATATTCCTCGCTTCCTAATGGGGGGTCTATATATCTACCCATCTACTTAATAGGAGACCTATGTTCCTACCTTTCTAATTAGGGTATACCTACATAAAAGGGACTCCACTTATCTGCCTACTATTTCTGGGGGTGTGCCTCCTACTATATAGGGACACAAGACAAGACTAAAACTGGGTGCACAAACAAGAGCCCCATAGCCATCTTGAGATACTCTTACTGTTAGGGGCACAAGGCGGTCATTGTTACCATCTGGGGTGCTATGGATGGGGAATGTGTACAGATGTAGAAATTGGTGGTGAAGTGCTGGAAAAAAGAGAAATCTTAGATGTTGTAGTAAATTCTGCAGGGATGAGTTATGACCTGGAGATGATGTCATGGTGTTCTGAATGAGATGGGGAAGAAAAGAGAAAGAGAACGACTATCATCAGAGAAGACTACTCCTGTGAGATCCTGGATGTCAGTGTTTATTTTGCTTCAGTGTTTGGTTCAGTGCTGTATTCACTGTCATGTGGTGGTGACCTGACCACTATATAGTCACTATAAGGCGGTATTGTAGGTTATATCGGCGCTTGTATAGTGGCAGTGTACACTTGTCCGTGATCATAAAATTAAATTCACCCCTGTCCCTGTGATGAGGGGTCTCAGTGTTACTTTCCTGCTTGTGTTTATAGTATTCTTTATTTTAGAAAGTGGTGAGGTGTGTGATCAAGGGAAGACTTTGAGGCGGATATTGTATGTGGATAAGATGATGCAGTAAGATATCACTCAATAAACTTTGGTAATCTGTAAATTGCTCTTGAGTTTAACTTTGAAACACTGTATAAGTTTTTCTTGCTCCATTTAGATGGTCACCACTAGGAGTCATGCTCTACCAATACACGTCTGTGGGGATTACCACTCCTTACAATAAAGGTTAATGGTACCACTCAAATTTGCACACACAGTCATTGGTAGACCCTTCTCTATGATTTCCAGATGTCCCAAAAAGGAATATGGACGGGTTAATGCTGTTAGATAACATCTTTAAGAGATCTGCTTTAAACAATATATTTCTATAAAACAAGTCCTATAGATATTAGATCAGGGGTGTCAAACTCGTTTTCGCTGGGGGCCACATCGGCCTCACGGCGAACCTTAAAGGGTCGACCTAATTTTAGAACTGTGTAAATGTAACTCCTTAACAGTTAAGAGAGCTATTAAGGAGTAGTTTCATTTGTACAGTATCCCTGTTACAATCAGCCCTTTGATGGTAATCAGGAAGAAGGTGAGGCCCAGGGGGAAGAAGGCCAGATGGTGGAGGCCCACAGAGGGAGGCAGGCCAGATGGTGGAGGCCCACAGAGGGAGGCAGGCCAGATGGTGGAGGCCCACAGAGGGAGGCAGGCCAGATGGTGGAGGACCACAGAGGGAGGCAGGCCAGATGGTGGAGGCCCAGAGGGGGAGGCAGGCCAGATGGTGGAGGCCCAGAGGGGGAGGCAGGCCAGATGGTGGAGGCAGGCCAGATGGTGGAGGCCCACGGGGGGGGAGGCAGGCCAGATGGTGGAGGCCCACAGAGGGAGGCAGGCCAGATGGTGGAGGCCCACAGAGGGAGGCAGGCCAGATGGTGGAGGACCACAAGAGGGGAGGGCAGGCCAGATGGTGGAGGCCCAGAGGGGGAGGCAGGCCAGATGGTGGAGGCCCCCAGATGGTGGAGGCCCACAGCGGGAGGCAGGCAAGATGGTGGAGGCCCACAGAGGGAGGCAGGCCAGATGGTGGAGGCCCACCGTGGGAGGCAGGCCAGATGGTGGAGGCCCTCAGAGGGAGGCAGGCCAGATGGCGGAGGCGCAGGGGGGAGGCAGGCCAGATGGTGGAGGCAGGGCAGGCCAGATGGTGGAGGCCCACAGAGGGAGGCAGGCCAGATGGTGGAGGCCCAGAGAGGGAGGCAGGCCAGATGGTGGAGGCCCACAGAGGGAGGCAGGCTAACTAGTAAGACCTGGGGTGGGGGTTAGAGGACTAGCTGGTAAGGCCCCAGTAGTGAAGCCACTTACCAGCCTCAGTGATTGGTCCTCCGCAGGAGCAGGTATCTTCTCACCAGACAGGAAGCTCCTCTGCTCAGCGTCCTGCCAGGCCTGCAGGGGGCGGGGCCGGAGCACTGAGCAGGCGGAGCCAGGCAGTCTGTGCTCTTCTACTGTGCATGGAGCTGCCGGCCCCGCCCCCTGAGCTCACTGAGCTGTGCTGCCCGTGCCTGCTCCTGTCTCACTGAGAGAAGCAGCCGCTGCGGAGCACAGCTCAGTAACAAGTGCCGGGCCGGATAACACAAGGCAACGGGATGGATTCGGCCCGCGGGCCTTGTGTTTGACACCTGTGTATTAGATGATCAGGAGAAAAAACATTTAAAGGGGTTGTCTCACTACAAGAGTTGCTTTTTATGTTAAAGATCTTTCAAAAACAAGTCACTTTGCCATATATGTCCATTAACTGTGTCCTACCTATTCCTAGATATCCCCGTCTGAATGGGCTGCATCAGCTCCTCAGGGCGCTATGGCTCCAGACCTGTGTGATCTCTCCTGATAGGCAGCCAGCGCTGGTTGCTATAGCTACAGACCTGGCTTCTACTGCAGCCTAGTGGAAGCCAGTAAACACGCCCCTGAATTGTAACTGAAACCAAGGAAACAGGACTGAGGTAAGATGAATCAATGTCGTGAGGCAACTCCTTTAAGTAAAGGGAGGCATTGCATGGCTTCCACTGAAATAATTTAACATCTGTTTTATGGAAGAACACCAGAAATTCACCAGAGTCTTGCAGATTGGAAAGTGCTTTCTCTTGGGGTTTCCATGCCCAAGGCTAGGTCAACACAGCTTTGAATCTGCTGAAAAACTGACCGTACTCTGCGCTGTGTAGACTTCAATAGAAAATCCGTGCTTTAGTCTATACAGCACAGATTTTTTACTGAGTTTTCCTAACACGAAAACCGTCCTATGCAATATAGGACAAGTTCTATATTCTGTGGGACTGATGTCAGATTCCCGCAGTCCTAATGTCCTGGGCTGCCGGGAATCCAAAATCCGACCACTGTTTTTTGCGCAAAATACGCGCCAACAGTGTAGCAAAGTGAAAATGCCGTCGGATTTTGGATGCCATTTTCACTTTGCTGTGTGCATCTAGCCTAAAACTTCCATCTGCCCTATTCCTGCATATGTAAAGCCCTTATCTAAAGAAGACAACCTCTTATAGGTAAATGTTGGCTGATGGCATGAAGCTGTGGAATTGTACGGTATTGTACTTTCAGCTATTTTGATCCATCCAATGCTGTGTCACTTTGTATCCTTGTTATTAGTGCATGTTGGCCCACAGTGGAAGAGTTTTCACTCTTGTAGGGGCAATCTTGGGTAAGACTGGAACATAATGTCTCACAGGGCTAATGTGAAGAAATTACAGGTGATACTGCTCTTAAAGGGGTTGTCTCACTACAAGGATTGCTTTTTATGTTAAAGATCTTGCAAAAACAAGTCACTTTGCAATATGTGTCCATTAACAGTGTCCAAACTTATTCCTAATATCCCCTTTTTGTATGAGCTGCATCAGCTCCTAAAGTCGCTAATAGCTACAGACCTGTTTGATCTATCCTGATGGGCTTGCCACACTGGTTGCAAATAGCTACAGACCTGGCTTCTATGCACCCTAGTAAAAAGCCAATGAACACGCCCCTGAATTCAAAGTGAAACCAAGAAAACAGGACTGAGGTAAGATGAATCAATGTAGTGAGACAACCCCTTTAATGGCCTGTCCAAAGAAGAAGTTCCATTTACTGCATCACACTAGACAAACCTTTACAGCTAGTATTGAAACATAAGGTAGCTGTATTACCTTGTATGCAGTGAGCTCTCTCGATTGGTTGCTGCAGACAGGTAGAATTTTATCATTCATCTCTAAGGCTGCATTCCCACGGCATGGGACAAATACTGACCGGTATGCCGGCCGGTATTTGTCCGGTTTTGCGGCCGTCCCCACGGCCGCGGGGGGGAGGAGGGGGGTCTTTTCTCCGCGATGAGCGGAGAACATCCCTTCCTCCTCCCATGAGGTGTTCATTTCTGTCCGGAAACCGGACGGAAGAATGAACATGCTCAATGTATTGTGAGCGGACCGCGGGCAAAACCGCCCGACAGAAAACCCGTGCAGTGGAGACTGCTGCACGGGTTTTCCATAGAGCACAATAGTGCTTATTTTCGGCCGGTTTTTCAGGCGGTCTGAAAAACCGCAAACCGGCTGAAAAACCGCCCGAAAACCCGTGCCGTGGGGACATGCCCTCAGGGTCAATAATAGAAGCACGGAATTAGCATTTGGATAATATTAAGTTAAACATCAGAGAACTTTAAAGCTATTAAAGTTTTTTTTTTAATGAGCCCTGTTAACTGCCTGAATGATACCATTAACCCCTTCAACATTTTAAACCATCAGTATCCTCCCTAGTGAAGGGGATTTGTTAGTGCAAATTAACCTGTTCTGTCACACTACATTAAAAAAAAGAACAGTCAACATAAATGTCTTATATATGAAGCCACCTTTTGGGATGCAAGTGGCCTTTTTATTTGTCTTTGGAAATAAAGGGCAAAACTTTCAAGTTGCTATTGCTTTTCTAAAGTTTGACACTTTCTTGTTCAGTAGCATTGTAATAATGTTGTTCAGTAGCTTCAGAATATTCTTCATGATAAGCAATACAGATAGCTAAATGTTCTATGGCTAAGAAAACTATTGTTTGAAACGCGTAAGCGTTGTTTGTCTGGAATATGGATTTGCTACAATAAAGTTTTTGGATATATTTTGTAACCGTACCTTGCTGGTTATTTCGATTCACACTTGAAGATGCTACACTCTATTGAGAAGTGCTCTGTGCAAGTTCATTTCAGCGGCTTTCTAAGGAAAAGGGTGAGCTTGCTTGATGTACTTTGAGTGATACAGAGCATCCTACACTATAATCACAAGCTGTCAAACAGCAGTGTTATTAAGTCTGTAAACTAGTGTTACTAGTGGATCCAGGTCAATGCGGTTCGGCCAGACCTGAATTTTGCCGGACAGTGCAGGAAAATCAGACACCCAATCGGCAGTGCGCCAGTATCGATACACTTTAATTTTCTTGTCTGACTTGCAGGCTGCACTGACCGGAGAGACCCAAATCCGAAATGCAACATTACCTGCAACATATAAATACTCTGGAGATGAGGATGGTAAGAAGAGAAATTTCTCAGAATCTGGGAGTAAGTTCTAGCTTTTTTACTACAGGGGGTCCTAAGATTTGACTGGTAACTGACCCTAAGGACTCTGTAGCTGTCACTGTGACAGTCACCGTGACTAATAATGATATCACTTGTGCTTTCATTGGTAAGTTGGCATTGTAACTAGCCCTGGAACATTGTGACTCACAATGTTATACCCATGTTTATTTAAAAATACATACACACGTTTGTTGCAAATGTTTCTTTTATTTTTCTCCTTACATAATGTGTGATTATTATCTAATTTTAGCAGGCAGGTAGCTTCAGGCAACTATTGATTAATCTGATTCTAGGCTCTCAGATCCTTTGTATAGGTACTTCTTAGACTGCTAATATTGCAGTACAAGTTTCTGTACTGTGTAAAGTGTAAAGATGTAGTGTAAAGATCTGTAAAATTTGCCAACGTATATACCAAATATATGAACCAAAATAAGGCAGACTACACTTTCAAATACAGTTAGAGCAATGCATGTCATCCAGAGTCCAGAGGTTTATCAAATAGATACTATTTTGGCACATATCTGGTCTGGGAATCTATGGATATGTTTTGCATATAGGGTCGGACTACTTCCTGTCGTATACACCAGTTTTGTCCTATTATTGGAGTGTGAACACAGTCTACGGGCCTTATGTATGAAACCTGTCAAGCAGTCAGACTGTCATTGTTGCCCATAGCAACAAAGCAGAGCTCAGCTTTCATTTCATATAGGACTCTGGAAAAATAAAAGCTGAGCTCTAATTGATTGCTATGGACAACAATGACAGTCTGACTGCTAGACCCTAAGGGTATGTTCACACGGCATAAATACGGCGCTCATTTCGCCGCGTATTTGCGTTTAATACGTGGCGAGATGTGCACCGCAATTATGGTAATCCATAGTTCTCATAGAGAACTATGGATTACGCCTAGCCTCCCCGCGCATACAATATAATCGTATTGTATGCGCGGGGAGATAAGTGACGTGTCAATTACTTGCGATGATTACGCACTGCGAGTAATGCATGTCTATGGGGCTGGCAGGCTGCCGGCCCCCTTGTGCTTTGGGAGTATGCACTGATCAGCACGCCTCCCAAATCACCCGGCGTATTGCGGTGCGTACTGTACAAGCCACAATTACGCTGTGTGAGCATAGCCTAAGGGTGCTTTCACACGTAGCATTTTTTGATGCGTTTTTGGATGCGTTTTTGGTGCAGAAAGGCCAGCAATTAATGTACATTTCTGCACAAAAAACGCATCCAAAAATGCATAAAAAAGCACCAGAAACGTACCAAAAAAAGCTGCATGTGAAAACACAATAAAAACTTCTTGGTGAGTTCAGAGTCTATGAAAAGGATTTGATATAGAATAAAATTTAATATCTGTAACAAAGTTTCTATTATACTCACTTCTCAGAATAATATTGTCATTCATATTTCAGATTACCCAGTCTTAAACCGGTCACATACTCCAGGCAGCTATCACTCTCACATCTGCCTAGCGCGCTTATTTATTTTAATAGGAAGGGGAGATAAACTTCCTTCAGACACTTCTGTCGACTCTTATCTCTAGGGGAACAAAGAATTGGGCAAGATGAAATAAAGCATGGCCAATCCACTGCCATAGCCTCATAGAAAGCTGATGTGTGGTGTGCTGCACTCCTACCGCTTAAATATTGACAGCTGTCCCAAGGATCTGGATAACCCCTTTAATATGCAACTGCAAAAAAGACTGTATATCTACATGAGGAGATCTCTGTCCTTCAAGTGAATTTTAGAATGTCTTCTTAATTTAGATATGAAGGTGCACCTGCACTCTTCAATAGCACAGTATATGTGAGTTTAAAGGGGTTGTCCACCAACATCAATGTTTATCCAAATCTGATAAAAGCAACAGGCAGAAAGATGTGGTATAAACCCTGCCAAGGCTTCTCATCCCTTACCTGCTGTCAGTTCAGTGGGAATTTTTGCTTTGAGATGAAGACAAGAATAATCCGAGACAAACTATTTACTAGGCATGTGCTACAACTTATTGAAAAAATGTATTTCTCACAAATCTGTACTGACCCTGCTCTAACTCCAGAAAAGTAGTAGAACCTCTCAGCAACAATCAAGTGCTGCCATTTTGTCAGACTAAATAATCAATCAACAATTATCTAAATATATTTTCTGTGATTCTCTAATATTGGCAAAATCATGATCATCAAAGCTGATTAGTTTCGACATGAACCATAGTTTTTGGACCATATTTGGTAACCTGTGCAGATTTGTAGTACCTTAGCCTGAGCTGCTGGATCTCACCTCTGCTGTAAACCCTTAGGACAAGCTGAGAATGCCCAGATTGCATATTTTATGCCTATTCTGCTGTTTTAGAGATTTTGAGTGGATCAATAAAGGTAAGTATTGCCATTTTATACAAGCACTGTTCAATGCAGTCAAGTAATCTTTAGCACATTGAGTGCATTTATTAAAGGGGTTGTCTCACTACAAGGATTGTTTTTTATGTTAAAGATCTTACAAAAACAAGTTATTCTGCAATGTGTGTCCATTAACAGTGTCCTGCCTATTCCTAGATATCCCCTCTTGTATGGACTGCATCAGCTCCTCAGGTCGCTTTAGCTACAGACCTGTTTGATCTCTCCTGATAGGCTGCCAGCACTGGTTGCTATAGCTACAGACCTGGCTTCTACTGCAGTTTAGTAGAAGCCAGTAAACACCCCTGAATTCAAAAAGAAACCAAGAAAACAGGACTGAGGTAAGATGAATCAATGTAGTGAGACAACCCCTTTAAGTAAAAAGGAGTTACAAATATCTATGCAGATGACCACCATTTGCTCATTTTCTTATGAGTATACCTGTAGTAATAAGCTTAGAGGTTAGGTGACTAACTAAAATCACTTTACAGGAAGTAGGTTTTCACTTTTTCTTAAAAATTCACTAAGATGAGTAAGAGAATTCAGTAAATATTTTAAAGAGAAACAACATTCTGTTGCCTACATAAGCATTCAGAGCGACATGTATGAACAGGACTGCGCCAGTTTTCTGGAGTGCTTTGAGCCAAAAAACCTGGCGCAACCTGTTCGATAGATGTATGAACAGTCATACGCCAAAACTTAGCGCCTTATGCCCAAACACGGCACTTTTGAATGCGCCAAATATATGCGCCAAGGATATGCTATGCAAGGCATACCACTCGCTAGATTTATGAACCCACATACGACAGGTTCATACATACTGTCGCATTCTACACTCCTCTATATTGATTTAGAACTGGCGTGTCGGTGCAAAGATTCATACATGTCGCTCTAGGGGCCACATGTATGAAAACTCTCTAGGGCTAAAAGTCACCTTGTTGCCCATAGCAACCAATCAGAGCACCCTTTTCATTTTTCCAGAGCACTATTTGAGAGGAAAGGGAAGCTCTGATTGGTTGATATGGGCAAAAAAGTGAATTTTAGACCCAGACAGGTTTTATACATGTGGCCCTAAGCGTCTCCAGCCATTCACTCACATTCACTTCCAGGGTCACACTCTATTTATGATGGAGTAACTGGAAGCATTTGCAAATCCTTTGTCTTAAATTACCACAGTAGTTACCAATCATTTTCACCATCTGCACTATTGAATAGCCTACAGATATTTTCTAGTAGAATAAGAACACAGAATCACAAGAATATTACTTCAACCCACATGCAACTTCATTATGAAAATTATTGCCTATAGAGCCAATCACCTAAATAATATAATTATACCAGAATAGAAATGTCCAGTTTATATATAGACTTATATTGCTTTTCTTGTCTTGCAGTGGTCCTTAGTTACAGCTTATAGTACAGTAGTGATCAGATGTGTAACTAGAATCCATAGGGCTGCATGGCGAAATGAGATTGACCTCACTACCTAATGACAGAAAAATAAAACAGCAGCATAAAAGTAATAACTAAGGGCGGCATGTATGAACGGAGCTGCGCTAGATATCTGGCATCTTCTCAGCCCGATCAGGTGCAGACCCGTTCGCAACATTTTTAAATGGCTCGTGCGACAATTTTAGCTGCATTATAAAGCGCAAGCGGCACTTTGTAAAGCGTCTGTTTTGGGGGGGCGTGTGGAAGGTGGGGCGCACTAGAACCGTACGAAGCTATAGATTTATAGCTTCAGTACGGCATTTCTAGGTACATTACTGCTGGAACAGGTAGACCACTTTCAAAGTGGTTTACCTGAGCCAGAAATGTCATCCTAGCTCTAGAATGTGCCTGATTTATGACCCACAGTAGACCGGGTTCATAAATCAGGCGCATTTTATGCCACTATAATGCGCATGAAATTTTACATTTAAACACCAAATTTCATAAATGTGGCCCTAAAAGTATAAATTTTAGTGCCATACTGTACATATAAAAGAACAGACATGGTAGTGATAGACAGCAGAAAGAAACTAACTTGTTCACATTACTAAAATGTACAATATTATTAAACCTGAGAAAGCCACCTCCACCTCCCAAAGCAGCTGCTACCACTATAGTTAGACCCATGATAAAAATAAATTCCTTATACTGAATGTCTTCAGTAACCCCAGGTGTAAAGGTGTTAAGACAAAGGGGGACATGTATGAATACTGTCTAGGTCTAAGACTAGCATTCTAGCATTCCTTGGTGGCTTAACGTAACTTAATATTCCTTCTGGTGATTCAAATTCTGTGAATTTAGGTCTCTCTGTATAATAAGATCTCCTCTAAACCAAGCTATAAGGGATTTGTCTGTTGACAGGCTTAAAGGCATTTTCTCACCAAGCTGTTTTTTTTTTCACAGAACCTGCTCTTCACAGCCAGCTTCAGGCTCCCACTTTATTATTATTATTATTATTATTATTATTATGTATTTTAAAGCGCCATTGATTCCAGGGCACTGTAAATTCAGGGGGTTACATACATAACATATGTCAAACAAGTACAATGACAACAATGAATGACTTACAACTGGCAGAGAGGGAGAGAGGGCCCTGCCCGTGGGGGCTTAGGGCATGTTCACAAGGAGTTCACACGCAGTTTCCGCGGCCAAAACCGCGCCCAAATCGCGGCCAGTTTATTAACATGGTTTCCTATGGGAAACCGCGTTAATAAACACACGCTGCGGGTTTGGCCATGTCTTGGAGAACTCTCCTGTCAATTCTTGACAGGGAGTTCTCAGCGCAGTGGCTGCGCGCTGTTGCCGCGGGCATCGCCCAGATGGTGCGCGGCTGGGCCACGGCTCGCTGCGCGGTTTTCCCCCTACCTATTAATTTTCATGGGGGCAAACCCTCTCCGCAATCCGCGCCCCAAGCCACTCCCCACCCACGCCGAGACCACGCCCAGTGCCCGTGCCTCAAACCCGAGTCGCGGGTGAACCCGCGGCCAAATCTGTCGTGTGAACGGGGCCTTACAATCTACAATGAAGGAGGGAAGAGACAGAAGGTCTGGGCAGACATATTTGTGGGGTAGCACAGTGGCTGCTGGGTTATTGTTGGTTATAGGCAGTCTTGAAGAGATGGGTTTTCGGGCTGTTTTTGAACCTGGTGAAGGTGGAAGAGAGTCTGATGTGTTGGGGCAGTGAGTTCCAGAGTGTGGGGGATACACAGGAGAAGTCTTGGAGACGGTTATGTGAGGAGCTGATAAGAGGAGAGCAGAGAAGAAGGTCCGGTGGGGAGCGGAGATTCCGTGAAGGGATACATCTGGAGATTAAGGCAGAGATGTATGGAGGAGAGATGTTATGGAGAGCCTTGTAGGTCATGGTTAGTAACTTGAAATGAATTTTCTGGGCAATGGGTAGCCAGTGAAGGGATTGGCAGTTGACTGAGATAGAGAGATCAGGTGGAGAGATGGAGTGGGACGGTGGAAAGATGATGAATTCGGATTTCTTCACATAAAGTTTTAGGCGACGGGAGGAGAAGAAGTAGGAAATGGACAATAGACAGTCTGGGATCCGGAAGAGCAGAGAGGTAACATCTGGGCCAGAGAGATAGAGTTGTGTGTCGTCAGTATACAGGTGGTATTGAAGGCCATTTGATGCTATGAGCTGACCAAGGTCAAGAGTGTAAAAAGAGAAGAGTAGTGGGCCCAGAACTGACTGCTGGGGGACACCAACAGAGAGTGGGCGGGGGGAAGAGGTGGAGCGAGAATGAGAGATGCTGAATGTCCGACCAGTGAGGTACGAGGAGAACCAGGAAAGAGCCATGTCCGTGATGCTGAGGGAGGGGAGGATTTGTAGCAGGAGGGAATGGTCAACAGTGACAGGTCGAGGAGAAGAACGAGTGACCTTGGTTAGGGCGGTTTCGGTAGATTGGTGGGGTCAGAAACCAGATTGAAGTGGGTCAAGAAGAGAGTTGGAGGAGAGGTAGAAGGATAGTTGAAGACATGTTGCTCGAGGAGATTGGAGGCAAAAGGGAGCAGTGAGATGGGGTGATAGTTGGACAGAGAGGAGGGGTCAAATGATGATTTTTAAGAATGGGTGTGACAGTAGCGTGTTTAAAGGGGGAAGGGAAGATGTCGGAGGTTAGCGATAGGTTGAAAAGGTGTGGATGAGGGCTGGGATGATAGCAGCACTAAGGTCTGGGATGAGGTGAAATGGCAGTGGGTTAAGATTGCAGGTAGTGAGTTTGGATTTGGACAGTTGAGAGGAAAGGTTATCATGAGTAACAGTGGGGAAGCAAGTTAAGGGGGAAGAGCATTGTGCAGATATAGAGGAGGGCTCTGGGGTCTGTGGGCTGAAGCTTTCTCTGATGAGGTTGATCTTGTGTAGGAAGTGAGAGGCAAAGTCATCTGCTGAAAGGAGAGATGGGGGAGGAGGTGCTGGTGGACGGAGGAGAGAGTGAAGGTGTTGAATAGTTGTCCGGGGTTGTGAGACAGAGAGGATATGAGAGTGGTGAAGTAATCCTGTTTGGCTATGGTGAGTGTAGATTTAAATGTGTGGAGTGATTGTTTGTATGAGGCAAAGTCATCAGTGGAGCAGGTTTTCTTCCAGCAGCGTTCAGCAATTCTGGAAGCTCGCCTCAGCTGTTTGGTGGAGTCTGTGTGCCAGGGTTGTCTGTTGATTTTGCAGGTTCTATTGTGTGTGAGAGGAGCGACTGAGTCAAGGGTGGTGGTGATTGTGTTGTTGTAGAAAGTTTTGGCTGCATCTGGGTTATTAAGTGAGGATATGATGGAGAGAGGTTCTGTGGGCGAATTTACAGCAGTGACTAACATTTTAGCTCTGCTATTTCTAGCGTAGTCTGTTAGAGAGACATTGGTGATGGATGGTTTAAACGAGGCTACAATGCTCTAAAGGGTTAAAGTTTGTGAGTAAGAAAGATGAACAAGCTCATGTACTGCTGATAAGACACAACAGGAAGTGTCATCACCATCCCAACCAGAGCTGCAAGGCAAAGAGAGGTGTTCAGCAGTTTAGGAAACCTTCTGTACACAAGCAGGAGATAAGAACTGCTCTAACTTTGAAAGAAAGCAAAATCAGAACAGCAATGTAGTTGGAAATAATCTTTATGTGCATTTGCCAAGCTGATCATTGTGATGTGAATACCCCTTTAAAGACTTTCCAATAACTGTTCTTCATGAATAAAGTTAACACATTTAAATGGTGATGAACTTGACCAGAACCAAAAGTAATTTGTAATTGCATATCTCTTTTGGCAAAGTTGATTAATAAGCATTACGGCAGTCACCAAAACTTCCACATGGTTTGTCACCAGGTTTCATAGACTGCTAAATTTCACATCTGCTTATCTGAACAATTGTACATGACCTGCCCTCCATATTACAGCATTGCTAGTCAGAATTGTCATTAGCAGGTCTATGAAAGCTGGGTGACAGCAACCCCAGGTGTAAAGACAAAGGGCCTCATGTATGAAAACTGTCTAGGTCTAAGACTTTCTTTGTAGCCCATAGCAACCAATCAGAGCGCTCCTTTCATGTTTTCAGAGCACTAAATGAAATGAAAGGCAATGTTCACACCAGGGCCGGACTGGGAATAAAAATCAGCCCTGGCACAAAGCCCCCAGCAGCCTACATACAATATCCGCTTACAAAATGTCCCTTGTTCTCGCACCTCGCCACTGTCTAAAATAAACTATAGTTGCCAACCCTCCCACTAATGGGGGCCGTGTCCTGCCCTCCCGCTTGGGTGGCTTAACCTCCCGCCTCTTTAGAGAAGCTGGAGGTTATCTGTGCACAGAGGCATCGGGCAGCGTCTCTTGATGCTGCCCTGCAGCCTCTGTCCTGGGCCGCCGCCGGCAATGTTCTCCTAGCTGCAGAGGAAGCTGCGAAAGCACTGCGGGGGAATGGGGCGGGGCTTAGCGGGACCCACGAAGCTCCGCCCCCTTTCCCCAAGTTTGAAGAACTAGGATGCCAGCAGGACAGGTGAGTGCAGGGATGGCTGTATGTGTGGGGAGGGGGGTGTCTGATTGCCTGTGAGGAGAGGGGTGTGTGCGCAGTGACTGAGTGTATGTGAGGGGAGGGGTGGGAAGTAGGTTTTATTATTTTATTGTTACTAGCTGTAGGGGCACTGCTTGGCTCATGGGGGCATCTGCCTGGCTCATGGGGGGCATCTACCTGGATAAATGGGGCATCTGCCTGGCATGGGGGCATCTGCCTGGATCATGGGGCATCTGCCTGGCATGGGGGCATCTGCCTGGCTCATGGGGGTATCTACCTGGATAAAGGGGGCATCTGCCTGGCTCAAAGGGGCATCTGCCGGGATAAAGGGGGCATCTGCCTGGCTCATGGGGGCATCTACCTGGATAAAGGGGGCACCTGCCTGGCTCATGGGGGCATCTGCTTGGCATGGGTGCATCTGCCTGGATGAAGGGGGCATCTGCCTGGATAAAGGGGGACTCCTGGGGGGGCATCTGCCTGGCTCATGGGGCATCTGCCTGGCATGGGGGCATCTACCTGGATAAAGGGGGCATCTGCCTGGATACTGGGGTCATCTGCCTGGATAAAGGGGGCATCTGCCTGGCTCATGGGGGCATCTGCCTGGCATGGGGCATCTAGCCTGGCTAATGGGGGCATCTGCCTGGCTCATGGGGGCATTGCAGGCTCAGGACATACCTGGTTAAGGGGGCATGCTAGTATTGGGAAGTACTTGCTGTAGGAGCATCTAACTGCTATTGGAGGCACTACCGGCTATTGGGGCACGACCTGGCTATTGGAGGCACTACCTGGCTAATGGAGGCACTACCTGGCTGTAAGGGGCACTACCTAGCTGTAAGGGGCACTATCTGGCTATTGGGGGAACTACCTGGCTAGAAGGGGCATTAACATGGCTAAAGAGGCTACTACCTGGTTACAGGGTTCAAATAGGCCACCGAGATACCTACCTATTGGGGCACTGTTTGGCGGTATCTCCCAGCTCTTCTGGGTGATGCCAAAACCCTAATTTAGCTTTCTTCCAGAGCCATTACACAGTTAGGTGGAGTAGGGTGTGGCTTTTTCGAAGGGGGCGTGGCTTACATGCAAGATGGGCGTGGATATGCAAATTTTTGGCACCTCAAGTCTCCTGCTTTTTTACTTTCAAAAGTTGGCATGTATGAAATAAACTACACTATAAGGTGCTTTCACACAGAGCATTTTTGTTGCGTTTTTTTGTGTTTTTGGTGCGTTTTTGTGCAGAAAGGCAGAGTAGTTAATGCTGTACATTTCTGCACAAAAAAAAACGCATCAAAAAATGCACCAAAACCGCTTCGTGTGAGAGCCCCTACACACAAGCAAGACTGAAAAAGGGGTGCAGAGAAACCCCTCATCAGAGTCAGGTGTGCACTTGCTTTACAATCAGGGACAAAGCCCACACTGACACTGCATAAGCACCAGCATAACCTACAACCAATCACATCACTAGTAGTCAGGTCCCAATCACATGAACACAGCACTGATTCAACACAGAAGTAAAATGACCCCTGACAGCAGAGACTTACAGGAGACGTCATCATGATGGGAGTTGTTCTCTTCTCCTTTTCTTCTCCTTCTGGCCCAAACCTCCATGATGCCTTCTCTTGTTGTCCCCTTCCATTTCTTTCTCTGTCCGGTACAGCATGCAGTGTCCTCTTCTAGTGGTCACTACTCGTCCCTGTAGAATTTACCACAAATATGTCTTAGACTCCTCTCTTTTCCAGCACTTTCCTATCAATTCCCCAAACAGCGTATGTTAGACCCTAAAATTAGAAATTAAAAAATGTCAGATAAGTGGCATGTAAATAGGTAGACCCCATTAGGCAGGCAGGGCCAGTATGTAGATAGGCAGGGCCAGTATGTAGGCAGGCAGGGCCAGTATGTAGGCAGGCAGGGCCAGTATGTAGGCAGGCAGGGCCAGTATGTAGGTAGGCAGGGCCAGTATGCAGGCAGGCAGGGCCAGTATGTAGGTGGGCAGGGACAGTATGCAGGCAGGCAGAGCCAGTATGCAGGCAGGCCGGGTCACTTATAGGCAGATAGGGACAGTATATAGGCAGGCAGGAACAGTATATAGGCAGAAAGGGCAGTGTATAGGTAGGCAGTGCTATTATAGGCAGCCAGGGCAGTGTTTAGGTAGGCAGTGCTATTATAGGTAGCCAGGGCAGGGTATAGGTAGCTAGGGCTATTATAGGCAGCCAGGGCAGTGAATAGGCAGATAGGGCAGGGAATAAGCACCCAGGGCAGGGCATCATATAGCCAGTTAGGCTATATGTAGCCTGGTCAGGGCATCATATTGCCAGGGCAGGGTATATGTAGCCAGGGCAGGGCATCATATAGCCTGGTAGGGTATAGGTAGCCAGGGCAGGGCATCATATAGCCAGGCAGGGCATCATATAGCCAGGGCAGGGTATAGGTAGCCAGGGCAGGGCATCATATAGCCAGGGCAGGGTATAGGTAGCCAGGGCAGGGCATCATATAGCCAGGGCAGGGTATAGGTAGCCAGGGCAGGGCATCATATAGCCAGGGCAGGGTATAGGTAGCCAGGGCAGGGCATAGGTAGCCAGGGCAGGGCATAGGTAGCCAGGGCAGGGCTATTATAGGGTATAGGCAGCCAGGGAGAGTAAGTAGTTTAAAAAAAGTAATACTCACCCGCTGTTCCCTCCTCTTCACCTGCTCCGGAGCCGGTGGCCGCTCACTGCAGAGTGCGGGGCCGCGGATGACGTCATCACATCCCGCGCCTGCCCCACGGCCTCTTGGGAGCTGAACAGACGGTATCAGTAGATCCCAGATGTTCAGCCTCGGTCGCTGCTTGCACCGCGCGGTGCAGGCGGCGGCCGTGATGGCTGCATGGTTGGGTCGGTGACTCGGCCGTGCAGCCGTGTGGCAAGGGGGGGCTGATGCGACCATTGCGGCCCCTGTAGCGCGCCACAGACCAGCGCCGGGACTCGGGGCCCGCCGGAGAGGAACACCGTCCTCCTTGGCGGGCGATCCGAGTCGGCCCTGTGGCCCGGACCCCAGCGGCCCGCGGGGCAAATGCCCGGTTTGCCCTATGGGCAGTCCGGGGCTGGTTCACACGGCTTATTGCCGATGTAATTGCGGTGATGGATTTCGCTCCGCAAATGCGCCGGCTGCCGTGCAGCGGGGGCGGGGGGCTGGCAGCTCGCCGGCCAATAGACCATAGTTGCCAACTTTTGAAAATGTAAAAGAAGGAGATTGAAGAGGGCGGCGCGCGTAGCGCAAACGTTTGCATGGACACGCCCATCTTTTTGGTGTGCCACGCCCCTTCAAAAACCCACACCCACTCCGCCTAACGCATAATGGTTTGGAAGAAAGCCGGGAGATCCCCTTATAGCCAAAAAATTTACCCCCCCAAAAAACCAGGTTGCCCCTTACAGGCGGTTTTAAATCCCCCCTTGTAGCCAGGAGATCCCCCCTTGTAGCCAGGTAATGCCCCCCTGTAGCCAGGTAGTGCCCCCCTTTGTTAGCCAGGTATGCCCCCCTTTCTTAGCCAGGTAGATGCCCCATTTTTTAAAGCCAGGTAGTTGCCCCCTTTGTTACCCAAGGTAGTTGCCCCCCTTTGTAGTCGGGGTAGTTGCCCCTTTGATAGCCAGGTAGATTCCCCCCTTTTTTTAAAAGCCAGGTAGTTCCCCCCCTTTGTTAGCCAGGTAGATCCCCCCCTTTTTTGTTAGCCAGGAAATTGCCCCCATTTTTTTAGCCAAATATTTTCCCCCCTTTTTTTGGGCCCAAGTTTCCCCCCTTGTTAGCCGGGAAATTTTGGGCCCCCCTTAGTACCAGGTAGTTTGCCCCCTTTTAAAGTAGCCCAGGTAGTTGCCCCCTTTGTTAGCCAGGTAGTTCCCCCCTTTAGAAGCCCGGTAGTTCCCTTTTTTAGTATTTCAGGAAAGTTCCCCCTTTTAAAAAGCCAGGTAGTTGCCCCCTTTAGTACCCAAAGGTTTGTTCCCCCCTTTAGTAGTCGGGTAGTTGCCCCCTTTATTTATCAGGTAGTTCCCCCTTTAGTACCCAGGTCGTTGCCCCCTTTGTTACCGGGGTAGTTCCCCCCTTTGTGGGCAGGTAGTTGCCTCCTTTTTTTACCCAGGTAGAGGCCCCCTTTTTTTTAGGGGGTAGTTCCCCCTTTTGTACCCAGGAAAGATCCCCCCCGTTGTTACCCAGGTAGATCCCCCCCTATGTTAGCCAGGTAGTTGCCCCCTTTTGTTAAAAAAGTTTTTGCCCCCTTGGGAGCCAGGTAGTTCCCCATTGTAGCCAAGTATTTGCCCCCCTTTAGTAGCCAGGTATTTTGCCCCTTTGGGGAGTCGGGGAAATTTTTCCCCCCCTTTTTTAGAACCCGGTAGTTGCCCATTTTAGTAGCCAGGTATTCCCCCCTTTTAGTAGCCAGGTAGTTGTCCCCCTTTAGTAGTCAGGTGGGTTGCCCCCTTTAGTAGCCAGGTATTTGCCCCTTTTAAATTTGCCAGGTAGTTCCCCCCCCTTTGTAGTCAGGTAGTTCCCCCTTTGTTAGCCAGGAAAGTTGCCCCCTTTGGGTAGCCGGGGAGTTCCCCCCCCTTTGTTATCCGGGTATTTGCCCCCTTTGTAGCCAGTAAAATCCCCCCCTTTGTTACCCAGGTAGTTGCCCACATTGTTACCCAAAAGGAGTTCCCCCCCTTTTGTTAGCCGGGTAGTTGCCCCATTAATTACCCAGGTATTTCCCCCCTTTATTACCCGGGAAAATTTGGGCCCCCTTTTTAAAAAGCCGGGTTATTTGGGCCCCCCTTTAGAGCCGGGTAGTTCCCCCCCCCTTTAGTATCAGGTATTTTGCCCCCTTTAAAACCAGTATTCCCCCCTTTAGTAGCCGGGTTTAGTTCCCCCCCTTTAGAAACCGGGAAAGTTGCCCCCTTTTAGTAGTAAGTATTGCCCCTTTTGAAAGCGGGTAGTTTCCCCCCCTTTGTAGTCAGGTAGTTCCCCCCTTTGTTGTCAGGTAGATGCCCCCCTTTGTTACCCAGGTAGTGCCCCCCCTATACCCAAATTTAAAAATTTAAAAAATTTTAAAAGCCATTTTTTTTAACCTCACCGGGCTCCCGCAGCACGGCCAGCCTGGACATCTCCGGGGCCAAAATTCCTCACGTCACAGGGGGAGTGAGTTCAGCCGCGGGTCAGTCCCCCTGCGCAATGATCTGTATGTCAGTGCACACCGGCGCTGTACAAAAAGGGGGAAAAGGGGAGGAGGGGAACGATCCCTCCTGCCTCCTCCCCTTGGGGACAGTGAAAGGCCGGGCGGGTGAGCGGGCCGCTTCCCCCTGCCTGTAGGAGCGGCCCGGCCCGGGGCCAAGTAGCGCATCACCGCGGGGAAATTTTAAAAAACCCCCCTGCCTCGCCAACTCGGGGGGTGAGCGGGGGGGGGGGTGGGGGCCCCAAATTTGCAGGGCCCCCCCCCCCCCCAAAAACGGGAGGTTGGCAATTATCCCCTGGACCACTCATTTTTTCAGGCCCCTTTTCCCGCCCCTAAATAAATTTTGCATGTCACTTTTTCCCCCGCAATTTTTGCCCGGGGGGGGAGAGGAACCGAATCCCCTGTTGGGCTATGAGAAAAAAGTGGATTACCGTAATGCCTGGGACCCGATTTCGCCTTTTTGGAGTGCAAATTTCGGGGCGCAGTACGGCCCGGGAAACAACCCCCAGAATAAGCCGTTGTGGGAAAGAGGCCCAAAAGGGGGGCTCTGATTTGGTTTTTTTTGGGCAAAAAAGAAAGTTTTTACACCTAGAAAGGTTTTCACACATTAGGGGGCCTTAAGTTTCTACGGGGTCCCTACACTGCACCAAAAGGGGCAAAATTTATCATACTGCCTAATCTTGACGTGTAAAAATTTGACTAAAGTCTTTCAATTTCGCCACATTTATTATAGTGTTGGTAGTTACAATGTTAGAACCGTCTAGTCTAACTTTACACCTTTTATAAGTTGGTTTTATGCCACTAACTGTGGCAACATTTTGATGCATTTTTGTGGCACATGGCTAAACCACACCCATTTATGTGAAACCACGCCCCTTTAAAAACGAGACCATGACTCTTTTGGCAGAAGATCCCCAGCAAAATCTCTAAAAAAAAATCATAAGTGGGATTTTAAAAACATGATTTTTTCCCCATTTAATTTTTTGGTGCAATTGTGCTTGAAATTTTGCCGTTTCTGCCCTTTTAAACCCCCTTTACGACCCCTTTGGGCCCTATCCATAGTCCAGGGGGGGTTTGGGGGGTTTCCCCACCTGGGGCTAAAGGATACGGGCCTGGGATCGCGCGAACTTTTAAGGGAAAAGTTCGCGCGGGTCGGCGCGGGGGGTCAGCCCGTATATTACAGCTTAATCCCGCAGCGTCGGCCCCACCCCGGATCGCTCCCGGGGGGGGGGGGGTTAACCCCTTAATTATCGCGACGGGTCGGGGGCGCAATAACTAAGAGAGATGCAGGAGGAGATCGCCCTCCCCGGTCCTTTTGTCGGGGGCAGCGCGCACGGACGCCCGATCCGTGCAGCTCCCGCCTTCTGACAGCAGCCGGAGGGCAGAGGGAAAGCCGTCCGGGTTTTTCTGTGGGGGGGCACGACCCCCGGGCCCTGCCCTGGGGGCATGCCCGGGATTTCCTGACAGTTGTCATAGGAACCGTCAAACCCAAAAAGCTATGCACTGAAATTTCCCATTGAAAAGAAGATCTTTAAAAATTCTCATTCAAATCCCCTATTTGGGGAAAAATAAAAAAAAAACGTTTAAAAAAATGGGAAAAAAAAATAAAAAAAAAATGAAAAACAAGTAAAAAAACAAACAGGGGGAAAAAAAAAAAAAAAAAATACGTTTCAAACCCCCCTTTTCCCCCTTTTCAAACCCAATCGCCCCAAAAAAAAAATTTTCAAAAATAAAATTTAAAATACCCCTA